>JAUPFN010000006.1:46145068-46670068 GCA_036924255.1 Apodemia mormo
ACCTGACCTGCTCATCACCGTGTGAATACCGCACCTACACACACACACACACACACATCGCCGCGTTGATGGCCGACCTGCTTATCACTGTGTGAGTACCGCACCTGCGCGCACACACACACACACACACACATACACACATACACACATACACATACACACACACTCACACAAACACCGCCGCGCTGTTGCGGGGGTTTTCCAAGCGGATAAGACTTAGGGACCTTCAAGAAAAGAGCCTACTCTTTCTGAAAAAGCCGGGAACGCAACTGCAAATCTTCTGATAGTGTGGATGTCCATGGGCAGCGGTGATCACTTACCAACGGGTGAGCCTCCTGTCCGTTTGCCCCCTTTTCTATAATAAAAAAAAACCTTGTGAGTACCGCACTAGATACGACATAAGGGATCGCAATATCTCTGGCTTTTTTGTCTTTTCATTGTATTAATATGACAGACAATCCACTACTATGCGATCCTCGGGCCTCTTTTTCCCCTCCTCTATTTCTCTGTAACCTCATAAAAAAGCGAAAAAAAGTACACCGATTGACAGTGTCCATATCCGATGATAACTACATATAATCAGGGAACGTTCTGTCGGTCTAACCTGTTCTTCAAAAAAAAAAATTAATTATATAAGTTAAACCTAATGTCATATTCTCGTTTCTTCTAGGACTAATATTAATAATGTAGTTGTATTGTCTCGCATTCATCGAATTTGCATTGAAATTCTTGCTTAATTAAGAGAATCGCGCCTGCGTGTTTACTGGCACAAATTATTAACTTTCCCCTTGTTGATCAGCCTCCTGTGAAGCACAGACTACAGTATGTGACCTTCATCATCTGCCAGGCAGTTCGTGTAATGTGAACGATTGGATTTATCTGTCACTACTCTCGTGAATACTACGTGGCACAGTCATGCAACGTCTCTGATGAGTTTTGTTATCGCCGCCTTGCCTATTCCTGTCGGCTGTCGCAATGACCTCAATGCCTGTCAATGTCGTGTTACGGTTTGGAGGATAGGGTAACCGGTAAACTTGTGCTCGTGGCATTAACACCTCGCCATATAGATAGCAACGCACCATTAACATCTTTAGTGTGTATAGACTATGGTGGTCTCTTTTTATCAGGAGAGCTATTTGCTTGTTTGCTATCTTTAAAAAAAATAGTACGAGGGTGGATTGAAAAGTATTCGGCCTAACCAAGAAAATAAACAAATCCTAAATCAGTTATATTTTTATTTTTTCTACATAATCACCATCAAGTTCGATGCACTTTTGCCATCTCCCATTCAAAGCATTTAGACCGTTGAAAAAAAAAAGATTCTTCCTTAGAGTCAAAATATGCGTCTACTGCTGCCTTGACTCCCAAATGATTTTTAAGGTTAGGGAACAGAAAGAAGTCTGGCGATGGCAAATTAGGTAAATAAGGCGGATGCGGTAATAGTTAAAAGCCATAATTGTGGATTTCAGCCATTGATTGCACAGACGTATAAACACGGGCGTTATCTTGATGAAACAGGACTTTCCTTCTGAACATTCCTGGACGTTTTTCTTTTATTTCCTCTCGTAAACGACGTAGTAAGACACAGTAGTCAGAGTTTATAGTCTAACCCCATTCAAGACAATCAATCATAATCACATCCTTCGAATCCCAGAATACTGAAGCCCTTACTTTATTTGGCGACAAAAGCGCCTTAGCCTTTTTGGGGAGTGGTGAACCAGATCTTCTCCAATGTTTTGATTGCTTTATTTCTGGCGTACAGTAATGAACCCATGTTTCGTCCATTGTAACAAAACGATTCAAAAAATCATCTGCATCGGCTTCACGTAACTCCAAACAGTCACGTGATATAGTCAATCGCATCCTTTTTTGTTCAACTGAAAGCAGTCGCGGAACCCAACTCGCAGACACTTTGTGGAAACCCAATTCGTTGTCTATGATATTTTGAGTTCATTTATAATAGATTCCTATAATATCGGCTATCTCTCTAACTTTTAATCTGAGGTCTTCCATAATTAAAACAAGTACTTTTTTAATATTTTCGGTAGTAGTGGACGTCGAAGGCCTGCCAGATCGGGGTTCATTTTTCACACTCTCTGCCACGCTTGAATTCTGCTATCCATTTTTTGACAGATGAATAAGACAGAGAGAGAATCCCCTAATGTACTGATCATATCATCATGAATGGCTTTCGGTGATAGCCCCTTCTTATGGAGGTACTTAATAACGGCACGCAGCTTGATTCGCTCCATTTGCAGAAAGTATGTCCGATTGCTTTGTTAAAAAAATTATAAAGTCACAACAAATTATTGCACACGTTTCGAACTTAGGTTTGATTTTTAGAATTGAATGGATCTGTGTTAGGCCGAGTACTTTTCAATCCACCCTTGCATAATATGCTATAAAAAAAAACAATTTTTACTTATCTGTGGGAGTCTGGGCTCGCAGCTTAATGTCACCAAGCGGCTGTCCCTGTCAATACTGGCTTACGGAAGTTTCAATGGTGACAGTAGGAGATGGAGAGAAAATTTAATAAGAATATCGAAAGTAATCACCTGTGTTCAAGTGTGGCTCCGTCGTTCATCGGCCATAGCAGATTGCGTGTGCATCCCTCTTGGACACTTCGTATGCAGGCTTTCGTTGCAAAAAAACGAGTAAATTGTACAGATTTTTCGTAGATTTAATAATGTTGCTAATAGTTACATATAGTAATGTTATTACTATTAGACTGAAATTTATTCAACTTTGCCTCATATATGTGCGCCACATAAAGCCCACCACAGATGTAGCTATATATTAATACATCGAGATATATATTACAGTATAGCAAGCTACCACACACGGGAGTTATACTATAATATATATTTTGCTTTCACTCGTTCTGTGATCAAAATACGAGTATATATTAATGTGCTAAAATATACCGAGATTATATCTCGGCATATTTTGGTGACGTCCTAAAAATATATATATATTATAACTGCGTGTGTGGTCATTTGAAAATTTTACATAGAAAATATATCTTAATATGCATGATTTATATTACTTTGACCGCCCAGTTGGTCGAGTGGTTAGCGATCCTGACTACGCAATCAACGGGGCTCGGGTTCGATCCCCGACGGGGACAAGCATTTGTGTGATGAGCATAAATGTTTGTATTTCCGGGTTTGGGTGTTTATTAAATATATTCTGGTATTTATATATGTATTTCTATGTATTAGTATCGTTGACTAACACCCATAACACAAGCAAATAATTGCTTACTTTGGGGTTAGATCAGTAAGTGTAATTTGTCCTGTGAATATTTATTATTATTATTATTTATTATATTAATATATATTATAGCTACGTATGTGGCGGGCTTTATATGTCTCGACAATTTATTGCAAGTTCTTATATGTTTATTTTCGTAACTCTTATACCATAATTTTAATACTAAAAGAATATCTACAGCGCAAAGTTGAAATTAATTGCAGTGTAATCAAATTATCGTACAGTTAAATGAATAATAAATCGAAATTCATGTGTATCATTATCATACTTGATATTACCCTTAATTAGATATTAATGACTAAATGGTAGTTTTAGATGTAAATGTATGTAGTTAACTTTTAATTTATTCATATTAAAATATTATTCAATATTAAATATAGCTGTGTTTAAAACCATAAACAATCATTAGTTTTTAGTTTTTTTTATTGTAATACATTTTAACTTTGAGTAGACAAACTGACCAGTTTCATTTAATTCTAATATTCAAACAGGCATTTTTTATATTCCAGCATTCACAATTCCGCGTTCAAAACAATGACGGAAGCAGTACGGGAGAGCGAAATCAAAAAACGTGACCCCGCCGCCCTGCTCACCCAGCCGAGACACTCGTGAGTACACCCCGTACCCCGCACCTCACCCCCTACCTCACCCCGCATCGACCTGTTGATTTAATACACCATTAAATCAACCGATCGACCATGAAAGGCAAGCGGATTGCCCACTTGCCTTCCATTTTCAATCGATCGACTGACACGTAAATAATTTCGTGAAATATAGGTATTTCAATTATTTGATACAACATCTTGATGTAAGGACACCAATTCTGTCCCAAAGTGTGGTCTAATAGATCACTCGATCGACTGATAAGTAGATTTTAGTACCTACCCGCAATTTTACAACTTTTGATAATTTTTTGAAGTACGGTACCAAGGGTGGTTTCTTTTTGGAATGTGAATAGTTGCTACGTATCTTCAAAACCGCTGCTAAATTGTTGCATATAGAAATATTACTTAAAATTCAATAATACATGGTATTTAAGCTATTGGTAATTATTTTAAAGTAATTACACGGATCCGTGAGAAATAAATAATCGAGATATTAAAATGCAATAACAAAGAAAGATTTTAAATCTGTATGATAATGGCTTATTTGTCTGTAATTACTTGTGTAAAATAATTTTCAAAATAATTTACTTAAGTACTGACTAGCTAAAATTTATCCTAACAACAATAAAATGGTGTTTGAGCAGATATACATTTTTACAGCAATGAAATTATTGTAAATTTAAACATATTCTATTAAAGAAAGCTTTCTTTGAGTGAAGTATTTTTTTTAAGTTTTTTTCTTTTTTAATTAAAGTAATTTTTGATAGTTGCGACCAAGGAAGTTATATTCTACCTGGAAGGTCCACATGTACCTCAAAATCGTTCCGAAGAGTACCACGACATGAGTGGAGTGTGTCTCTTTCTACTAGGGTGTCCATACATATTTGTGCAACAGGACAATTTCATTCTAAAAAAGCGGAATAGAACTGATATGGACAGCTACGATAAGTCCTGAATAGTACCCACGGCTATCAATTTTTGAAAGTCGTGTAGGTTAACAATGTCTGTTATCGCTCTTATTGACGAAGGAAAATGCACATTCATAATATGTTGTTTTGACTCACACCCATAATTTGCTAACTTTAGGGTTAGATCAATTCGTGTGATTTGTCTAATGATATCGTATTATTACGACAGGCTGTAGTGAGGTGGAGGGGGCCGGATTGCAACTATAAATGCTAGCATATTAGTAACGTGCCGGGCCGCAACACATTGACTAGTTTTGTGTACAGTTAACTGCCGAACTGCATGTTAAGGCTAGTTCTTTGTGGCCTTTAATCGTTCTTAACCCATAATTTCGGATTTTGTAAATGCATACCTAAAACACGGAGAAAATTGTGTGCGCTCAATTCCGCTCTGCAAATCTGCCGCACTTTGGCCCGGCATAGTGTACAAGAGATTATATAAAATGTATCAAAGTGATCTAGGTGAATTTTTGCGAAGCACCCTGACCAGCTGCGGCCGCGTAGAGCGCGCGTTAGAGCGTAAAATAGGATTATTAAAAATAATAAAAGTTAGAATAATTTTACTTGATATGTAACTGAAATAAATAGCTAAATTTGTTTCCATACTGAGCTGTTTCGCGGGTAAAAAGTGTGGTAAAAAAATCTTTGCATGTGTGATCTTTCTGCCGAATTGAGCATTATACATACAGATAAAAGATCAAAATACTCTTCTAGAAAATGTATGCATTAATTACGGACAGATGACAATTACATTACATTGCTTTAAAATTTGTTCGAGTGAAGCAGTCCAGCGATACTGAAGAATCAATAAAACCTAGAGGATACGGTGAGAAATATTGCAAAGTCTTAATGCCAGTCTACTGACAGGGTCCTGGATAAAACACTTCGGTTCCGGTTCCAACGTTCAAGTTCAAAATGTCCAATTCCCAAAATATACAACATTTTTAAAATGCCTATTTCCTAAAATGGTCCATTTTTCTCCATGTTGGTCTCATGCTCCTTTGAAGAATAGGCCAACTGCCGTTCTGCCAGGCAGGTCGTAAAAGGCGACTTATTGGCTATAAGTGTCACTACCATCGTGACTACTTGGTGGTAGAGTTCCGCAACGTCTCACCCGGGTATTTGCTACCATCGCAGAAGCTATTCCTGCAGAAATAATGTCAATTTTATATCATAAGATAGCAAACAAGCAGATGGGTCTCCTGATGGAAAGAGATAACCATTACCTATAAACACCAAAGATGTTAATGGTGCGTTGTTATCTATTGACGAGGTCTAAGGCCACATGCATAAGTTTACCGGCTACCTTACAATCCAAACCGGATCACGATGATGACAAGCATTGACTCTATTGCGGCGCAAATAGGTAAGGCGGTGGTGCCAAATACCAGTGCGAGATGTTGCGGAACCACCTAGTAGTCACGATGGTAGTGAAATTATTTCTTGTCAAGAGTTAAGTAAACTTTTTGACAAGCAGTAACGCTATTGCGGCAGGAATAAATAAGGCGGTGGTACCAGACCCGGGCGAGATAATGCAGAAATCTACCACCTAGTTGTCATTGTCGTGCTCCTGTTTGGAGGGTAAGGTAGCTGGCAGACTTGTGCATGTGGCATTGCAAACCCGCCACACGGATGGGAACGCACCATTTATATCTTTGATGTCTAAACGCGATGGTTTCTCTTTCCATCAAGAGAGCCGTCAACTTGTTTGCTACCTTATAATATAAAAAACAAATATTCATTTTAAACACTAATCATCTAGACTAATAACAAGTAGTTTTTTCGTTTCACATCTGTAAATTATATTGAATTTGGCAGATAAATACCGTACATACTAAAGGAGAGTGTTCAGTAGTTGATTTTAATACCAAATGTGTAAAACAATTAGGTACTTAAATATTGAGCTAATTATCCTATAACATGTTTATAGTCATACGGACGCCCACGCATAGATATCATTTTTATTCAAATTATCCTTTATAGGCACTATTGAAGTTCATTTTTTACAAACAGTGATTTTCTGAACTCGTGACTAGACTCATTAGCTATTAGTCACCGCGCGGATAATAACGGAGCTATCACTCGCTGTCCCGGGATTCGTGGGATTCGAAGAAATAAAAGTGACCGTATTTTCTGAATATTACTCTACTAAATTTGTTGTGGTTGACAACTACATAATAGTCAAGCAATATTTGATAACGTCATTTTCCTCTCTATTATACACCCGAGTAAATTTTCCATTATACAAGGAGTAAATTTTCCTTAAAGTAATCCTAAAAAACTGGTATTTTTCATTTTGTGTTTTTTTATCTTGTGCGCTTATATACACCCCAGTACACCCGAGTAAATTTCCTTTAAGTAATCCTAAAAAAACCAGTATTTTTCATGTTGTTTTTTTTGAAGTGAAAACTTCTTTAGGCGCGTTGAGCGTTTTGGTAGAGGGTAAAATCCTCGGTTCGCGTCACCGACATGCTAATGATAATAGTATATCTATAGCTATGTTTTGCATATAGTTTTAATTACTCTCAACTTAATAGTTCCGTTTTCACTTCTATCGGCAGTCCCACGACTGCTACTGTTTTTTATCTTGCGGGCCTGTTGTCATCTAAAGAAAGCAATATTTTATTTATTTACTTATTTTAGTTTACTTTCTTTCGTATCAAAACAGGGCGGTTACAAACTAACATCATAATATTCGACCAGGATGGGTTTGAGATCACCTATTTTAGCAAGTGATTTAAACAAAATTCTATCAAGAAAACGCATGGTCGTAAACTGATGAGATGCATCTTTATGCTTCTACAACATCAGATTCAAAATTATACAATCATGAAAGCATCATTGAGATCATAATAAGCAAAATATTGTTAGATTGAATTGCAATTTCTTTGTATTCACATGTCCGAATTTTTGTGTTATTATTGCTACCCTACTTAAGAAACTTGTAAATACAATAAAAAACTTACTCAAAATATGAAATTCCGCAACCAGCATACGCTTTACTATTACAGCACTTAACGCTACAATTTTTCACCATTTTACAACAGAAAAAACTTATAGCAGTAAGCAAAAAGTATCAGCTATATTTTTAAATAAAGCGCGCCAAAGCGTACGGCCACCTGAGTGTGGCCGTGCATAGTTTACAAATTACTACTAATTCTACTGATTTGAGAAAACAGTTTTTACATTGCATAAATAATTACGTAATAATTAAAATAAGCACATTTAAGAACTCAATATGTTAATTACAATACATTTTATGCTAATGTATCTATAAACGTGTATGAATAAAAGGGATTTAACGGTTACCGGATATATAAAAAATCTACCATCCGAAAGTTTTATTTACACTGGCAATTGCAAGAAAGGGATAACATCCACTCATGTCGTTGTCTCGCTCAGAACGTTTTTCCCCTCTGTTAAGTAAGAAGCAAATGTCAACTTTATTGCTAACGAGATAAAGTACAATTTTGTTTTTCAAATATTGCTTCGTAGTAATTCCAGATATCGTATATAAGTTCCTTGGTTGCGACTCAGTTATTTTACTTTTGTGGCTATCATCGTTCAATTTTATTTCTTGATTTAGTAGAGGAGACAGTGGGAGATCGTCCTTCACCTATCTGATAACCAGATGAGACATATATTTTATCAAATATTATTTATAAACAAATATGCCTATAATTACTTGCCTATCCAAAAGTGCTCATGGCTATTTTTAATTAAATTAACTTTAATCGTTTTTTTTTTCATCACTTTCATACTTTTGATAACCAAATGAAATTTATTTCACTGATAATTTTTAACACACAATATGCCCAGGTAGGCTTGCCTACACATTTCTGTGCATGGCTACCTGGCAAGCAGGTGTGAACAGGTAAGTCAATATAGGTGACTCCATCGATCTGCTAACTTATCGAAAGTTATATCAAATTTTAGATTATTTTATTACAAAATCAGTCACATAAACTTGCCTGCAAAAAATCGTACTCAAAGTACTGTTGCCAAGCTAAAAACTTGCCATGAGCACTTTTGGATAGGCAAGTAATTATAGGCATATTTGTTTATAAATAATATTTGATAAAATATACGTCTCATCTGGTTATCAGATCGGTGAAGGACGATCTTCACCGGCTCTTAGACCAATTTATTTTTCTGTGGCAATTAAAATATTTATTATTAAACATTTTACTATTTTTTAACTATATGTTTATAAAACTTAGGCAAACATTAGCTGTTTGGAATACTGTTGAAATCCAATGCTTTAGGACTACGTCTATGTAGTCCTAAAGCATTGGATTTCAACAGTGAGTTACACAAACTCATATTTTTCAATACAACCAAATGCAATACAACATCATATTATAATCTATAATAAATCAATCCAAAATAGCAATCGATCGCCTTTACAGCGTCTTACTTTGTTATTGCATTAGTGTGTTTTATGTGTCTAGAAGTTAATTGTAGGTACTTCAATCCAACTCAAAGACATAAGAACTAACAGAAACTTCTGATAACTTAAGGATTGCAGTATTTGAGCTTAACAATATGAATAATAGCAAGAGTATGTATGAACACCAATATTTGTAGTGATTTCATAAAGCTTCTATCAAAATGTTAAATTTAACACTCAAATGTTGCTGTTGAAGTACTTAAGTGCTATTATTAAGTTGTGTGTGAACAGTCCATGAAGCTAATCATTACTAACAGTATTAAATCTATTGACGTTGAGTATGTTTTAAACTAAACCTTGTTTAAAATATGTTCAATGTTAACATTTATATATTATTATAAAGGTGTGAAATAGTTGAAGAGCGAAGCGTCTAGCATAGCGGAAAGTACATTACTCATTCAACATTTTATATAATTAAAAATATATCCGTAAAACCTAACGTCTTTTACCAAATTTTTAATACCTCTAAATTATAATATTAATAAAACCGACATCTGCTTTCTCTTATAATTTCACTATAAAATCAATTTATTGTTTACTAGCTGTGTCCGCGACTTCGTCCGCGTGAAAAAAACCTAAAATTAAACTCGCATAGTTCCCGTTCCCGCGGGAAATTCGGAATGAAAACTGTCGTATGTCCTTTCTCGGGTCTCAAACTATCTTTGTTCCAAATTTCATCGAAATCGGTCCGGTGGTTTAGGCGTGAAGAAGAGACAGACAGACAGAGTTACTTTCGCATTTATAATATTAGTATGGATCGTTCTTGCGTTCTTGAAATTGTTTCGTAAAGAGTATAAAAGCTAGCGCAATATAATCATTTTCACGTAAAATGGTGACAAATGATTGTTTCTATGCTAACATCTTGTTAGCATAGAAAAATAAAATTAATCATAATGAAGGCCCTCAAAATTTGTTAAGAATACATTGACTAATTCTATAAAATTAATCTTACTCTCATTAATAAAAATTTTTTATATGCCAATGTCACCATTACAATCCTGCATGATAAAAGTATAGGCATTAGTGTTTTATGACACTGCACTGTAATAAAACTGTTCTGCCTCGCTAGACGCTCGCTCATTTCAGTTAATACTAAAAATATCTGCGAGTAACTGATTGAACTCTGAGTGTGACAATAAATGCATATAAAACTATTAAATATATTATCAATGTAATTATTTTGACTATGTATTTGTAATTACTCTTTATTAGACATATTATTTTATTTAATTATTTGACTATGTAGGTTTAATTACTTTTTGTTTGTGTCATATATAACATGTGCCATCATTCATGACATTAATTCTTTATTCGCTTGTTATTTAGTATTATTTAAAAAGATTTTTAATTTATTTAAAACGCAATATAGAAAATATAGAAATATTTAATTATCTGTTATATATATTTAATCGAAGATATATGTCTCAAGAGGAGCGCTTAGGTTGTAAATTTAAGTGTTTCAATTAGTGTAACAGTTTTTGCACTTTATCACGCATGAAAGGCACAAAAACGATAAAGTACTGTTTTCGTAATACATATTTTATAATTAAAATGAACAGGACAGGGACATTAAAGCATTTTATCCTTGTTAAGATAAGATAAGATTTTTTAAATCAATTACTATTTCAGGGGCTCTAGCTTATGAAACGTTTAAAATGTTGAATTGTAACATTTGTGCTTAAATTGAACTGACTTGAAATTATCGGCTTTAAAAGTTCATATTCATGGTATACATCTTTGGATATTGTGAAAATAGATTTGTATATATGTATCTCAATATTTTATTAAACTGATATATTACTCTGTGTAATAATATTATATTATGTTCTGTTTTATATACGACTCATAATTTAAGTATTAATATTTATTTGATTATGATATTATTAATAATCATCCATACATAAATCATGTCAATTCTTCCCGCTTAAACGTTGTTGTCATGTCTGTAGGTTTCCAAACATATTTTTTCATGGCCGCAATTCTAGATTTTTTTTGTGAATTTTATGTAAAATATATGTATAATCCGTGTTACGTGTGTGCATGCAAGCATCTTTGTGTTACTCCTTCATACTTCAATTTGTAGACGTATTTTTATAAAAAGTAAATGGGTAATCTATCTAGAGTTAACAAAAAAGCTTATTTTGTATCCCGGAAAGGGCATTATTCCCGTGGGATTCACAAAGTTTTTTCACCACGCAGTGTCCAGAATAAGTCCAAAGCAATATGTCCTAACACAGTCTAATTAAGCAATCTATTGTTACTTGGGATGTGGGGTAGTCAGTTAAATGTGGATCTGTTACTTGCACCTTTTCTCAATTAAAGAAGTTTAATAATTGTGGCACTCATTTCCAAGATATTAGGGGCCATCCATAAATTACGTCACACGAATTTCATGATTTTTTTGACCTTTCCCCCGTCCTTGTCACTGCTGGTCGGTCACATTTGTGACTCCTTACCTAGTGTGATGTCACATATTTTGCAATTTTACATTTAGAAAAAACGCAAGTGAGATTACATACATTGTCTAAAAGTTAATATATTCCTCAAGATTCTATGTCTACTCCTTAACTTATCCACATTTAATATATTATATTGTTTAACCTTGGGGAATAATAGCTAGATAAAATTATAATTTAGATAAAGTTCGAATGAATAATAACAAACATTTACTTCTCTTATTGATAAAATGTTGCCGACAAAACAAATAAAACTATTTTTACGTTATTTTTAGCATGTATATAGTTTAAATTTTATGAATACTTAGGTATAAAATATTATATTTTAAAAAATGTGATATCACAAAATTTGAGACCCCTCCCCATCCCATTGTTACACAATATTACACTTCGTCCCTCCCTCTTCCTTAACGTCTGACGTAATTTATGAATAGCCTTTTCCCCCAATTCGAGTAATTGAGTCAATGCGTAGGGTTCTCCCACACATAAACACGATAGAACGTCGAGCTTGCTACGACGCGACTAATATGTAAGAAAATGTGTACAAGAGTCTTAAACGTTCGACTCGATTGACGTTGAATTAGGTGAATTAGGCCCCAGAATAACTTTTAAATCATCATGTTAGAAAATAGAAACATTTTGTATATTCGCTTTATCATATAGATAAATATTTTAATATTCGGGACTTGTGTCTTTTTTCACTGTATCAAAATTTCATTATTTACCATTCCTTATGTAGATAAGTACTGCAAAGTTGAACAGATTTTTATATATCGATTGGAGTATTTAGTTTATTATATTATTGGAGAGTACACAGAAATGATTGGAGACCGACAGACTTGGTCCGCGTTTCATGTATGAATGTGTAGTGTGCACGCAGCATTAGTTTTGTTTTGAGTTTGATATGATTTGCTTGGCACCGCATCCTCAGCACTTGCGGCCGTAGACTCGTGTTGAGATAACAGGCATGTGTGATTACGGTGTAACGTGTGACCCGTCTACTTACATTCAGCACGTACCGTTGGAGTGTGGGGTCGGTTTTCTCAGCACGGGTGTCCGGAGTCGGTGAGCACAGCGGCGCACGTTAGCTAGGTTTGACGTTGTGGTTGTGGGCGGCGCAGTGAGGTGCGCGGGGTGTTGTGGCGGCGGCGCACCGTGGCGCCCGCGGGCTCCCCCCCGCCCCCGCCGCGGCCCCCCGCCGCGCACCGCGGCACACCGCGCCCGCGCCACCGCCCGCGCCCGCCGCGCCATAGCCTCTCGCACGTCGTATGACACACACCCGCTACCCGAAATAGCGAACATAATATTACTTACGATCTGGATCGCAAATATTAAATCTAACATATCTCTCGTACGGCCTACTTTAGGCCAAAAGGCAAAGGTGCAGTTTGTATGTGATAAATATATTTTAATACGGGAAATGTAATATTAAATGTACAAATACGATTTAATGCTTTTAATCTGCATTTTTGTTAGCGAAACTTCGTATTTACTTCTGTTCCTAAATAGTTATATAGTTATGTACATTCCTTCCAATTGCTGACACATTTTACGTGTGAACTTTAATAGTATGATATTTTTTATAAATATATATACTAATGTAAAAGTAGTATGTCTGTTGCAAGTTGGTCGTACCTGACGCGTTTGATACGCGGATCGAGGGCGTTTCAATGGTAAATATATTCCAAGAAACTGTAATGACGGCACCACGAAGCAGATACAAAAAGGAGGTGTTGTAATTAGATTTCTTTAAGAAACAATGCGTGACATTTTGTGCGGTGCAAAGGATGTTAAGCCCCTCCCACTACTTTATTTTTCAACTAACGGCCAAAAGCAAAACTACTTTGTTATTAACGACGTAGTTAAGCTATTTCACACTAGATGTCACTAAAATAGGATTTAACTGGGAGGTACTCAAAATTTTCGTAACTAACTTATTTCGTTCAAAATAGTAATTTCATGAATAAGGACCTAATATTAATAAAGTATAGCCGTGTGGGTATGTATTACCACGTATTAAATTGTTTTATAATACAACCCCTGCATTATAAAAGGTTTTGGTTAACCTCGCAGAAACAATCCATTTTTCCGGGACAAAATTTACCCAATGTGCTATTCCAGATCATTATCTACGTGTATGTCAAATTTCATCTAAATCCGTTCAGAAGTTTTAGCATGATCGAGAAACAACCATCCTTCCATCCATACATACATTCAAACATATAAACTTCCGCATTTATAATATTCAAATAGAAGTGTAGATTATATGAATTGATCTCTGAATGCGGCCCTGTCTTATCGATGATGCACTCTAGTGCCATCTAGTGTCTAATAGATTTAACTATATATGATAGCCGATAAGCAATTTTTCTAGAAATATTTTAATAAAATTACGTAAAAAGTTACTTATACATGTAATTTGATGCCATTAATTGCATCAGAACGTCTATCCGAATAGGTTTTGCATGATAAAACACACTTCATCGCTTTGTTTTTAATAACACGGAAATATGATTTATTTTTGAATAATGACAAAGTGTACCCAGGACGAACGCTAATAGATTACTAACTAAAGCCGCGCCCCCTGTGATGACGTCAGGACCTAGTTGAAAGTCACAGTGCACAGTTGCTTAGGCCAGCTCCTCTTTGTATTTGCTCCGTGGACGGCACAAATTAGTTACTAGTTATAAACGCTAGATGTAGCGCTAGACTTGACAGAGAGTTGAAAAGCGAGGACTCGGTCTATTACGCAGTACTGTGATACAATACGATTTTTCTTAAAACCATCTATGTCTTGAAATGCTCCGGTTAGTTCTACAAAAAATTGCAGATATCTATAGGAGTATAACAAATGTATCTTACATTGGCATTCTATGTCGACATGGGGTGTAATTAAACACTGATTAAAGCAAACAAAAACAGCCGACGCTATTATAATACGATCTCGTTCTACCAGTGAGATTGCAAATTTAATATTCGCAAACACACTACCGTGTATTTAAATGAACTTTATGCGCCATTCAAACTAGTATTAACGACACAGGTTCTTCGATAAAACTCAAAATTGTAGATTACTGTACATGGTCGTTTTAGATTATAATTTTAATGTTTATATGAAGTTAGTAATGGACTGGACTGTCATGTTACGCACACACATATGAAATTTATTTGTTTCCATTTCGGAAGACTCTAATTGTTTCCAATCCCAAGTGATATCAATAGTATAAGTCACTATGACAATTTCACATAACAATGAAATGAAACATGGAAATTATCTGTAATATAACGTGTTCATTTGGTTATAAAAGTCGGTTTAACTAAATAACCTGCATGTTGACGAATTATTATAGTATAGCAAACAAACACAAGACTGCTAATAAAAAGAGCGAAGCAAAGATGTTAATGTTGCATTACAATCCATGCAATGACTATATCCATGTACCAGACTAATATGGGAGACTAATATATTATGATGAAAATGTCATATAATGCAATCAGAAATCAGAAGTATATTCAATAAAACTTTTTACAAGTTATTTTGACACGTCAACATATTTTTAAAAACTACTACCGGATTGGAAACGCGGCCACACACTGAGAAGATCCGGCGGAAGATACTCAGCGGGCTTGTCTTTTTTCTATATCATCTATTTCTTTATACCGATCTCACATATATAAAATATATGTGAGATCGGTATGAGCCGCAACTAATCCCAGGTTTTTTTTGTCTTCTAAATAATCTGAGATTTTATAATATCCTTTTTTACACAGTTTTGTTTTAACACATTTTTTAAATTAATAAAAACTTATTTATAAACAAAAATTGAAAAGCAAAAATGTTCATATCCCTGAACAAGTAATGATTAATAACTCACGCTTAGCCACCGTTATATTAAGTCTCATAATGTGACAGGTGGCTAACTTATCGACAACTCGGGAACGTATCCAGTCTCAAACAAGTTATGCTTTCCAGTAATTTTCAGACGCTAGATTCGAATCCTGGACTTCATACGTGTATCCAAAAGCTGACAACGCGAGACTTGATATGCATGTCTCATATTGTTAATGTTTGTTGATCCCATTTTACAAAAGTTAGAGCTTTCACAGATATTTTTACATAAATTTTTATGGTTACTGTTTCTGTTTAAACGAATATTTTAAACTCAAAGAATGTTTTAAGAAAAATGGTATTGTCTATGTAGATAAAATTTAATATTTTTGCTTAATGCCGATGCCTTTTGACAAATTTTCTGGTAAAAAATATTTTTATTAATAGAGATATTTTAAAGAATGATGATCTGAAGACATTATTAAATAGATCTTTACTCTGTAGATCAAACAACAGAAAACGAATTGAACCTTACCTATTCCTGCCGCAATAGCGTCAGTGCTTGTCACTGTCGTGTTCCGGTTTGGAGGGTAAGGTAGTCTATGCAATACTTATGCATGTGGCATTAGACCTCGCCACAAAATAGCAACGCACCATTAACATCTTTGGTGTCTATAGGCGATGGTTGAATCTTTGCAAAAGGAGACCCATCTGATTGTTTGCTATCTTATGATATAAATAAATATATATAAACATTAAATAAAGGCTCAATTAATATATTTCTAAATTCATTGTTGAATTGTATTTTTCTACTTTATTTTTCACTAAATGGTCCTTCGAGTCTACTTTGTTAAATTGATTTAAGGCTTTGCAAACTTGCAGATGATAAGGACCATAGATATGTTTGCTAGTCGCTCCTGTTAAATGTAGACTATTCGTATAATTATACAGTGTGTTATATACATATTTGTAAGTAGACCTGTGTGCCACAAGGTAGTGTTAGAGTGTGTTCATTTAACTTAAAGTTATCGGATACTCAAGACTTGAAATCTCAAATATTAGTAGTAATAAAATAGGTTTGAGTAGGGATGCGTAATAACGTGTTACAATCGAACTCTATACGGCTAAATTAAGGCAAATAATTTGACGATGACAATATAAGTTTTTTTTGCCAATAACCTAACCAAGATAGGTAATATCAATATTTGAATTTAATCCATATTTGTTACTGAAATTTTGTTTGTTTAAATTTAATATATTATGGATTCCGATAATACATGTTGTAACTAATAGGTATAAGAAAGTGTTCAAGGATCGTCAAATTTTTTTCTAGCATAGGTCAACAATAGGACAAAGATCGTTCTATAGGTAAGCCACTAAAAGGTTAATGTTGCCTTCTTATCCGCTTGACAGCTGGGAATACGAGCGCATGTCGCAGTTACAATGCCTCTACTCGTATATAAGATTAACAAGCACTAATATACCAGGGTCGATAATTTTTGAAACCAAAAAAATTACAGTAGGATGAAACCCATTAGAAAAGGAGGGGAATTTCTGAGAACATTTACTACAGTGATGTAATTTTTTTTTACACCATCAGAAAGTAGAGCTTTCAACGAACAAAAGCCCCCCGATTTTTTGGAAAAAGCTGATATTTTGACGCGAGAATTTTCGATTGAAAATTAGGGTGCTTTTTTGATATTAAGTTAAAATAAGGCGAAAAAATTATTATTTTAAGTTAATTTTAGTAAGTTCACCAAATTTCGAAGTTTTTTTTTTAAAAAGATAAAAATAAAAAACTAAAAACTTGGTTATTTGAATTTTTCACCTAAATTTTGAGGTTATGTGAAGAATTTGTAAATACAAAATTTGTAGATCTTTTTATTACCTACAACTTTTCCATTTAACTTTTTTCCATTGGACTTGTAGTTTTGCCGGATATATAGATAAACCATTTTTTACCCTTAAAAACTCACCCTCTCTTACTTCCCGAACTCGGATCGACCGTGATTTATTTTTCCTTTTATTTTTATCATGTTTCCCTCCTTTTCTAATGGGTTTCATCCTACTGTAATTTTTTCATTTTTTACCATTTTTGAAGGACCCTGGTTACAAACGTTACAAACGTTATACGTTTGTAACTGTTATTTGGCATCCCTAGCTCGACAAACGGCTGCTGTCTTATTGACTGCGTATCCGATTGGTACAAACATTCCGTCTTTACGAAAAAGACTGCCGATTTAAAAACGCGTAGTAGCGTTATAGACATTGTTATTGTTACTTAGATTTTGTACTTACTGGTGGGCTAGCGTCTACTATTTTCTGTGTAATGAGGTCATTCAGTACGTATTTTCAATATGCTTTCTTTTTCATTTGTTGTTCGCATAGTTTTTGAAGTCTTGGAATAACGGTAATAAAAATGTTGGAATTAAATTGCATGTTACTCGTTTTGTCACATTCATTCTAATGGCAATTGACGTTTGAATGAACGGGACAAAAGCACATAACTTTGATAACGGAAATGTTTGTTATTAACACATGTAACAAATAAATTCTACAAGTATAATTTATGTAATTCTATTAATAATTAATAACTTTTTTACTTAATTATAACATTATTTCCTGTTGTTATAACTCGTCAAGGTGCTAATTGTGTACTTTATTCGCGTCTTCATATTCCTTAAATATTTTGAATAAAAGCTAATTAAATTTAATGAATATTTAAAATTTAATAAAACGCTTAAGAAAAGTTTTAAATTAATACCTAAATATTAAGATGGGCTATTTACTTTTGTATTCTACTATTTATTTAATCTAACTTATTGACCAACAAATTGTTTAACACATCACAAAAAAGAAAACAAATGAAATACGTGTTTGAATGTTCTGCAAAAATTATCGTGTTTTTCCAAATGAACTATTTTGCCTAATATCAATACTAGGACTATGTAACATATTTTTCCTATCTGTGTGTAGTTATTTGCGTTAGCAATATTTTTGTATTTGTTAAAATTAAAAGTTACTATTTTTGACTATTGTTGTACATATTTAAAGTAATTCTTCCGGGTTGTTGTATATTTTTCGTATGTATATAAAGTTTAGACTTATCATAGTTGTGATTATTATCAGCTTATTTATTATCTTGCACATTTCCTAATCCATCTTCCGTGACATCTTTGATTTTATGTTAATTATGATTTTTTCGTTTCTATATGGCTTCCACATTTTCAAATATTTTGTTATGTAACTTATTTGCAATACAGTCTACTTCTGTTAACTCATTTTTTACCAAAATAATTGTATCACGAAAAATAATGAATAAGATATTGATATTGTTTGTAAAACGGTTTGTATTAATAAAGTGTTGAATTTTATGATTGTTATTTGTTGAGTTTTGATTTCTTCTTTCTTGTGTATGTGTATTGGAAAACGTTTAATATTCGAACTTGTATTGAAACTGATTTTCGGCAGGTCATACGGATCATTGAAGTGAATCTAAATGATCTGAAATGTATAACATGGCCATTTTTTAAAATGAGTAGATACACTTTCTTTGGTTTGCTTTTTTCGTATGCACATAAGTTGCTGACGTAATTCATCTTTTAATTCAAATATTTTGTG
This sequence comes from Apodemia mormo, assembly GCA_036924255.1. Lineage (NCBI taxonomy): Eukaryota > Metazoa > Arthropoda > Insecta > Lepidoptera > Riodinidae > Apodemia > Apodemia mormo. Next base: position 46,164,268 of record JAUPFN010000006.1, read on the forward strand.
AATGAATATCATTTTTAGCATTAACGTTATACTAATTATTAAATAGTTTCAAAGCTTGTGTGTGATTACTTAACAAAACGTATTGGATAAATTATCATTGGCATCCATTATTCGTCTATGGCCTCATAAAAAGCGAACATTAAAGAATTAAAAACAAATACTTACTTATATACTCATATAAGCATGTAACACAGCAGATGCATTTTTCATGTTTTGTTAGCAAATATTTTTGTTTACGAATGAAATGATCATTACGAAAACTCATATATTAAAATTTTGAATGCGTGCACTTTTGGATTTTTCAAACTATTTCTAAATCTGTGCCATTCTGCTGAGCGCATGCAATCAAATTATGTGCTTAAACATTAAATACTGCGAACTAAATGAATGTGTTATCTCATGCATTAACCATCACAATACTTTCAAACTATTGAAAACATAAGAATAAATATTTAAGAAAAAATAAGAATTAATATTCATTCAATGTATATACCAGCTTGGTTATTCATGAAAATGAAAAAGACCGAAATGAATGCATAAATCGCGCCTTATTTATATCGAAACGTTTTCCAATACAAAGTGGATGGGTTTTCTAAGTGTGGATTTTTGGGAGCAGAAAAGAGTGTACTTTCAGCATGTGTTCCTTGCTAACTAACTGATTGTTCATAGCGCGGCGGACACGAGACACGCGCTCTTGAGACTGGCCCAGTGTAAGTACCGCATGGCTTTGCATGTCACTATCCCGCTATTAACTGCTTTGTCACGCTTGTGTATCTGTGTGCTTGTTTGTATCAGGATACATTCTAAAATTTCGCGTTATAGTCATATCGATAGCAATTAACTATCATTTTTGAGAAACGTTTTATGAAAGATATTCATAAAAGGTTTCGGTATTGGGGAAAGGTTGTATTGCGTTATGGGATGAATCCGTGAGGATGTTGGGTGAGTGCGACCTGTGTGTGACAGCCTCACGGAGACTGCTCGGCTGCTGCAGAATGTGCGCAGTGTGTTCGGCCGCCGCTCCGCCGCTCGGGTCAACTTGGAGCTCGAGCTGTCACGTGAGTAACACGCACAGCGATTGCCACACACACATTGCTCTTGCAACCCTCATACCAAGTACTCGCCTGAACTATACGGCTTCAATCTAGTACACTTCTCGCACGATGAATGATTTATCACTACACTTGTTGCTAGTCATTATTACATACAATGCTAGTGTGGACAGGTAAGTATTGACATTAACGTATATTTTACTTGGACGATAGTAAGTAATACTTTTTATTTTACTTGAGAATAATTTTATTGAAAGAAAGAAAGAAAATATTTATCTGCTAGAATATGGGTGTTACAAGTTGTAAAAAAATAAGTTACCAACATATTCTATACATCGAATGCAACTTATGCATATGACATTTGACCTCGCCACAAAATAGCAACGCACCATTAACATCTCGGGTGTCTATAGGCGATGGTTGACTCTTTCCATCAGGAGAATGAAATAAAAAAATGCAATTTAATAACGTGCATATTCGGTCTTACATGGAATACTATTCATATCTCGGCGGATGCTCTCAGTGCTCCTTTTCCTCGTCTTATTTGGATTATGGAGACGGTTGGGAGGAATTATGTCAATTAATTCCTGGCGCTGAATTTCGTAGTTGGAAATAACGTAAAAATTAAACGTCTCAATTCTTAACACGCAAGTCATGAGTCATTTTTCGTCTTGCACTACATGCTTTGAACTGAATACCAGCGGATGTATTTCCGAACAAATACAAATTATGGTCCTATTTTCGAACAAATACGCATAATTATGTTCCTTTAAGGAAAAACCTTACATGTTCTCAAAAAGCCAGCAACTCATTTGCAAGCAGAGTGTTGCGAATGCATTTACCCGTAGATAGCGGTGGTGACCTATCATTAGGTAAACCTCATGCTGATTTACTTTATTTTTAAAGGAAGACGTTAAAATGATACGGTCTGTTACATCCCTATTTTCCATGCAATAATGCTGAAGTGCATATAAGCTGAATAGTCAGCAATATATATGTATAAATACTCGCTGTTTCCCAAATATTCTTCAGTTAGATATTCTCTAGCCTAAACGCTGCCCAGCTACGGACCTGGTTTCTGCCCGCCGGCCTGGACACAGCGAATAGACTAGTGCTATATCCATACTCCGGGTCGCTATAACCCTTCACAAGGGAACCGCGAAAAGGTGTGATCCAAGTTAGAGTGTTTATAGTTAAAGTCCCATTAGTTAGTAGTTGTAGAAAGTGAAATAAATAACTTGTGTTCCGAAAAAGTGCTTTTTTTTTATAAGTGCTCGGAGGCGCAACCTAACATTGGTGTCAGAAGAAAAGGGGATTGATATTCCCTTGGTCGCCTACTCCTGACGACGACCATCACCTCTACAACAAGGGCTAACTAAGCGTTTGGCCACCTGCTGTCTCCGCCGTCTCACTGACGCTCTAGAGATCGCCGCCGACGCCGTGGACTCTACGTTACCTGTCATCTAAGCCGCATAGTGCGTGAGGGTTATCTGCCCAGCACCAGGCTATACGCTGCCAAGGTTATAACGAAATAATTGAAAACACGTAAATAACTCGCACTTCGCATCGACCCGTAATTGCAACGCTGCAAATTCCATCGCCGCATCACCTCACCAGTAATAAGACGCCGCTGACTCAATTCCATGTTCTACATACTACTGTTATCGTGAGTGTTTGCCTGTATTATAATAATTTATTATTTTTGCCATAATTTTGCGTTTGGATTATTTTTTCATTTCAAGTTTCAATTCCGTTTTATACAAATTCCAACCTAAATCTTATTAAATATATGTTCACGCCGTATCACTTATACCGTAGTTAGAGAGAGAAACCATTGTGTATTTTAATATTTTATCAATCTTATCAAATATATCTTCACGCCGTATCACTTATACCGTAGTTAGAGAGAAAAACCATTGTGTCTTATCGAATATATCTTCACGCCGTATCACTTATACCGTAGTTAGAGAGAGAAACCATTGTGTATTTCAATATTTTACTAATCCTATCGAATATATCTTCACGCCGTATCACCTATACCGTAACTAGAGAGAGAGGATTAATTGTGTATTTTAATATTTTGCTATATAAACGGCTTAAAAATGGTAAATGAAAAGAAAAACGTCCAGTCGACATCTAGTTTACAAAGCGTGGGTATGGAAGAGCTAAGTTTCTCTATTCTCACGAAATTTGTCAAGTCATTTGATGGGGATAAAACAAAATTGTCTCCTTTTCTAAGAAATTGCGAGAATGCATTAAATTTAGCCTCTCCCTCACAACAAAACATTCTCTTTAAGTATATTTTGTCACAATTAGAGGGCAAAGCTGAAGCAGCTTGTTCTCTAAAAATATTTGATAATTGGCATGAATTTAAACAGTTTCTAAAATCAACATTTGGGGAAACCAAACATCGCGACCATCTATTACTAGATCTGCAAAATTGTAAAATAAAACCAGGCGAATCCGTTACCCAATATAGTTTACGTCTGGAAACTTACTTAACTCGATTACAAACAGACATAACGCATTCGACTCAGGACGCTAGCGAAATAAAAGGCCGGATTGCCAGTACCGAAGACCTGGCACTCCACACATTTTTATTGGGGCTCCCTGGTGACATCTCTAATATTTTGAGATGTCGAAACCCATCAAACTTGCATGAGGCTATAAACCTTGCTTGCCAAGAGGAAAAGCTACAAAATTATATAAAATCCTCGCGGCATGAAACAAAACCTAGCTGCAGAATATGTCATAGGGTAGGACATTCAGACAAAAACTGTTATCAAAACAGACCACAACGTCCTATCCTTAATCTTTCCCAAGGCCCATCGCATAATCGACACCGTCCTTTTCCTAATGCATTAAATAATTCACCAGTTGTATGTCAATATTGCAAAAACCTAGGCCATAATATTAATCAATGTAAGAAACGGCAATATAATAATTCGCGACAGAGACATATTCCTAATTCTCAACAACAAATTAATAACTTCACAGAATTAAGTAATAACGATAACGGAAACAATTTTACCTATAATCCTCCTGATTCTATTCATACAAATTCTCATTTAAATGACGCTGATCCAAATTTAAACTAAAGGTGATTCCGGTTCCGCGTCGTACGGAATCGCCTAAACAAACCGACGCTTTCAATGTGTTACAAAAATCTAATAATTTTGTTAGGCCCACTGTGCCTGCTAATTATACTAATTATCCTAAATCTAATATTGTTACTACATCCACTGTATCTTTTAATCCTACTATTTCTGAGAAACCTTTTCCTAATGCTAATTCTACTAATTCTACTAAACCAACTAAACCTACTAAATCTATTGAACCTATTAATTCTAATTCTTCTAAATCCACTGAATCCACTGTATCTCTTACATCTACTAAATCTACTAAACCTACTAAATCTATTAAATCTACTAATTCTAATTCTTCTAAATCCACTGAATCCACTGTATCTCTTACATCTACTAAATCTACTAAACCTACTAAATCTATTGAATCTACTAATTCTAATTCTTCTAAATCCACTGAATCCACTGTATCTCTTACATCTACTAAATCTACTAAACCTACTAAATCTATTGAATCTACTAATTCTAATTCTTCTAAATCCACTGAATCCACTGTATCTCTTACATCTACTATATCTAATAAACTCACCGACTCTACTATATCTGACATGTGTATCGAAATCCCTAAATCTTCTATATCTAACAATACTCAACTAATTATGAATAACCCAGACAGTTATTCTAATATTCATGAAATTCATTATAATAATAAAACACATTTACCACATATATGTGTTAAATCAAAATATTCAGATAAATTGTTAGTTTTATTAATCGATTCGGGTGCAGGTATATCACTAATAAAACGATCATCATTACAAATTCAACCAGAATTAATTCGCGAAACCATACAATTTAAAGGAATCGAAAAAGGTACTAAATATTTGAATAGTCTTGGTCATTTTAATTTAGATTTTATATTATCAAATAATAATACTATTCTTAGTAAATTTCACTTAATACCTGATTGTGTCAACATAGAATTTGATGGTATTATTGGAAACGATTGCCTTAAGTTTCATAATTGTAACATAGATTATAAAAATAAAACCTTAGAGATAAACAATTATTTAATACGAATTCATTTTACTAAGCCTAAATATACTGTTCCAGCTCGATCCGAAATGGTCATCGAGTGTAATGTTTTAAATCCAGAAGTAATAACTGGTTACATAAATAAATGCGAAATTCAAAAAGGCGTATATTTATCTCGCTGTCTCGTAACTGTTAAGGAAAATAATCACGTCAATGTTTCCATTCTAAATACTAATAATAATGATGTTTTAATTAAACCATTATGTTCAGAATTAATTCCTTGTGATTTATTAAATAACTCATCGGAACCTATTAATTCTGTAAACTTTACTAACTCAAATAATCACTGTTCACCTGCAGATAGGTGTTCAAATGTCTTGAAACAAATAAGAACTTCACATCTTAACCGTGAAGAATCGGAAGCTCTACTAAATCTGTGTTCAGAATATTCTGATTTATTTTACTTAGATGGAGATACTTTAACTTGTACAAATACTGTAGAACATGAAATTAAAACTACTAGCTCACAACCTATCCACGTTAAGACATATAGATACCCTGAGTGTCATAAAGAAGAAGTCAATAAACAAATACAAAAAATGTTAGATCAAAAAATAATTAAACCTTCTAACTCTCCTTGGTCTTCTCCAATCTGGGTCGTCCCAAAAAAGCAAGATGCTTCTGGCCAAAGGAAATGGCGCATAGTAGTTGATTATAGAAAACTCAACGACATCACTGTTGGAGACGCCTATCCTATTCCCAACATTACAGACATACTAGACCAGTTAGGACATAGTAAATACTTTACCACTCTCGACCTGGTGTCAGGTTTCCACCAAATTAAAATGAGTAAAGACGACTCCCCTAAGACAGCCTTCTCCGTTCCTAATGGTCATTTCGAGTATACGAGAATGCCATTTGGCTTAAAGAATGCACCTGCGACCTTTCAAAGACTTATGAATACTGTTCTCTCCGGTCTCCAAGGTCTGCACTGTTTTATTTACCTGGATGACGTCATAATCTATTCCCACTGTCTCATCTCTCATATTGATAAACTCAAGCTAGTATTCGAAGCACTCCGCAAACATAACCTCAAGTTGCAGCCTGACAAATGCGAGTTTCTACGACGAGAAGTCGCATATCTAGGCCATGTTATAACTGACAAAGGTGTGTCTCCTAACCCCGATAAGGTAAAAGCCGTGTCAGAATATCCTACACCAAGAACTCCGAAAGAGATAAAGTCTTTTCTTGGCTTAATAGGATATTATCGTAAATTCATTAAAGATTTTTCAAAAATTACAAAACCTCTAACTTCTTTACTTCGCAAAGACGCTGTTTTCAATTGGACTCAAGATCAAGAAAAGGCAATGTCCACTCTTAAACTAATGCTAACTAATGCCCCTATCTTACAATATCCAGATTTTTCAAAAGAATTCATACTCACAACTGACGCCTCTAACTATGCTTTAGGAGCTGTTCTGTCCCAAGGCGAAATCGGAAAGGATTTACCTATCGCATTCGCATCCCGAACTTTAAATCGTGCTGAAGGAAATTATAGCACAACAGAGAAAGAACTGCTAGCTATAATTTTTGGTACTAAAACTTTTAGACCGTATCTATACGGTAGGAAATTTAAAATAATAACGGATCATCGTCCCCTTATCTGGCTGTTTAACTGTAAGGACCCAAGCAGCAAATTAGTAAGGTGGCGCTTAAAGTTAGAAGAATACGATTACGAAATCGTATATAAAGCAGGAAAACTAAATAGTAATGCCGATGCTCTCTCCCGTCCTCCGATTCATGCAATTGACCTATTGATTGATGATATAGATACCATCACCTATGAGACCTTTATGCGTAAAAGATCGAGTCCAACGGTCTACGATACGATAATCACTGAAACAAATCAAAACCTTTTAAAAACACAGTGCAAAGCAATTGCTTATCCAACGTCTGTCGATCTCGATAATTCAAACCCCTATTGCGAAGACATACTTAATCTATTAGAAGACAAAGAAGCATTCTTATCATCCGAAAAAGAATTATACACTGTCAAGTCTTCTACGATAAAAGACAAAACATTTTTCCACATGTTCATAAAAGTCCATCACTTTGATTCTACTAGCTACAAGGACATATTTAAAGTCCTTAAGGACTTAAGAAATAACCTTATAATTTTTCACTCTGAAATAAACGAAATTGCCATCTCTGATTTTTCCAATCCCTTTGATAATTTAAGATTTATTTTAATTTATGATATGATATCTTTTATATTTCATAATACTGGTATCAAGATTAATGTTTATCACAATAAATTGATTTATCCTAATCCAAGTGAAATACCCACCATACTTAAAGATAATCATGATTCACCTATTGGTGGTCATATGGGTTCTTCACGCCTATATAATAAATTAAAAGAATCCTATTACTGGAAAAATATGAAAAACGACATTGAGACATATGTAAAACACTGTCCCAAATGCCAACAAAATAAAGCATTACGCGCTTGCAACAAAGCCCCTATGCAAATCACTTCTACTTCCTCTGAACCTCTCCAAAGAATATCCACCGATATAGTCGGTCCCTTACCTGAATCCGGTCCTGAAAAATATAAATACATCGTTACCTTTCAAGATGACCTAACCAAATATTCAATGGCTTATCCTATTACTAATTCGACAGCTGAAAAGACAGCTGACTGTCTAATTCAATTCATTTGCCACTTCGGAATCCCTAAGACCCTTTTATCCGATCAAGGTGTTCATTTCATTGCCGATGTGTATAAACAAATAACATCTTTGTTTAAAATTAAACACCTTTTTTCTACTCCTTACCATCCCCAAACTAATGGTGCTCTCGAAAGAAGCCATGCTACTCTGAAAGAGTACTTGAAATCCTACGTTAATGACTATCATAGTGACTGGCATAAATTCCTTCCAACTGCTATTGTCTCCTATAATACATCAGTACACTCATCCACAAATTTTACTCCCCATGAGTTACTGTTCGGCTGTAAGCCTCATATTCCTAGTTCCCTCTATGATATTGATCCAACAGTAACATATCCTGACTATGTCAAAATGCTAAAATAAAAACTAATTAATACTCGTAACATAGCCAGAGAAAATATACTTCGAAGCAAAGAGAAATCTAAAATCTATTACGACAAAGACACGAGAAATGTCTCTTACAAAGTCGGAGATATGGTTTACTTAAAACAACATCACAGATTACGGAAAGCTCTATCCAGTGTATGGAAGGCCCATACAAGATAATTAAGATTCACAATAACAATAACGTCACTTTACTTATAAATCGTAGACATGTAAGACATCATTTCGATGAAATCAAATTAGCCCATAACAAACCAATTTGCTCATCGTCAAATTCAAATACGGCTATGGCTCCCTTAGATATGCCTATTTTAGATTAACTTTTTAGCGATTTTCTTTATATTTTAGATGTTATATTATTCTTAACTTTTTGTTTACTACATATTTACTATAAGCAACTCATTATACATATTATAAGTTCTACTATTTCTTCTTTTAACAATACTATTTCCAAATTAAATTCAAATGAAAACATTCTTAATGATAATATTCAAAATCTAGGGAAAATTTTAGACACTGTTTCGACAAATGCCAATAAATTAGAGGTAGTTTCTCATCTATCAATGGTGTTCAGTGCCTTGGAAAGCTCTCTAATGATACTCAATTTTAGTTTACGAGATCTTATTGATGCTATTCTATTTGGGAAACAAAACATAGTTCATCCATCAATACTAAGTCCTATGCAACTATATAACGAATTAAATTCTAAAAACAATGATGTTATTCCAAACCTTCCGTTACACTTAAACCTTGATAATGTTCATAAAATCGTAGATATTTCTGAAATTTCTTCTTTCATTAGCGATAATAAACTAATTTTTGTTATTAAGATTCCTCTAGTTGCATCTTTCGTAGATTATACACTGTATCATATTTACTCGCTACCAACCCCACATGATATCCATAATCCTAATACTTTTGCTTTAATTAATCCATCCGCAAAGTTCTTGGCAATAACACAAGATAAATTATTATATTCCATGCTACAAGATCTAAGTGAGTGCAAAGTGATAAACGGCAATTACTATTTGTGCAAACTAGGAAATATACAATCTAGTGTCGGAAATCCAATTTGTGAAGTGATTATTCTAACCGAACACGTTAAAGGTATCCCAAACTCTTGTAACTATAAGACTATTGTTGGTGAAATAGATATATGGCAAAAACTTAATAATAATATGTGGATATATGTGCAATCAGATGTAACAAAATTGTCTATTAATTGTAATGGTAGTATTAATGATTATGATATAATTGGCACAGGCATTATGAAATTGCCAAAATATTGTAAGGCTTATCATAAGTTATTTCAGTTCATTCCATCCCAGGAGTTTGAAATTAAAGTCTATATTCCACATCCAAATTTTAACATAATAGAAGATGATTGTTGCTCAAAAACAAAGTTGAATCAAACTATACCATATCTGTCTCCTGTTAAATTATCAAATGTAAACTTAGATTATTTGCAATATGCTTCTCATAAATTAAATCAAGCCGATGACGACTTAACCAGGATCGAAACTCAACCATACCATGTTAAATATAGCTATTATTTTAGTATAATAACTACTTTGTTATCCGTTTCTGTATTTTCATTTTGTTCATATAAACTTTATAAATGCTTTTGTTGTAACAAGAATAGAAATACTTCATGTTGTGTTAAGATTATCAACAACTGTATAACGAAACCAAAATCAAATGTTCATGCCAGATCGAGTATCGAAATGTCTAATCGAGACTATGATACTGGAAGTACTGATTCAAGTATTACGCCCAAAAGGAATCTCGAATTGTTGTAAATTTTATTTTTTATTTTTGCTCTGTCTATTACTATTTTGATGTGTTTAAATTAAGTTATTTTTAATTAAGGTTTATAAATGATTTTCTATATTGTAATAAGTATTTGCTTACATTTAGTTACTATTTCTAGTTCTGTTGAAATAAAATTTACTAAATCATTGTTTTCTATTTCGTCTATTCAAATGCTATTTTCTATTTCATGTTTTTACTATATCGTTACATTTACCTTATAAGTTTAATAAATCTCAATTGTTATATTTCACTATTTCATTTCGATTTCGTGAATATTTATAATTTTATAATGATAACTAATTCCATTCAAATGTTATTTTCTATAGACTCTTTCCTGTTATTTACTATATTGTTACATTTACATTTAAAGTTTGATAACTCTTAATTGCTATATTTTACTATTTCATTTCGATTTTGTGATTACTTTGAATTGTATAATAATTAATGATAATTAATCTACGCTGTAATTTTCTATGTCATTATTTTTTTATATTGTTATTTTAACTGTTTCTATTTCTTCTTAATTTGGATCATACTCACATTCTATTTCTATTTTCCGCATGTTCCGTTCTAAAGGGGGGAGGTGTTACATCCCTATTTTCCATGCAATAATGCTGAAGTGCATATAAGCTGAATAGTCAGCAATATATATGTATAAATACTCGCTGTTTCCCAAATATTCTTCAGTTAGATATTCTCTAGCCTAAACGCTGCCCAGCTACGGACCTGGTTTCTGCCCGCCGGCCTGGACACAGCGAATAGACTAGTGCTATATCCATACTCCGGGTCGCTATAACCCTTCACAAGGGAACCGCGAAAAAGTGTGATCCAAGTTAGAGTGTTTATAGTTAAAGTCCCATTAGTTAGTAGTTGTAGAAAGTGAAATAAATAACTTGTGTTCCGAAAAAGTGCTTTTTTTTTATAAGTGCTCGGAGGCGCAACCTAACAGGTCGTTCAAGTTTGAAGTGTCGATTTTTGTTAATATACATTTGACCTTTTATCTAACCTCAAGCATTAATAAAACAGTTGACATTATTTGGAACATATTCAATTTGATAATGCACTGAAAGCCATAATTTTGCGTCTTATCAATATATTAAAAACAAATGACTAATTATTATTGGTGAGATACATTTTCAATTCCGTTATATATTGACACATAACGAGATGAGATTGTTAACGGTGGTCTGTCGATACAGATGGTTTCGCGTTCTCCCAAGAGGAGGGTGCTCGCGTGTCTCAGGCGGACGTGATCCGCGCGTACGACACCAGCCAGCCGCGCTCCTGAGCTGCCCGCACACACACCTCACCTGCGCATTCCACCCTACACTGCTAGGGTATGTACATGGATGTATTCAGGATACCTGTTTTAAAATAATTTTTGTGTTTCTACAAAACGAATTTATTTTTATGTACTGAATTCCTAGCTGATTGCAATTGGCTAACTAAAATAATTTTGTTTTGTACCGGTGTATACTGTATTTAATTTTTAAAAAGGTTTTGTATTCTGCATACGCCCATGTATAGGGGGTGTGAGCCCACGTTTATCGATTTATTTGTGAAGGTTTCAGCTGGAAAAATAATAAGCGCCTTGTGTGTTATACCTAAGTGTATTTAACGTGTTATATTAACATCATATAGACAACGTGTAAAAAACGTTATTTTTCTATAAATAACATTTGCCAACCTAAGGAAATAGCCAACTTAAAAATGTAACATGCAATGTCACACTTAAAAAGCTTTTCATGAAACAAAGTTAATTTAATATTTTTATAAATTGTGATTTTGTAATTTAATTGCAATTAAGTATAAATAGTTTTAAACAAGTAGGTATACATTTTTGTAATTACTTTGTTCTCAGCTTCAGCTTGTATGTAATGTCCGGCGATACACGACCTACATGTACTTGTGATAGTCGTGTGCGACTTTGACTAATAATTACACACTTAAATACCTACGTTCATGTAAATTATAAATATTTGAACAAATAATAATATACCTTAATTACTTAAAATTTAAAATATATCAGGTGATTATTAATAATCCTAATGATAATTAATCTAAGGCGTCGTCCATTGTTAAACCTTCTGTCAAATGACGTATTAAAATGAGAAATATCTACTGAAAATTAATTATATCTGCATAGGTCTAAATCAGTATTTATACTTGTCAGAAAATTAAACAAAAATGGAAAATTGATTATAAGGTTTAGTATTTCGAAATCATTTACAATAATAATAATAATGTCATAAAATCGGACCACATTTACTGTAAATATATGAAAAACGTTTTTAACTTAGGTTACAACTGTGACAAAGACCCGTTTGCGATGCACAGTAAATAATTTATGTTCATGAATTGTTAATTTTGTGAACGCGTAGTTGGTAATGCAGCAATTTTATCTACAGTTTTGATTTAGCTGGCTGTTAATTCTATTGTTTGCAGCGACATCGATGTTGTTTGACAACGTTTTTATAAAAAATACCAAAATACATGCAAGTATTAACTTATTTTCATTAATTTTAAGTGTTATTTGAGTATATCTAAATATAGTTTTCGTTAGTATGTCAGGTCACGATGAGTGCATAAGTTTCTTATTTTTTATATAGTAGTAGTATCTTCACGCCCATATCCCCGAAAGGGTAGGCAGAGGTACAACAAGTGCACCCACGATTAGCCGAAGATACTTGGTCCCACAAATGTGATAGGTGGCAAGCCTATCGCCAACCGGGCACTTTCCAATCCCGGGCAACTTTGTGTTTCTCAGAAAACTGAAAAAACACTTTTATTTTGTGCCCGACCCGGGAATCGAACCCGGGACCTCATGTGGTCAACGCCAACGCTGGACCGCTAGACCACAGAGACTCGCATTTTACAATATACCTTATAATATTGTTCAATAAAATAAATCAATTGTTTATTTTAATTAACTAATGAATTTGTTGTGTTTTTTAATGATAGGACTAATTTAAGCTTTTAAAAATCAATGAATAATTAGAATATTAACGAATATAATGTGGTTGTTGCGGCGCATTTCATGTTATCATTATTTATTGACATTTTTAACAAATTATTACAAGTAGTGTTGCCAAACTATCGATAGTTCCGCCATCGATAGTTTTAATCTAAAAAAGCCTATACCATCGATACAACCATCGATTGTATCGATTTTATAGATACTATCGATTCAATCGATAATTTAGAAGAATACAATACAATCTGCTAAGTGCAATACTATCGGTACTATCTATAGTATCGTGTTTCCTAATTAAAAAAATAATCAATACTATCGATAGTATCGATACTATTAAATGTCTAGGAAACAATAGTAGCGATAGAATTTATAGTATCGATACCATCGATTGTTTTAAACTATCGATTGTATGCTAATTTACGATAATATCGATAGTGCCGGTACTGTCGAGACTATCGTTTCCTAGAAATTCAATAGTATCGATACTTTTCTGACTGGGAGATACGATAATATCGATAGTATTAATAGTATTTTATTTTGCCAATAGTATTGTATCCTTTTGAACAATCGATAGTATCGATACTATCGATTATAATATCGATAGTACTACTATCGGACTACTATCGATAGAATATCGATATCCTATCGATAATCCACAATCGATCGGCAACACTAATTACAAGTGCGCTTCGTGTATATAATTAATATTTTTTGTAAGATTTTGTTTATTATGTTACATTATTTATGAGTATTAATGTGTAATAATGCGAAGTATATGCTATCTGTGCGACAGTAAGCTTTCTTTATTGAAAATGTAATTTAGTGAAAGGGGAGGCTGTGACCACTTACCATTAGGGAGTCTTTTACCCGTTCCTCCTTCCTGTGTACAATTTCTCTGTGAAAATATCCCATATATATTTATTCATATAAGTAGGTATAATATTACAAAGAAATGTCTAAAGACATCGATATTCTAAAACTATTTTCTTAGATTGCATGTTAAAACATTTTCGAACCATTTATCATTATAACCCAATCATCCAAAAATAAGTTATGTAGGTACTGAACATGAGAATGGCGCTGCCTATTTATTTAGCACATCAAGCGATGGCCAAATGAATATATTTGCTTATTTTATCGTACTTTGACTACGAAAAACATACTTTAACAAGAAACAGTACGATATATTATCTAGAACAACTGGATTATATAATAAAAGGAATCAGTTTTATGGTAAGACAACTTTGCAGGTCACTTCATAAAATACTTGATTTTTTGAAACTATTTGATTTAACAACTTTGTTTTGAAATGTTATAAGTTTTATGAACTTTGCTAATAAATTCTCCTAATTCAACTTAAAAGAAACTAGTTCTTACCAAAAATTCAAAATGCGTTTTTGGTCTTCGCCTGATCTCACACTTAAATGTTTAGACTGTTACTTTTGTGTTATTATTCTCGTAGCCTATATTATATACGTTGTTACATGTCTATCGTAGTCATAAGATTATAATGTTGTATTGTTTACTTTAATCTAAATCGAATTTAAGAGCACCAAATTTTAATTCCCTTGTATTTCATGGGCACCAAAACATGTTATGAACATGTTAGTATAGGTAGTAACATTTTATTTAAATCACCCACGGCGATATGCGGAATATTTAAATAATATGGCCCAAGTATTTAATTAGCATCAATAAATCATGTAGCCGAGGAATTTTCGTTTAAAATACGATGTCCTGTTGTAAGTACAAACATAGACAGCGAGATAAATAGATATACTGCTGATATTGTTTTCAAAACTAAAAACAAAAAATATCAGTACGTGAGATTTATATATTTCATTCGTTTATAGAAAAATATTATATTTCGTTGTAATTTTAAGTTATTTAGTATCACATAGTTATAAGTTTTACTTCAGATCATAAAAACAACTAAAAAAACAAAGATCAAAACGAAAAGCATAACCAACAAGTATTTATTGATTGATAACTGATGTTTAATTTAAAAAACAATGATTTACATTATTGACGGTTTCAAAAATAGGCTGTGTCGACTCGCCTTAACACTTAAACCTATTTTTAGTAGTTTTTGTGTTAATACTTTGTGATACCATATTTAATATGGCATATTAAATTTGTCAAGATTATTGATTTTAAATTGGTTGTGTGCAAATATTCAATCACTGGCATAAAAGAAATCAGTGTCTGTCGATATGAAATTTAACGCCCACACTAAAGCATTACCTAATTATAAAACTGACTAATTATATAAATTATTTTTAATATGTAAATAAACTGTTAATTATTGAGTGTTTAACATAAAGCCATTTTAGTCCAAGCGGGAACCGTCAAAAATGGTGGTGTTCCAGAATAAGAAGAGAAATGGAATTCTTACTTTTTTATAAGTACAGAATTGCTTTTTGGACATTAGACAAATAATAATTCAACGGTCTGGCGATTTGTAAATTGTCAAATTTTTTTATAAATTTTCTTTTACTATTTTTTTGTAAAATGATGTGTGACATAAGTCAAAAAAAAACATAAAAAATTATGTCTGGCACTGCTATGTTTCACACAGTCGTTACTAGACCACCCTCAAAATATTTATTGCAATTCTAAATTTTTTATATACTTAAGGTAAAAAAAACTGACCTTCAAAATTTGTGCTTTTATTTTCTCTTTTGAATGTAATTCGTCTGGCACATTAATAGGGAAAGGAAAAAAAATCTGAAAAAAAATGGACATGTGTATCATGTCCAATTTTATTTCGGAAAATTTTTTCGAGATCGCCAGACCGATGGATTATTATTTGTCTAATGTCAAAAAAGCAATAAAGTCCATTTTAACCATTATTCTTGATTACAGTCTCCGCTTGGACTACCTATTTATTTCGACAATTTGCTGGAATTACAACATACACATGCGACAGCAGTGTTGCGTGGTATTTACATGAAATTTCAATTAAATGAGAAAATATGATCTTTATATTTCATTCTTAAACCCAAATATTCGAATGTAGATATAACAGTTAGATATTTTATTATATTTCTGTTGATTAAACGTTTAATTTTATTATAAAACTTGCGATAAAAAATATTTAGCAAATTGATGAAAAGTGTTTGGGACGGATTGACTTATTTGAAATTAGATAAAAACGGTTTTCTATTGAAAATAATAAAATTATAATTACTCATGATTCACTGACACATAGCTTTCCCTGAAACGTCGTGGGTAAACATTTTAGAATTTTTGATCGTTAAACTTGAACCCCAAGATTTTTTAAGTGTAATATAATCTAATTTTTATCACTGACTTATATATAATAAAAATTATACAAAGAAACCTATTTACTGAATTATTGTGATATATGTATATCTGGTGAATCTTTCAGAATCTTTACAAATGTCGACTGCTAGTGGGTTTTGTAAGATGTGTTACTGATATTAATCACATATATTCTAACAGTTTATTATTGTTAACTGTTAACCTGTGTAAGATGGCGATGATCGGAACATAACGTTTTGTATGGACTTTAGTTTGTGTTATTAGAACAAAAAAGAATTATGTTTTCATATAAATACCTAAATATATTGATGGCACGTTGCTATTCGCATACATATATTATGTTTACATTTTGCACACGTTTACTGGTTACCTTAATCTCCTAACATCTCAGAACACGTCAGTGACAAGCAATGACGTTAATGCGACCATAACAGCTAAGGTAAGGCGGTAGTACCAAACCCAGACGAGATGTTGCAGAACTCTACCACCTAGTAAGAACGGTACGATCGTAATGTCTCGATTAGCCTTTCATCTTCCACGAGATGCCTGGCAATATTGCTATTCATTAGGGGAAGATATTTTTAATAACTAAAATATAGTTGGCACGATGTCGCTCAGTCCCCTCGCCTACACATGCTTTTTTTGATGATACCTTGATAAATTCTACCCTCAGTTTAATCAATCCCCTCCCCCCTCCCCTCTCTCCCAATCAATAATTTGCTGAATCAAGCCACCCAAACAAAAATGCTTGATTCGCCGCCGTATGTAGGTATATTGTGTTAAAATCCAGTAGTTGTGCTTAAACTTTTTAGTGTATTGCGTCAACCAACCAAAACGCCATAGTAGTAGTTATTCAAGTTTTTTTAGATAAAAGAGATGTATAATAAAGAGTTTACTCGGCTTTTTATACCATTTCCAAGCGAATCGATAATTTCAAATATACAGCCAACTAATCTTTGCAAGATTTTTTTGCAAAACAGTATGTAATACATCTCTAGTATTTTTTTATACTCTCTTATGTGTCGTTGGTTATCTTGCAGCGTAAGTTTTGTGTCAGTATTGAATTGATTTTACTTATTAATACGTATTGGTTTTGTGAATGATACTAGACTTCGGATGCGTCATTATTGGCTATATGAACAAGTGTTTAACATGCAAAATTAACAAACAGCTCCCATTATCGGTTATTACATCATTTAGTGGAATAAGATTTTTAAGAGTTGTCTGTAAATTTCAATAATGTCTGTTGCTGTGCACTGTAATTCTTTTGAGTTTTTAGAAAGAATTGCGCAAATGCTATACCTGTCAGTCAAACAGTAACACTGTAGATTGAAATGCATTGGGTTTTACGCATTTGAGACGTTCAGGTCAGGAAAATCTTGTGTAGGTATATATAGCTACATATATGTCGATAGATTTAAGTGATATCGTATGCACACCGATGGCTAATCATAGTTCCATTGCACAGTGTATCGCGTGGAACATGCTAGGTGGACAATATTATTTTATGTTATATAACGATGCTCTTACTTATTTCAAATATGGGTAGTCATGTTTTTGTAATAAAAAACGAAAAAAATTATGATAGCAAAAAAATATTTTCAAAAATAATATATGAGCAACAATTAACTTAGCGAGTACTATGAATGCTGTAAATTGCATGCAGTTCAGATCGAATAAGTATCAAGAGGTATGTACAATATAAATCTAAATACATAAAATTACAAATAGTAACAAAACAATCATAGGTTTATTTACAATAAAAGAAAATATATGCATGAAAACTAAAACTAAGCAGCAAAGATAATATTTCATAACGTAACCTAATAATCATCATCAGAGTCTTCTGATGAATCGTTTACTGTGTAATCGTCATCATTTTGTGGAACTGTGCGATAATATGATGACGTTTCCAGTCTTGATTCTACTATACTAGGGCTTAAAATTAACTTTAAAACCTCTGAACATATTTTTTCCGGCTTTTTTTGGGGAATCTCTCGAAGGCTATTGATCAAGGGATCAGATGTTATAACCAACATTGACAGCAAGTCTCTGTTCGTGGCAACACGCGAGCACTTGCGGGTGTTGTACTCCCTAAATCTGCGGCAATCTTTATTACGTGCTTCCTGAGCCTCTTCGGAAAGCTGCCCAATTGGAAGCAATGCAGCTTTGATGACCTCTGTACTATGAATTAATATTTTATGTACAGTAGCAGGCATACAGTACCACGAATAGAGACTTAGATAATGTCTTCTGGTTTCAAGACAAAATTTATTAAATTCAACTAAGTTTATCTCGAATCCAGAAGACAAAGTCCTCAATATTACATCGAACTGTTTGATGATTTCAACATCCAATCCCGTGATCTGAGCACTCATCTCAGCATTCTTAAAAAACCGACGAGCCGTGTTTCCATCGTTTGAAGAACCAAATCCTGGCTTTGGTTTATCTACAATAAGTCCCATCTCGTTCTTAAATTTTAACTTAATTTCGTCGGAACGAACCTTGATATCTGCTTTGTCTTCGTTGCTTCTAGCCTGCCATTTCTTAATATTCAACTTGTAGCTGATATGTAAAAGGCATTCGAAGCAACGAATCCAAGCATGAAGTGTAGATAAACCAAAGCCAAAATGATCTTGGTTGCTGTTGAAGTTCGCGGGTTCATCATTCATCGTCTTGGGGGTGGCGCCACAGATGAAACACTTTTGAGTTGAACGAGTTTCCGTTAAAGCGTTGCATACCTTTCCGTCTGTCATTGTCAGCAAAAGTTCGTGTTTCACAGAGATTTGAGAATCACCAAAGTCGATACGTGTTGGAAGAAGAGCGTTAACTTCTTCCAACAATCTATTTGTCTCCGTTAACGTGAAGTCATTCGTTTCTTTAGCAAATATTAATTTGATTGGGCAACAATACAATGTTGATGAAGACCGAGGATTTTGCCAAACAATTTTGGCCCCATCATATAATCTAAGGGGAACTAAAGAAAATACGAAAAGAAATTCGTCCGTATCTTCAGTGTTCTCAAATCTCTGTTTTTATGTGCTGTGCCCAGAACTTCCATCACATCCCCATTTACTTACAAGTGTAAAAGACGAACTTGTTGCGAGGACACTGCTGATAACTTCATGCTGTGCTAATACTAAACGTTCCACTGTTTTGTTTAATAATGCTTGCAAATTTATTTCAGCACGTGTTTCTGTTACAGCAATGTGCTCCTGTGCAGGATAACAGGCCTGTTTAGATTTTGTCAAACTATAATATGATGGAAACACATTATGTCCTGCCTTCATAGACCACTTTCTTGTTTGTTTGTACGCATGTGTTGTTGACTTAGAATCTATATAGTAAGCTAACGCTTCGTCACTACTTAACTGCCTAGGATTAACATTACTGGTATCCTTAGACTTAACATTAATAACTGAGCTTTCACTAATGTCTCTAATTACGCTGGCAATTTTCCGTTGTCCTGCTGAACGCGCAGCAATTTCGGCAGCTGTCACCAATTCACTGACACTTCGCGATTCTACGAGATCCACGACTCGACGTTTTTTGGTTTTAAACGACGATTCTTCGAATTCTTTGCGAGGCCTTCCTGCTGAAATCACAGCCTCACTCGAAGTTGATGGTTGTGGCTCAAAAGAACTCACAGTAAACTGTATATCTTCTTCATCCAGCCAGGTCTTATTTTTAATTAAAAAACGCTCCTTCGATTTTCCTGAAGCCAACCATTTAACACCAATTTTATTGGAAAAGTTGGATATCTTCAACTTTATTTCTTTTTGGCTACATTCAGTAATGTTACCAAAGTGAAATTTTGAAGAAAGGTACTCATATATACCCGAGTTCTTTTCATTTTTTGTGGGTTTCAACCACTCTTCAAAAAATTCTACCCTAGAAATAGAGTATAAGCGTTCTGAAAAAAAAAGAAAAGAATATGTTGTACTGAAGTGTGCTAAACAATTTGTGTATTTTTATGAAGAATAAAGTATTTCCTATGATATATCAAAGAACTAGCCCGGATAAAGGTGAATGTCTGCAAAATTAACTCTTTAAAACTATTCTTTCATAAAAAAAATACGTTAAAATATATAAGCTATGTTAAAATTATACCTAAAATTCATTTGAACAGATTCAGATTTTAAAAAAGGTTTTTTAAATAATAGGACTTACCCTTCGTGTTGATATCCATCACAAACACTCAAAATATTAACTATAAGCCACTATGGATGTGTACGAAAGTGTCACTAAACTGCAACTGATTGACTGTAACGATTTCATTAAACTCAATACCTGACTTCTAACCACTATTCCTTATCAGTTAAGCATTTGACAAACAACCGATTCTTGGAATCTGGAGATTAGGGGTGTTGTTTACGTTTTGCAATTAAGATTTCCTGGAAATGATAACATGAATTTTGTCCACCTAGCATGTTCTAGGCGAAATACTGTGCATTGGTTGTACGTATGGAATTGAGTCTACTATCTACACTTGAACTTAGCTCGAAGTGGACATCGTCCCTCGCTACATACTTGTGTACATTATTTGGTTTCGTAGTGTGATTCCCTCTTACTAACTAAATGTATACGAACAGAGATGACCACAAAGTATTTTTTATAAAATATATACAATATCGATACAAAGCACATACAAGACTTAAGATAGACTAACCCTATTTCAGGCAAATAAAGAAATTTGATACATGTTGATTATGCCAATGATTTAAGTTATCCCTTATTTATCAGTTAAGTAATTTTTAACTAAAATGGGGTTCGAGGGACTTCTATTGATGATTATTTTGATAAGCATTAAATATTAGTAATTAAAGAAATTAAATCGACTTAAAATATTAACTTTACTCATACTTCTAAAACTACTGAACGATATGAATGACTTCCCTAAGTTAAATTATACGTCATTTAAATTAAAAAGAATTATCTGTGACTCTTAGTTCCCAAGAAATTCGTGGAGAACCATTAAAACACACAAACATTCAAAGATACATACACTTACAAAATTCAACACTCGTGCTTGGAAGCCTAAATAGATCATCATACTCAAATATCCAATTCCCACAATATTACACATACATGTCAATCTGATTGATTAGAAGTCATTAAATTTAACTTATAATCAGGCTACTTAGTACGGTGAGTAGATAGATAGGTACCTACCTATAAGTAGCTAGATGGTTTCATAAACATCGAAAACGTTTCGTTCCGATCTTGCCTTATTTTATAGTGTAAAAGATGTGAATGTATCTGAAATAAATTATTTGTTCTCGTTCTGTGTTACTGTTTTTTATTTTTCTCACTTCATGATAACATCTCGGTTAGCGTATGCACCTATATATTGTATAGATACCCTAGCAATATACTTTTTAAATCAATTATTGTGTAGCGAACAAACAGGATGAAAAGAGACCACCATGGCCTATAGACAACAAAAATGGTAATGGGAGGTTGCCATCTGTGTGACAGGGACGTTACCTTCCCTATCGGGAGCCTTAGGGAACCTTCACGCTACTTTTGCGTTATTTTCCCCTACTTTCCCGATACCTTTCCACTACCTGTTGTACACTATCCCACATGTTGGTCCCGGGCTCCTTTGGAGAATAGGCCAACTGCCGTTCTGCCAAGCAGGTCGTAAGAGGCGACCGATTCGCTATGCGAGTCACTACTGTCGTGGCTACTAGGTGGTAGAGTTCTGCATTGTCACGCTCGGGTCTGGTACCACCGCTTTAACTATTCCTACCGCAATAGCGTCAGTGTTTGTCACTGTCGTGTTACGGTTTGGAGGGTAAGGTAGCCGGTAAACTTATGCATGTGGCATTAGCAACGCACCATAAAATCTTTGGTATCTATAGGCGATGGTTGACTCCATCAGGAGACCCATCTGCTTGTTTGCTATCTTATGATATTAAAAAATCCTTCCTCTTACAGTTCCGCTGCCATCTCCCTACTTTCCCATTACTACCCCACATTTCTTCTAACTTTTCCTAGTTTCCCCCTATTTTTATCCTACCTTGCTCTACCTCATCTCTACTTGCCCCATATCTTAATGCTACTGTCCTTCTCCCTAACCTGCCTCCGCCTCGTCCCTACCTTGTCTCTAACTTCTCCCTAACATCTCGCTACTTTTCTGCTGCCTTCCACCTGCCTTTCTCCTACCTTCTCTCTACTTTTCCCTCACCTGGTCTCTGCCTTCTCCTACCTTTTCTCTACTCACTACCTTCCCACAAACTTTGCGCTACCTTCCCGCTAACATTCTGCTACTTTTACTCTACCTCCCCCTATTTTCCCCTTACTACCCCCTACCGTCCTTCGAACTTTCCCTACCTTCTCAACACTGCCGTTACCTTAAACCTACCTTCCTGCTACCTCCCCTGCCTTTTCCGCTATCTTCTACCTTTACTTACCTACCTTTCCAGTACCTGTCCCTTACGTTCTTCGTCCATCCCGCTATATTCCCCTACCTTAACCCTACTTCTCCCTAGTTTCTTCCTACCTTCGCCCTTTTTTTACCTCTACCCTACCTATACTACTCTATCTCCGTCTCCCCCATTTTCTCTCTCACTTTCTCATTTAACTTCTCTTTAATTTTGTAAAAATAAGTTTGAAAAGGAATAAAAATACTGAAATTATTATACAAATTCTTACCCCACAGAAATCGAAACCTATCATCACGCCATCTTTCCAACGTCATGTGAACTACGACGATCGATGGCCTAAGTTTTTTTCTCTTACACCGACATATGGCGCTTAACAGATATTTAAAAATTCATTATTTAGTTTAGTTAAGGTTTGAATTTCAATAAAAAGCTACCCGTGCTGGTTTAGTTGAAGGGAATTTCCCCAACTTTAAATGAGGTTGCCATTTAAGGAAACAATCTAAATTATGCTGAATTGTAGTTTTGCGCTTCGTGTTGCCAGAGTAAACTTTAATCTTTAAATTTTTTAGTTCACTAGACAGGAAAAAATCAATTGATATATGTATCAAGATAAAAATCAATTGATATTATCGTGATATGTATCGCGATATATATCACGATATATATCCTGCTATTAGTATTCATGTGGTCTGTATTTTTATATGAAGACACTGAGGTCGCTATTTTTCTTTTCTTTTTTATTTTATTCTATGTTAATATGGGGGACTATATTTCTTGTCACCAAAATTTATATTTGTCATCAAGTTGCATCACCTAATAAATAGACCTATCTCCTCGTTATATTTTCGTTTTCAGATAAAAAAAAGTGTTCCCAGGTATGAATTATCAAATTAATGTTGATATATGTATAAAATAAGAGATGGATTACCAATAAAATTGAAGTGCATTACATGAATATAAACTTCGTTCTTATATTATTAGTTTTATTACTTAAATAATAGCTTTATGCTCAGAATGGTAGATCTGTCACCAAATAAATCGATCATCAATCCCTGACTGCGACTCCTTTTCATTTATTATTTTGTCCCCGATTTTTATTTCGTTCAGTTATTAAAATAATAGTATCGTTACCAATTTAATATACCAATTTATAATTTTAATGACATGTTGAGAGGCAGAGACAAATTGGCGCGCTTTCCGGCCTCAACGATGGGACGTACCTAGGTAATGTAATGTAGGTAGGTGTGAGCCTACAAAAAATGTGCTTATCGGCCAGAAAGAAGAAGGGGACGCCCTTCAAAAGCCAAACCAGCGCTGATTATTCAGTGATTATTATTTTTAACAAAAAATATTGATTATTTTGACTTTCATTAAGTGTTTTATTTACTATTCTGTTAGAAAAATTATTTATTTACTACCTGTTGAAATTAAGATCCATGGGGACGGCATAATATGTTCCGTTACGTAGTAGGTAAACTCTTTTGGTTGAAACTTTATGAAACCCTAAATTTTTTTGAAAACTTTATGAAATTTTCTAGTGACATAATATATGATTTATTGGTGATCTCTTTAAATTAGTTTGCTTAAATACTTATTAGGACAAACCTATTACAATACATACAAAAACATTTATTTGGTACTAGACTCTATATCTCCATGATTTTAGGTGATTTATTGTGGAATTTGTTTTATAATGTTTGGTGACAAATCTACTATTTTGTGGGCAAACCCTATTATTTAAGAAACACAAAACTAATAACATTGGCGATAGCTTAAATGATACCCGTTAATATGTAGGTATCAATAAGGTATATAAAATATTAAGAAATCAAATAAAAAAATATATTTCTTATTTATTGTATTTTTTAAACCTCGTATATTTGAACTACATCGTCATAATAAGAAATTATCTATCTAACTAGCAGCTTCATATGATAACTGTTTTAAATCTGTTGGAAGGTGGGGACCATTGCCCTATGGCAAGGATTACACAGTCCATAAATATCGCGATAATAAATATTGACAAATATTGATGTCTAAACGCGATACGTGAAAATATTTGATAAAAAGTCTGATTTTTTCGGGAATTATCAATACTTGTCAATATTTATTGATCGTTCGAGCTCTCGCTAGTGCGATATAGTCTGTGGTCAGTAGTCAGTACGCGCTTACCTGCGCACCGTCAGGCGTCAACATATACTAGGATATATTATTTACTTGACAGCCAACAAGCGGATTTTCCTTGTTTCGACGAAAATGAAACAGAATCCAACAACAATCTGTTGAAAAGATTTATAGAAACTTTTGAAACATTGCCTGAACTGTGGGATGCTACTAATTATATAAATAAAAATAAATATAGAAGACACAAGGCACTCGATCGCTTGTTGTCAATACAAAAACAATGGATATCAAACGCCTCAAGAGACGACGTATGGAACAAAATAAATAGTTTAAAATCAAATTTTCGAAAAATAATGAAGAAAATTGAAACATCGAAACGATTTGGTATAGGCAGCAGTTATTTGTTTTTCCCACATTTAAAGCTACGATAATGGTGATATAAGCTTTGGTTTTTGGGTTCATTTGTAGTTTGACCGCCCCGTTAGTCGAGTGGTTAGCAACCCTGACTACGCGATCAATGGGGTTCGAGTTCGAGTCCCGGCAGGGGCAGGCATTTATGTGATGAACATAGATGTTTGTATTTCTGGGTTTGGGTGTTTATTAAATATATTTGAGTATTTATATACGTATTTCTATGTATTAATATCGTTGACTAATACCCATATATGTATATTTGCTTACTTTAGGGCTAGATCAATTCGTGTAAAATTATCCAATGATATTTATTGAAGTGAAAACTTCTTTAGGCGCGTTGAGCGTTTTGGTAGAGGGTAAAATCCTCGGTTCGCGTCACCGACATGCTAATGATAATAGTATATCTATAGCTATGTTTTGCATATAGTTTTAATTACTCTCAACTTAATAGTTCCGTTTTCACTTCTATCGGCAGTCCCACGACTGCTACTGTTTTTTTATTATTGTTATTATAGTTGTGTACACCTCTACACGTCTGATTAGAACGATTACCTGTTTTGAACTGAGAACGTCAGTGTCAATATATCTATCTAATACTTTTAAACGAGCACTTCTTGTATATATAATTGGAATCTCCGAATTGGCTCCAACGATTTTGATGAAAGTCACAAATTAGGGGTTTTTCGGGTCAAGAAATCGATTTATCAAGGTTCCAGATCCAAGAAAAGCTCGGTTCCCAAGATATGGGTATGTGAAAAACCAAGCAAAGCTCGGTCAACCAGGTACAGAATTTTTTTTTATATATTCTATAGGAATCAATTTATCAAGTTTCAAGGTCCAAGAAAAGATCGGTTTCAAAAATATGTGAAAAACCGAGCAAAGCTCGGACAAACAGATATTTATTATATTATATATTGATATAGTGAAATATGAAGTGTAAGTTGATAATTATTAAGATCTGTATTGCGATACTGGATCGTATTATTATATTTATCGTTATATTATATTATTGACCGTATAACCCTTGCCTATGAGGTTATTTGAAATCCTGTTCCAAAAAGCCGCTATTTTGTATGTTTTAGTTTTATTAAGATTTAAATCGATGTCTCAAAAAACCCCAAACGTCTACTTTGTGTACAGGCGAAGCTTTTCTATTATTTTCTTACTTTACACTAGCTTATGTCCGTGGCTTCGCTCGGGATAAATTCTTTTTTGGGAAGTCCCCACTTCTCTCCCAGTCCCCACTTCTCCCCCACTCCCCACAGTTAGAAAAAGACAAAAAGTAGTCTGTGTGGAGAGTAATGTCACTCTCCATCCCTTCAGCTATCGCCACTTGAAAAATCATGTCAATTCGTTGCTCCGTTTTGCCTTGAAACCACAAATGATTTACACCATATTATAGTTTTTCGAATGAAACTGAAAAAAACTGTAGAGGCTCTACAGTTTGAAAAACTTAAATTAACCGATGCTGCCAATATTTATTGAGAAAGATAAATAAAAGTATCTTCACGTCCGTATCCCCGAAGAGGCAGGTAGAGTTACAACCAGTGCACCCACGATTAGCCGCAGATACTTAGTCCCCCAAAGTGATAGGTGGCAAGCCTATCGCCAACCGAGAAACTTGAGAAACGTTGTTTTTATCAGAAATCTGAAAAAACACATTTTTTTTAATTGCCCCGTGAACCGAACCCGCGACCTTATGTGGTCAATACTGACAGAGGCGATACAGAAAATAAATACATATTTTTGTATAACATTAATTTCCAATATTTTTTACTTTTTTTACAAAAATAGCAAACAGTCAGATCACACTCCTGATAGAAAGAGAAAACATCGACTCTAGACAGCAAATATGTTAATTGTGTGTTGTTAGCCTTGTGGCGGGGTTTTAATCCCTTAAATATAAGTTTAACGGCTACCTTACTCTTCAAACCGGAACACGACAATGACAAGCACTGACACTATTGCGGCAGGAATAGGTAATGCGGTAAAACCAGATCCGGGCGAGACAATGCAGAACTTTAGCACCTACTATTCACGATGCTAGTGACTCGCGTAGCCAATCGTTTGCCTCTTATGAACAGACCATTTGCCGTTTTGCCTGGCAAAACGGCAAATGGTCTGTTCTTCCTCTTGAAAGTTAGAACCAAGGGAAAAATCTTGATGGTTTTTTTTGTTTCATTAGATAGCTAACAAGCAGATGGCTGTCCTGAACGAAAGAGAAACCATCGCCTATAGACACCAAAAATATTAATGGTGCGTTGCTATCCGTGTGGCGAGATGGCAATATCACATGCGTAAATGACAAACATTGATGCTATTGCGGCAGGAATAGGTAAGGCGGTGGTACCAAATACCCCGGCGAGAGGTTGCAGAACTCTTTCACCTAATGGTCAGAACCTAAACGGCGGTTGGTCTATTCTTCAAAGGAGTCCGAACCAACACAGGGAAAATATTTTTAATTTTTATAAAGATTTCATTGTTTCAGTTTATTTTAGCTTCGCCTTAAATGTCCCAAATGTCGCTTTATTTATATAGGTAGGATTTTTGTTAAAAGATAGATAAAGATACTTTAGATTCCAAATAACCCCGAAGTGGCACTTTTTTTTTCATTACAAATTTTATGATACTAAATATTTGGCTTCTTATTTAAAATTAAATTAAAAACACATACCATAATAAAACTACGATTTTCTATTAAAACTATTAACTATTTCTAACAATATAAGATTCAGTAGGTTCAGTAGGTAGGTAGGAACAAAAAAATTAATTTTGTTTGCAAATTTGTTTCCAAGGAATATTCTATTACTTGCAAACAATATAATATATCCAGTATTGGTTAAAATATCGCATGACCCTGTTTAAGATATACCGTCAAATAGAGGTTAAAAACGAAGTTAGGACTATGCCGATTTTAAATAGCCCAAAACTGGCGATATTTGGCACCTTCTAAAAAAAGTATCACCGTATTTATGTCAATACATAAATACTACCGCATTTCTCTGGAAGGTATTGATGAGCTTAGTTGTAAAAAAATGTCTAAGCTCGTAACCGTAGCAGTTTTTGTATACAAGAGTCAAGACTGATTTTTATATATAAAAACTATGATAAATAACCCAGCTTCACAGTACCTAAGTAGCTACTACTTTATCAACAACAGTATTACCTACCTATTTGAATTAATTCGATTCTCGACAGGGACAAAAAATTGTGCCGAGCATAGATGTTTGTTTTCTGAGTTTGGGTATTTATTAAATGTATTTAATATTTATATATGTATTTCTATGTATTAATATCGTTGATTTACACTCATAATACAAGCAAATAATTATCTCACCAAAGTGAGAATTATTTTGCATTGATCTAATCCCAAAGGATTAGTTCAATTATTCGTGTAATATGACATTTTACAATAAAGTAACCAGGTAGTCAGATACTTGTAATGAAACACCGAGTGTCCTGATAGTGGCCAAAGTTATGAAAACAATTTTCTAGCTTCACGGTTACTTACCTATATTCACTAGTTAGGTTATCTTCTAGGTAGATATCTATTACCTAGATATGTTTCCAAAAAAGATCAATTACATCATTGTCTTAAACTAATAAAATACATATCATATATCAGTAGGTATAATCCATAAGCGATTTTTAACTAAACCTATAACTATTCATTACCGCATTAGGCTCTCGGAGCCGGTAAAGTGATTGCGTGTAGTTTGAAGTATGTTATGTTTATTCTTACTCGACGTGACAGGATTTGCCATAACAGGCGGGAAGCAGGTATGGAATACTATGATGAGCATGTACCTACTGGTTCCGTAGCGCGGTCGCATCAGATGAAACTAGTACTTACACACATCAGGTTTAATGTTAAGTAAGGTAATTACAGCGAAATCATTTTTCTATGTAGACTGCACACTTTATGAGTGGAAGTTAGGTTGTATGCTAATTAACTTGTCAAAAAGATTCAGCACATCGTAAACAAAAACTTTGTTTGCAAATTATAATTTTGTTTGCAAATTTGTTTCCAAGGAATATTCTATTACTTGCAAACAATATAAATAAAAAACTTTTTATAATTTCAAACGCTTACAGATTAACGTTTTAGTTAAACACACAATAACTAAATTACGCTATGATGTCTGTAGAATTTTGTATTAAAAATAAAAATTACTTGGCACAATATAGGTACCTTGTGATCTTTTCGTTGTCTAAGTAATGCAGAGTAGTACTTTTTTGCGATACTGATATCCAAACAGCAATTTTTAAAATTTCGTTCCGTCTGTTTGTTAGCACTTTTGTTAGTACGGGGGTAATCTCTGGAACGGCTGGACAATTACCTATTGAATAATATTATTTGTATGAAACAAAAATATCTTTATTTATAAATATATTATAAATACTTTTAACCAGATTATGAAGTAAATGGTAGAGTTCTGCATTGTCTCGCCCGGGTCTGGTACCACCGCCTTACCTGTTCCTGCCGCAATAGCATCAGCGCTTGTCACTGCCGTGTCCAGAACACGGCAAGGTGTAAGGTAGCCGGTGCCCGGTAAACTTATGAATATGTGGTTTTAGACCTCGTCACAAGATAGCAACGCACCATTAACACCTTTGGTGTCTATAGGTGATGGTTGACGCTTTCCATCAGGAGACCACCCATCTGCTTGTTTACTATCTTATAATATAAAAAAAAGGAAATAGGTCTTCTTTGTCCGAACAATAATGTGCATGTGCGCTATATGGCTGCCGGTAACTCAATGAGTTTTTTTCATGCTTAGTTTTTTTTAATAATATTTAATAATAATAATAATAATAATAATAATAATAATAATAATCAATTTGGAACAAGATCCCAGCCAAGAAAACCCACAGAACATAGACCCACAGAATAAGAAATTAGAAGACTGGAAGAAAAAAGTACTGCACGGCCGACACCCACACGATTTAAACCAACCACATATTGACACAAAGGCCTCCAATATGTGGCTTAAAATTGGTAGTCTCTTTCCGGAAACAGAAGGATTCATTATGGCTATACAAGACCAGGTAATCAACACGAAAAACTATAGAAAGTACATAATAAAGGACCCTACAGTAACTAACGACAAATGTCGTAAATGTCAAACACAGCCAGAAACCATTCAACATATTACCGGAGCATGCACAAACCTCACACGAACAGACTACACACACCGACACAACCAGATTGCTAACATCATTCATCAGAAATTAGCACAAAAACATAAACTCATTCAGAATACAAACACACCATATTACAAGTACACACCTCAGTCAGTTCTAGAAAATACAACACATAAACTATACTACGATCGCGCCATACTTACTGACAAAACAATTCACTTCAACCGTCCAGACATAACCTTACAAGATAAAATTAATAAAACTACATACCTAATAGATATAGCTGTACCCAACACCCATAACTTACAAAAAACAATTACAGAAAAAATAAATAAATACACAGAATTAAAAGAAGAAATAATAAGAATTTGGAAACAAGAAAAAGTATATATAGTGCCCATAGTAATTTCAACAACCGGGATTGTCCCTAACAACATCCGCAATAGCCTTAAAAGTAATAGATTTAAAACCAAATATCCTAACAATAATCCAAAAAGCCGCTATATTAAATACTTGTAGGACAGTGAGAAAATTCATGCAATTAGAAGAAACACTACCGCACACACTGTAATTTACTTGGCTTATGCCCGTTGTTACAGTTAAACCAGATTTACGCTGAGATAGAATAGATCTTTTCCGAAAATAATAATAATAATATATATTTATTTTCCTTGCGTAGTTTTAAGGTTACTGCAGAAGCAATAGCAGCAGAGTATGCCTAACATTTAAAAAAAAAAAACCAATGAGTTTATGAGTTTAGACACCTTGCGGGTTTCCATTAGCCGGTAGATAGTATGTATGTATTGAATACTGCATCTCTAAGCGGATTGTGTTCAAATTCGAAATCTTCACATACACTCCAGAATTAAACACCAAACACGCAAGCATTTACGTTTTTTTTTTTAAATAATATTTAATAATAATAATAAAATAATAATATATATTTTCCTTGCGTAGTTTTAAGGTTACTACAGAAGCAATAGCAGCAGAGTATGCGTAACATTTTAAAAAAAAAACCAATGAGTTTATGAGTTTAGACACCCTGCGGGTTTCCATTAGCCGGTAGATAGTATGTATGTATTGAATAATGCATCTCTAAGCGGATTGTGTTCAAATTCGAAATCTTCACATACACTCCAGAATTAAACACCAAACACGCAAGCATTTACTTTAATGGTTAAAGATGGATGGATATGATCGTACTAAAGACTGAATCCTTCATTCCTATTCAAGTTTACCTGCTGGCTGCTACCCTTAGTTTTTAAGTAGAAATATGGCTAAAATAAAGCAAAACAATAATATTTACTAGATAATTAAAATCCTGGCTATAAATATACCTATATCTAGGCTTTTTTATAACATGGTGTAGCAAACAATATTGTTGACCATAACACGCAAATAAATTGCTTCAATTTTGGGGTTAGATGAATTTGAGTAATAGATTTAGCGATATATATTTATTAACTAAATATTACTTGTTTAAAATGACACACGAATAACTTTACCTTTACTTCGCAAACCAAAGCTTGACAACGATAAATATTTGGCTTATAACGTCAGAGTGGTGGTGATATCAAACATTCGACGACTTTGCAGAACTCTACTAACTAGTAGTCTCGCTTTCGCTCACCTTTTACGAATCGCCTGAGAGGACTTGATCTATTCATTAAAAGGGACTAACACGGGGATAACCGTTCTAGTTATATTCACATAATGTAGGTAATTTAGTGCAACTCAAAACACCCGAGTATCATCAGATTATCTGTTTCTATTTTAACACAAACAAAGGACACGGCGGCGCGGCGAGTGGTCGCACCGCCAAAAACAACAAAACATCGCGTCATGACAGCCATTAGTCAGTCGCAGAACGAGACGCTTACGACAGACATTTTTACAACGCATTTTCAAATGGTTTCACTAGCGACCTGACACCAAGCCCGCTGCGTGATTGTAAATTGTAAAAATCCCACGGTTTCTTTTCCCCTTGTTGAAAATATTGATTGCTTCACTGTTAGGCATCTCGCAAAAGGTAAGAAAAGCTAATCGTATCACTTGTAGAGCGTTATTCAGCGTAGAGCGGTTCGAATCATTGACTCTGGCATTGGGCAGAGACGTAAGTTCACTATGTGTCTTCTATCGTATTTATCATGAGGAGTTGTTTAGATTAATTCCTGCCGCCGAAACCCATCCAATTGAAGTTCCATCCTAACCATCTCGATGTCTGAAAATCCACAACTGTGCATTTCTATCAACACTTTTTGCCTCGCACTATTCTATTGTAGAATCAAAAATCGGCAGGGGTGTTTCCAACGGGTAACTACGACTTGGGGACCTTTAAAAAAAGAGCTTACTTATTCTTAAAAGGCCGGCAATGCAACTGCAAGACCTCTGGTATACTGGGTGAGTGAACGGACTACTTTAGTAGACGACGATAGTGATAACTTCCTGATAAAAAACCGACAAGTGTGAGCTCACCCGCGGTAAAAGTGAAACTTAGTTTGCAGTAAAACCTCCTTGGCTGTACTGCTGCTGCTCTGTCCCAGCCCATTGTCGGCTTAATCCCATACATTTATGTCTTAGTTTCTCTATCGTGACGAATTTCCATTTCATAGAATTTCAAATCATAATGAATCTAAAGAAGTTTCATTTCAATAAGTAGCTAGCTGTACCTTTCTCTGCCGTGAAACAGAAACCTGGTAATAACGTCATAGTATAATATAACCTATCATTTTGAATGAACTATGAACACTAATGCTAGAATGCGGCATTTTCG
Organism: Apodemia mormo; assembly: GCA_036924255.1. NCBI lineage: Eukaryota > Metazoa > Arthropoda > Insecta > Lepidoptera > Riodinidae > Apodemia > Apodemia mormo. The sequence continues at coordinate 46,197,470 of JAUPFN010000006.1, forward strand.
CGGCACTAGACACGCTAATTGGTGCAGTATTTTTCGAATTCAATACAATATTTATCATATATTATACTTGTATTTTTTCACAAAAAAGCAATTTTCCTACTTCCCTTCTACCTTGCCCCCACTCTCTATCACCATCGCCCCATTATCTCTCTCCCCCTATCTTCCCCATCCCCATGTCCCCCTTCCCCTATCTGATCCCTCCCCCTAAACCCCCTTTTCACTCAAATCCCTGCTTCTATTGAATTTCCCCCTACCCATATCTCCCTTCTCTCCCTATCTCTCCCTCCCTCACTTCTCCCCCTAGGCCCTTCTATCCTATCCCCATCCCCCCAATTTTCGCAATCCCAGATCTCTCTCTTATTTAATTTTCTCTCAGTTTTTAATTAAATATTTTTTTAAATATACTTATTTTCAAATTTTCTTAAAATAAAACAGACAAAAGAAATAAATGCAAAAAATACTTAAAATATTAATCATAAGAATACTTATAAATAATTTATTTCCGACTGATTTCGCTTACACAACCATCATCAGGATTTTTACAGTTACTGTACAGTTACAACAAACCGGTTGGAAATAAACTTATTATAAAACAATACAAGACATGTATGTATTAAGTGATAAATATTGTATTGAAATTATGTTTCACCAGGTGCCGACAATGAAAATTGTAGAATATGTTTTCCGAATTAAATACTTTTCAAATTATATTTTCAAGCTATGTGTGAATCAAGGACAAATATCATATGATGAATTCGTCAAATTTTGAGCATGGTCATTAGAAAAAAAGCAGCTCAGTAAGTCATAGATAGAAAGTTTGTTAGATTCGCTAAAACAAAACCACTAACAAATTTTCAAGCATGTATTCATCATTTAATAATGTTCCACAAATTATATGTAAAATGCGCAAATATATTTTATAAACATCCTGGACAAGCTTAGATATGCCAAGATCTGCTCATTGCATACATTTCAAACGCCTGTCCCAGTCGATATCAACCCAGAGTATTTGAAAGAAAGACACCTAGTTTGTTTCCAAAAATATGGGTGTTACAAGTTATTGTAATTAATGCACAGTTATCAACATGTTCGACCAACGTGTGCACAAGTATGAAAAGGTTATTTTATAAAATCTTTTAAAACTTTCTTCTTGTCTTGATATTAGTAACTCAAAAATAACTAATATTGTTAATCGAACTATGCCAGTTAGATTAGCAACATTAGTTAATTTAATATTCCATGTCATACAAAACTTCAAATAGATTATTATTGTTCTGTCTGCCAGGCAGTTCGGAAGGCGAAATATATTAAAGACAACAAACAAAAGGTTCGTATTAATTACTACGATTGTGACTATGTGGTAGAGATCTGGCACACCTTGGCTTGGGTAGCGTGAAAATCTTATTCTTAGCGTAATAAGGTTTGCTTGTTATTTTAGGAGCTTACACCTGTAGCTTTACATTCTCACAACACGAATATGCATCTTCGTTATTTTTTATAGCTAGAGCAGACTGAAAAATACGATTCCGACTTCCGTTGCGGAGCAGGCCGAATGAACTGAACGCCAAAAACTGTGCCGGTTTACCGTGATTAACTGGCGATCTCCACCGCCGCTTAATTGATGGCTATCCTGTGCTATATCCTAAACTTTATTTTCCAGCTTAAAAAATAATTGCGTATGCGTTAATTTGTGAAATTAATTTCGTTAAGTTGTAAAATCTCAGTAGCAGTTCGGAGTCGCTGCAGTTACTAAAGCTAAAACCAAAACTCATTAACATGTGGGGATAGGGATCACCATCCATTTCGCCAACCGACATCACTTAGCAATTAGGTACGGGTATAATGAAATTGTACATCTCTCGAGAGCAGTTCACACTGTTCACTGCATAAGGGAATCAGTGTAATGATACTTTTATAGTAGTATCACCACGCACGATTCCCTTGCGGAGTAAGCAGAGTACATCAAACGTCTATAGACCCTCCGGTTCACCACGATTCACCGGTTCGTTGGTTCGCGAGATGAGTGGTGATCCCGTCGCCGTATTTTACCGATCTGATAATGATTATTGACTATTTTAGCAATAAACGAGTCAGACGGCTTTACGTAGTCATCCGGGGCACGGGAGTGGTAAGACACCACCCGCCATACTCGGAGCTGCTACTGATATTTTGAATTTTCGAGAACAACCTCGAAGACATCTCAGTAACACTTTTGCCCAGCCCGGGGATCAAAACCGGGACTTCATGATTTGAACCGAGTAGGCTAACTCCTAGACCGCATAAAGCAATCAATAATTTATGCGGATATTTTTTTCATAATAATATATGTTTTTAATAAATGAAAATGTTGAAAAGGAAAGAAAAGTTTGAAAGACTTAATACATTCGTTTAAATAAATGTAACAATCAAAACATTAGAACTTGATTTTATATAATAAAGTTAGTAACTTAATTCACTCCGAAACTGTACTTATATCACAGGAATTATATCACTACTCGTATACTAATCAAATCTATGGTACAATGATTATATTAAAAGTTATATTTATATTAAAAGTTATCAGAGGGATAATTATATATATATTTGTGAAGAAGTGCTAATATATCTAAGCTTCATTTAATTTAATTAAATGTATACAAAAATACTCTACTTAATTAAATGAGAATATTGATTTGGATGGGTGCGAAAAACTTACTGCAATCGTTCCTATCAATGAAAGTTTTTGAAATATATACAAATAAGCACGAAATATATATATATACGTTATATATATTTCGTGCTTATTTGTATTAGACATAGCATTTTCCTAGCAAACTTTAATATCTAATAATAATGAATATTATAATCAAGAAAATGATTAAAGCATATTTGCGTACCACTGTTTTCGGCAGGCGAATTAACGAGCGGCAACTAGTATACCTGCAATGAAGGCAGTGATATGACATAAGGGTCGCGTGTCGCCGAGCCTCGAAGCTTACACCTCGCCATTAGGCGTTATCGTTATCAGTGAGGTAACGCGAGGTGCGGCAGCCTTCGCCGAGCCCACCACCAGCGGACGACGGCGCTCAGTGGCTCGCGGCCCGCTGAGCCATCACCACACCCGTGCCTTAAACTGACGTGTCGCGGTGTTCGATATCGTTTTGTGTTAGTGCAGTGATGTGAAGTGTAAACATGTGCTAGTGTTCGGTGACATGAAGATGGCCCGTTCTCCCCGGAAGATGCCGGCGCACCGCACCAGCAGGAGCCGCTCCAGGGAGCTGACGCGTTTGCGCACACAACTCAACACGAAAGGTATGTAAACAATACGTATATATACGAGATATTACCGCTTGTTTGTAAATGAATGAAATATATTTTATATCGCTAACTTACCTACTGGTTAGTGTTTACTAAATAATAAATATATTGATTAAACTCATAAAAAACATGGCTAGTGATTTTATTTGTATTTTGTTGGCAATTATATATTTTTGGGGTTTTATTTGTTTAATAAATTGTCAATTATCTTAATCTACTTAATACTTATATTAATATACATGAACTACGAATGTATTCTCGAATTTTTTTAAAGTTTAAACTGCTACATAATTGAATCTCAATATTTATTTGTGTTTTAATTTATACAAATTTCAAGTAGTATTATCTAACGTATATACTTACAAGCTTACCATTTCATTCAATTTGAATTATTCATTAAAAAACTTTTAATTGGCAGATGTAACTTTTTTAATGTAGAGATTGTAAATGTTATAGGTAATATCTACTAAAATGGCACAAGAACATAGCTATCAAATCTATACATATGCAATAAAAATGCGACTGAAAAAATGTTTATAAAAAAAATATTTGGTGGTTCGATTCTACTTTTTAAATAGTGCCTTATTATAAAAACATACTGTGATTAGTATTAAACGAGTTTGAAATGGCGACACCGTTGGTCAAGATAAGGCAGTTTCAACTTTCAATGTAACCGCCAATATTTGGCAGTTTTAACTTTCAATGTAACCGCCAATATTTAAATTTTAGACTCAATAAATGGAAATAAAAAAAAATGTTTTTTAAAAAGATTATTATTTTTTAATTTCGTGTTGTAATTTAGTAATACTTAGCAGTTGCTTATAGTTTACAGTTAACAGTGGTAAAGTCATAAAATAAGCATTATTACTCTGGTTAAAGTATTGAATAGGTTAAATAAAACAAACACGTACAGGCAGAGTTAAAACTTGTCGATCAAGTTTAAATTGCAAAATACAGGTAAGGATAAATGGCTTGGTTCTATTTTGAAACAAGGACAGTAAAGATTAAAATAAGGTAATATATAAGATTATAGTCGGTATGTAAGACTAAATAAATTAAAAAAAGTCATATTGGTCGATCATTCATTAAAATAACGTCTGTATTTGCCTACTCCAGTTAATTAGAGAAATATATTATATAAATAAAACACATTATACAAAGTTACTTTTAAGGTCCGGCCACATTTTCAGAGGCTGTTCAAAATCGATAATATGTTCGATTTATGTAATAAAAAAATAATTTAAAAAATTGAAAATTTCATATTTATCCATTCCGAAAAACGAAACGCATGGATATAATTTCAATCACTTACGCAAAATTCGAAATAAAATATTTTAGTGCCTTCAACCAAATTAATAGTGATCGGGAAAAATGTGCTTAGAGCGGCAGATTAAATAATAGTTACTATCGTAATTATAGGTAATAGGTAAGTGTAAAATGACACACTACCAGAATTATAGAGTTCATTCACAAGATTCGGTGCACCGAATTTATGAATTCAGTGGGATATTTTTAAACAAGTATTTTTATATTATCTTGTAATAATTTTACAATAATAATTAATTAAAACGCACTTTCAATTTGGCCGAACCTTCAAAAGTAACCCTGTATATATACTTGCAAATAATTTAATCACGGTAAAACACTGATGGCGCTCTTCCGCCTCTTCTTGTATCTGAATTTCTGTTAGGTGTCAATAATCATATTCTTAGTAAGGTATTTGGGAGTATATGTTACAAATGGAGAGATTTTGCGGATTAGTCATAAATGTAGCATTTAGATAATACTTGATAAAATCTTAAGTTCGAATCAAAGTTAATTCTTAGTAATTAATATGAAACCTATTACAAATATATAAATACTTACAACAACTATTTTATTATCAACACGGAGCCGTCGTAAAATACACACGACAAGAGCAATAAGTGTCATTGTATATCGTAGTAGGGTTTTATCATTTATTCAAATCCTATTATTACCTACGTTTTTATTTATTTTTATTAATTGTTTCAATAATATCTACAATAGTGCCACTGATACAAAAAGGTATGTTTATACATTTTTCGGTAAGGGACACAGTGAAGACTACATAAGTAATAAGTAGTATATTTTGCCTACTAATTAATAATCCTTACACACCGATATTTGTACAATATTATACAACCAATGTTGTAGTAGGTACTTATTACACAGTTGGAAAGAGGGGAGGAAATCTTTTCTCACTAAGAGTTTCACTGAGCCTTATAAATACACAAAAGAAAAAGTATCATTACCTTGTACTAGCTGTGACAAAAAGTCATTACCACATTAGAAGCCAAAGTTTATTTTTAACTTTAATTTAATAATTTTATTTATAGTAAATTATTATAGTTAAATTAAATATGTCATACTAGCTGCATCGTGCGACCCGCTCCAGTGAATCCCACGGGAACAACTAATTTTTTCGGGATAAAAACTATGTGCTATCTCAGGTTATCATCTACATGTGTTCTACCGAATTTCATTTAAATCGATTCCGTCGTTTTTGCGTAATCAAATAACAAGCATCCATTCATCCAAACATCCAAACTGTGCAGCACAGACATGTTTTATTGTAAATATTAATGTAAATAGATAGTAAGGCAGGATAGAATGTATATTTCGTTTAGTTCGTAAGTTTTCTATAATAAATAATGTTCGTTTTCGTCTTTTATTCGCCCTAAGACCTACATACAGCTTTCTTGTATAGAAATAATAAAGCTTTATGTAGCTATGATCGTTGCCTATTAGGCATATTACGAATAAAGCGAGTTCCACGCAGTTGACGACATTACGAGTCGACTCTTGCGAGATAATATTTATATGCGAAAACTCGCAATCACGAAAAATCCGAAAAGTGCAAAATTCTTTATGAAAAACAAATGTTTATCGATTGTAAATAGTATGTATAATGTAAAGGCATATGTTTAGACACATTTCGGTAATATAAAGATAGTTAACAGGATAGTACGACCTGAAAAGGCGTACAACTCTGTAATTGTAAGAATTTCCGAGGTCCTGTAAGAACGTACAATGTATATAACACTCTTGTTTGTTATTGTATAAGTTTATTTGTGTTAGATCCTTGTATATAAATAAGCAATAACATATTATAATTAGATTTCGGTAGGTCTTAGGGCATTGTGTACCTTGTTTTGCATATATTTGTAAAAAGGTAGTACCGTTGCACTCGCTAGAAGGCCACACTAGGTAATTAGAGGTAGGAGAAGCTACCTAAGATAAAATTATTAAGATTAGATTACGAAAAGTAGGATTTTAACAAATCCCGGACATTGTGGCGCCACACTTGGCGCCATTTGTCTTTGTCGATTTACGCCGCTCGTCTGGCTGCGCGCTATAAATATCGGAGAGCGCGGCCATACAATCAGTTCCGTTCCGATCAAGTTACAGTTTCGTTACGACTCAATAAGTTTCCCAGACAAGTTCCTGGGCTTTAGTATATCCATAGGGTACCGGCTTTAGAGTAGGGCAGTGTTAGGGCAAGTACTGGCTCTCCCTTAGAATAGTGAATATTTGCAACGGTGCTAGCTTTATTGCTATTTATTTCGTTACAATAAAGCACCTTTGCAACAAACAGTTGTGGTCTCGATTATTTCTCCGGCACATCCGACTCAACCAAAAAGCACTGCGGCTGGTGGGGCGTCAAAGAAGAACTAGATATACAGTCCGCTGGCTCCCCCGGCTGTAGTGCACACAAACTTTCACATTTATAATATTAATATCATCATCATCATCATCATCATCATCATCATCATAGGCCTCTTTCATCTTATCAGATGATTCAAACAGCGCCACTTCAAAGTAGTGAATGTATCTCCACTATCTCCACGGACGCTGCATCGCCTGGGACGCAATTTAGATAGTGCAAGCATGCCCAGAATCTACGCCATCCCCTTGACCTAACCAACAAGATCCACAGGAGTGACCTGTCACTACGTGTGGTGCAAGGTCAGTTGCAAAACCTAGCTCAAGCCTTACGGAGGTGCCTAACCGGGTTTATTGTGTGTTTTTCTTCTCTGATTTAGGCAATAATCCATCTGACCGAATCGAAGGTCTGATAGGGAATGCGCCAATATTAATAAAGGTATATATTATATACCTATAATTAAATATAAATAACGGTAATAACTGAACAGTAGGTATTATATTTATAATGATACATATGTTATCGTATTTATAAAAATATTTAAGTAGTCTTCCAAAAATCTATTGTCATGGTAGAGCGGGGCTTCCGAAACAAACAATAAAATGCTTAAACATTTTGAGCCGATATGTATGTTAGGTACAAACAAATATTATGCAAGGGAATATTTTTTCGAATTGTCTTTACAATGTTTAAAAATAAAGCTTTAAATTATTCTTACAGAAAGTTTCGAAATAGATCACAACGATAACAGTGTAATTAAAAGAAAATCCGTAGTTGAGCAATATAATACAGATTTGTATAATATTGTACCTATTTTGATGTTTGGCCATGAATTTTTAGTTGAAAAAATAAAATAGAATTTTCCGCATGTTTGTGTGCGGTCCCTTTAGAAGAACTGATATAATAGAATATAAATATTGGCCAAACCTGTCACTAACATCGTGGCTATTAGGTGGTGAGTTCGATAACAGCTTAGAGTAGTGTCGCGAGTGAAAAAACCTTAAAAACAAGAAAGAAAAATATCGACACAAGTTTCGCCAGTGAGCTAAGTATTTTATTTATAAGTGTTGGAAATTAGCCTATAAGTTTATCGACTAATTTCCCACATGAATCGGAACGCAACAGTGACAAGCACTGACTTTATCTCGGCTACAATTAGTATGACGGTTCTACTTTACCCGTTCCCCGGGTAAGTCGTAACAGTACGCTATAATCTAGTGAGTTAGTTCCTAATTACGTAGAATTCCTTTAGGAACTTAACAAACAAACTACACAGCCAATGAAAAGATTCACAATCAGTTTTTACTACTAGGTGGTAGAGTTCTGCATTATCTCGCCGGGGTCTGGTACCACCGCCTTACCTATTCCTGCCGCAATAGCGTCAGTGCTTGTCACTGTCGTGTTCCGATTTGGAGGGGAAGGTAGCCGGTAAACTTATGCATGTGGCATAAGACCTCGCCACAAGATAGCAACGCACCATTAACACCTTTGGAGTCTATAGGCGATGGTTGACTCTTCCCATCAGGAGACCCATCTGCTTGTTTGCTATCTTATACTATAAAGAAAAAGTTTATATATTTCAAAGGTGGTTAATATATATAAAATAATATAATTATTTAGCCGCGCTTAATATACCACATGCGCAAATTTACCGGCTACCTTACACGGTAAGCTGAATACGGCAGTGATAGCAAGAATACCTAAAGCTAAGATGTCTAAACCGTCAGGTAAATGTTACAGATTTTTGCCATTTGTTGACACGATCGCGATAACATATTTGTTAGTCCTTTACGAACTGCATGATAGGAAGCCATTTATTTTTTGGAAGGGTCTGATCCCGCGTGGGGAAAATTCTTAGGCTTTAAAATCTTTCTTATAAAATACCAATTTATAATTAACGATTTAAAATAAATTGTTTGAAAAATAATAAAAAGCGAACAAAGCCTCATCTTAATTACTCTGGTGTAAGAAGAGCTTCACTTCTTCTAATTATCTTACAATATGTTACACGAAGTTGGCTTTTTTTTATATCATAAGATAGCAAACAAGCAGATGGGTCTCCTGATGGAGAGTCAACCATCGCCTATAGACACCCAAGATGTTAATGGTGCGTTGCTATCTTGTGGCGAGGCCTCATGCCACATGCATAAGTTTACAGGCTACCTTAATCTCCAAACCGGAACACGACAGCGACAAACACTGATTAACTATATCAGTGAAAAAGCTAAACGGAATTACTTGTCCTTTGTCCATTGTGTCCATTAAAGCCCACGTTGAGGTAGATATGCCGATCTACCTCAACGTGGGGTTTAAACTTTAACACTTTAAAGATAATTTATAACGCAACTTATTTAGGTTGTATTACTTATGCATGTTCAGCATGGGCTGATAAAGTTACAAGCGGCGCGACCCGGCGTAAATTACTTCAAAATCAGCGTTTGGCTTTAATATTTCTGTGTAAAGCATATCGCACTGTAAGCTCTGAAGCTTTACCCGTTTTATCAGGTTTATTTCCATTAGATTTAGAAATTCAGCGTCGGGCCTCAATGTACTATAATTCTAAGAACTTTAGTAGCCCAGAATTTATTAATCCGCAAGCTCAAACAAAAATACGTCACCTCTTTAATCCCGTGATGGATGTTACTAATGAATTAATAAATGAATGGCAGTCGCGTTGGTGCTGCTCACCTAAAGGATGGCATTTATATAACTTTTTCCCCTGCGTCCGGGAACGATTAAGTAAAACATGGATAGAAATAGATCATTGTGTTGCACAGTTCCTTACTAGTCATGGTAATTTTAAAGCTAAATTATTCTCGTTCAAATTAGTTCCTTCTCCATTTTGCGAATGTTCCACCATAAACTGTAAATATGAACAAACTGCACATCATATTCTTTGGGAGTGTAATCTCTGGCAAAATGAACGTAGCCAAATGCTTGATAGTATACGATGTATATCTGGTGTAAAAAAAAAAAAAAAAAAAAAAAAAAAAAAAAAAAAAAAAAAAAAAAGTATCTTCACGCCCGTATCCCCGAAGGGGTAGGCAGAGGTACAACAAGTGCACCCACGGTTAGCCGAAGATACTTGGTCCCACAAATGTGATAGGTGGCAAGCCTATCGCCAACCGGGCACTTTCCAATCCCGGGCAACGTTGTGTTTATCAGAAAACTGAAAAAACACTTTTTTATGTGCCCGACTCGGGAATCGAACCCGGGACCTCATCTGGTCGACGCCAACGCTGGACCACTAGACCACAGACTTAATTTAATGAAAGGTATTTTCGCAGTGTTTGATTAAAAGTCGTAAGCATTACCCGAGACTACTTGCTCAGAAATTAAACAAATGTAAATATAGAGTTAATAACTTCATATTTTATTTCTCAATAAACTGATCTAAAAATAATTTGCAAGACCAAAAACCGAGAGAGAGTAAAAGGGAAATAATCATTGCATTCTTATGGAACATTTCCGAAGAAAACCAAGTGTTGGAAGATTTTTTTTATTTGCAAAAGAATTTTTCCTTCGATAACACAATAAAATACTGAAAAATAAAACATACCTCTTTAATTGTCATAGAGTAGCAATCAAGCAGAGGTTCCTCTTGATCTAAAGGCGAGACCATCGCTTACAGGTATAAAAGATTGGCAATGTTTAACGATGATGTGTTGTCCTCCCTATGACGGGAATGTGATGCATGCATGACTTTATCTGCTACTTTATTGTCTCATGCTGGAGCCGCAGTTGCGTCTATCGTCACCAATGACCAAGCTTCGTTCAATGACACGATAAATGCAGATGTGACCGGCTATTATCGGCTATTGTCGCATACATTCCGGACTGCGTGTGCCCTAGCGCGCATATAACTCGCAGACGCAAGTGCGGCTCCAGCATCAACCAAAGCACGTCAGTGACAAGCGCTAACGCTATTACGACAGTTAGTCTATTCTTCAAAAGGTGTGTTAGATCTCGTCACAGGAAAAGGCGGTGGTGCCAAAACCGAACAGATTAGAATTTGCAGAAATTAAGAGGAAGAAGATATGTGGTAGAGCTACGTAGTGGTCACAACTGGACACGTTCGGTCTACCAAAAAATCAGGTGGTTATTATGGATAAAATAGTCATAGTCCAGATTTATATTTATGTAAGTACTTATATGTTTTTTAATATCTATGTAGAAGTACATATGTAATATAATAATACAGTATCATCACGCCCGGTTCCCTTGCGGGGTAGGCAGAGTAAACCGAACGTCTATGGACTTTCCAGTTCATCGCAATTCACTGGTTTGTCGGTTGGCAAGATAAGTGGTGATCCTCATCGCCGCATTTACCGACATGTTAACGATTATCGACTATTTCTAGCGATAACCGGGCCCGACCGCAATACATGCTCATTCGAGGTACGGCAGTGGTAACACACCACTCCGCCAGACTCCGAGCTGAGGTATTAGATTTTTGAAAAATCCTCGAAAAATCTCAATAACACTTTGCCCGACCCGGGGATAGATCCCGGGTCCTTATGGTCTGAGCCGAATAGGTTAACCCTAGACCACGAGACGTGTATAAACAATATAATAATAATACGCGCTTACATAAATCGATCTAATCCCAGTCTAATTCCAAAGTAAACAATTTATTTGCTTGTATTATGGGTGTGTAGTCAACGACACAAATACATATAAATACATGCATAATAAACACCCCACACAACCCAGAAATACAAACATCTATAATCATCACATAAATGTTTGTCTCTGCCGGGAATCGAACCCGGGCCCCATCGATTCGCAGCTAGGTTTGCTAACCACTCGACCAACGGGGTGGTCAATATGTTATATATATTTATATTTTTTTGATATTTAACTGTGTAAATTAAGTTATTTAAATATGAAATTATGTTTATAGTAAACTAGCGACCTGCCGGCGGTTTCACCCACGTAGCTTTTGTTTCTGTGGGAATATCGGAAAGGTTTATATACTAAAACCTTCCTCAAAAATCAATCTATCTATTAAAAAAACCGCATCAAAATCTGTTGCGTAGTTTTAAAGATTTAAGCATACATAGGGACATAAGGACAGACAGAGAAAGCGGCTTTGTTTTATACTATGTAGTGATGATTATAATAAGTTTTCTGTGCACTCCATCCTATATACTGTTCTCATGTGATCTAGGTTGACTGATAGAGAATGCCATGTAGCATTAAGTCCACCTGCTGAAAAATTACATTGCAAAAATTACGCGTGTACTTCGTAGTCTGATTTTGATCAATCTTTTTTTATTGAAACGAGTATACCTCGAGGGTGGTCCCATTTAATTAAAAAAAAAACAACCATAAGGGTACATAAATAAGGGATGATTGATAATTCACCCATTAATTTTATTGTATAACCAGGCATAACTTGTTACAGAGTGATCCGATTTTGATAATTCTTCTTTTGCTGATTACTATATATGTATATTCGGAAGGTTGTTATACAATTATTGAAAAAAAAACTACCCAAAAGGGTATATTTATGGGTAAATTGAAAAAATATCTACCCAAAAGGGTATTTTGGGTAAATCGAAAAACAAAATCCACTCAAAACAGAGTATGATCGATTATTCACTCAATGATTTTAATGTGTGACCACGTAACTTTTTGTCAGTTTAATTTTTTTAAAGATATTGTCAAAGTTTCGTTTCGGAATAGTATAATCGTATGTCAATTGTGATATATTTTCCTTGTTTTTGTTTGTGTTATAATTGTACCTGTTTGAAGAAAAGAGCAACTGCCGAACGTACTTAAGCATCCTGAGAAGGTTAAAATTCACGGTACTAACATCGTGACTATGAACACTGAATATTGTAAGTTAAACTGTAATTAGGTATGTGCTCTCTGCTATGCGGTACTCTGTGCTATGCGGTAGATAGTCCCCGAGACAGGATAAATTTGGTTAATCATTTCCTCTTGTCCAATAACTTGTAAAATGTATCAGAAAGTTGTGTAAAGAAGCTCCGTGAACGCCAGCTGCGGCTCGGTGGGTGGCTAGAAGGAAATGGCCGTTCAACCCAGCCATCGCGCCGTAGCCGATGTTCACGGAGCTTCACGATACAGTTATCTCTCGCGATAACTTTTTACATAGATACTTCATATCTATGTAAGAAGTTATTGCGAGAGGTTGTTCATTTAAAAGAACTTGTTCATGTAAATCTGTCGCTGGCTAAGAGTAACGTTACGTCTCGACCGGATTCGGTATCACCCCCTTACCTATTCCTACTGCAATAATGTCGGTGCTTGTCACTGTCGTGTTCTTTTGTTCAAGTTTGGAGAATAAGGTAACTTTTGCATGCGTACTCCAGCACAACCATACAGACAGCAACGCATCATTAACGTATTTAATGTCTACAGGCGATGATTTTCTCTTTATATCTATTTTTCGTAAATATAAAAATTACTTTTTCACCATAAGATAGCTGTCCATAAGTAATTCAGGCGACATTGTCGCGGGCAACAGCAAGTTTATTGTAAAAATAAGTGGCATTCAAACAGAAGTATGTGTATGTGTGTGTGCAACTTTGGGAGTATACTTGTGTACATATATTTATGCGTATGTCTCATCGAGGTGATATGTGTGTGTGTATCCAATTTATTTAGCATATTGTTAGTATATTCTCGGTTTACTGTCGTAGCTTAGTACAATAGTAACTATTACATAATCTGTGGCTTAGTTGTTAAATAAGTAATTAAATCACTTTCACATTCACAGCCTTTGAGGTAATATGTTCACTTGTTGACTCAATGTTTACAGCACATATTTTATCATAACTATTTGTATATGAATTTTATATAAATACGGTGAATGTTTAACAGAGTGTACACAAGAAAATATAGTTTTTGATGTAGGTTTTTTACATTTAATCCTTATAACTTTTTATTATGAAGGTTTATAATATCAATATAATTTTTATTATACAGGCAAGTATATAATATAAATATAATTTCTGAAATGACAAAACTTTATTGTCAAACTATTTAAAAATGGTACTGATACATTAAATACATTGAGTGTAATCGTGGCACATCTATACATATAGACATCTGGACATCCACAAAAAAAAAATCTTAAATCTTTTTTTTATATAATTATTATACTTGGCAAATAATTTTAAAAAGTATTAAATGTTTTTATAAACGGATTATTCTTTATATCTATGGACTTGTATTATTGTACCTATTAGTAAAATATGAATAAAATAATTCAGCAAAATGCTTGACCTTGACATGTTGAGAGTCGAGCACTGTGCTACGCTTATGAGGCCTGCAATATACCTAGATATCTAATTGAACTGTGATTTGATGGCTTTTATATATTTGTATAGTCTGCGCACACGGCATACCTACTGCACATGCGTTATCTTAGTAATTGAATATCATTAAGCAAGTCTTCAATAAGCCAGCACGTGATAATACGTCAATGAAATAAACTGTTGTTGCATAATAGATAAGTATATTATAGTGTCGCAGATAATACTTAATCTGGTAACATTATGAAATTTATCATGGCAGGAGAACCCGTGTTGTGTACTAGTCACCACGTGCCCAAAAGTTAGCCCGAATTTCGAATAGGTATAAATTACTAATTAAGCTCATCAAAAATATACTTAACAAAATATATGTAGGTACATAACGATGTGATAAATAAATACAAAAGGTTCTAATAAGATAAAAGTTTTGATTTTTATTCTTACCTATTTATTGTACTAGCGACCTTTTACGTGCTTCGCTACGTATCGCCATTTATTGAATTCATTTGTTACAAAAAATGTGATAAATGAAGAACCGCTCTACCGATTTTGTGCAAACTCCACATAAACCTACTAAAGCATCCAAACAAAGCCTAAACATTTGGATTGGATAGGTGAGTCCATCCTTGACTTATAAAAATTACAACGAAAAGTGGCATTGATTTCTATATAATAAGAATAGGTAACTCAATATGTGTACTATAATATTAAAGTGTGTTTACACACAACCCCCGTCCGATCGTCAAAGGCATTGTTTGGAAACTTAATAAAATCTTATATACATACATTGGTATTATGTTGTAATAACATTACTATGGAAACACATAATGTTAGCCGAAAAATGTAAACAGACAAAGAAACGAGTGCCTACGACCGCAACATCAAGGGCGGCCTCTTCCATGTGACAGCCTGTGTTTCGGCGAGGTATTGACGAATTTGAAGAGAGCTCTACACTATATTGTAAAGGCTAGTGTAGGATATACTAGTTTTGACCATAAAGTACAGACTTCTCTTTAATTATTTCCCTATGCCTACAGCTATATCGTAAGTACGTGCCTACCTTACCCTCCAAACCGGAACACGATAATGAATGCCGGTTTGGAGGGTAAGATAGCGGGTAAAGTTATGAATCTGGCATTATATCCCCGTAACATGGATATAAAGTGCTATCATATATTTTGTGTTTTATTAAAATGCGACACCTCAACATTTCAGCCATCACCTATAAACTAAGTTAATCAGATTTAATATTTTAACACATTGATATAAAAAACCCAAGATACACAATCAGTGTCTCAAAAATATCCTCTAAAAATGAGCGCACAATTTTAAATATTGAAAAAAGTGTTTTTTTCGACATGACCTCGAAATTGTTCTACCCACGGTTCAACCAAGCATTTTTTGGTATTCTACGATATTTTACAACTAAAAAAAAACTACGTCAAATACCATTTCAAAAATCACAACCGAATCTAATTATAAAAAGTTACATCTTTTCAAATATGAAAAAATAACTTTTTTTAAACAAACTTAATATTCTTGAAATAACTTTCAGGTTAATAATACACTGATTTACCTAAAATCTTATCAGCTGTTCTCCTTTAAAACTACATTAAATACTAACGGCTTTGGATCAAATTCGGTCAATTGGTTTGGGATTTATCAACGAAGAAAATTAAAAAAAAAAAAATTTTTTGACACTGCTTCGAAATTTTTTAAAGTATCGATTTTTCAGCTAAAGCAATATTTTGATCTCATAAATTAAGTTGAAAGCCATTCAAAGATTAAAATCCACGAAATAAAGAAAACAACGGAATTGGCAAGTACAAACATTTGTATCAGGACCGCGATCGCCACACTCTCACATAAAATAAGCATTATTGCATATAAACTACTAATGCAAACAATGTTTCATTGGTCATTTTCATTTTAAGCAACAATAATTCGAAACACACAAACAGAACATTTAAAAATATTCCAAACTGCGTTACAATAAATTTTATTTTGCTACAAAAAAAAAGAGTATTTACGTCCTTTTGTAGTCTATTCAAAATAGACTCATCTATTTGTACAATAGTGAAACTTAAGATCGTAATAGTTTCGCTGTTCTACAATAGATGGCAGCATTGATTTTTCCGTAGTTTTCAGTTGATCATATTTGAGTAGAGAACTTTCTAGAACGATAACGTAATGACTGTCATTACGTATATCTTTCTAGAAAAATTAGGTCAACCTAAAATGAACTTTATATGTAAGGTGTACGGCTGATTTTAGCTTGACTTTCTATTATATCATTAGAGATTATATTAAATCAGGAATTTAATTAAAATAAAATGAAAATTGTACTTTCGAATGATATAAAATATCTCCATTTTTAATCATCTGTATTCTACTATCATTTCTGCATTCAAGGATGGCACAATACGGAATAATTCAGTGTATAATAGATTTTCGCACGACGACTATCTCCTAATGATATGGTATCACTAAGGCAATTTAGAGTAAAAGCGCATAATAGTGACGCACGTGGCACGCCCACTCTTCACTTCCCCTTGTTTTCTTTATTTCGTGTTAAAATCGATCATCGTTTCCAAAAATCGATATACTGCCATTTTAAACAAAATAGGTATTTGAACTTAAAAAATCTATGCTTATAGCTTTTACTCTTTTGAGCTTAAAATCCCTTAATTTAGCGTGGAAGTTTCAGGGATGGCCTGCAGAGTCAACTGTTTACAGAATTTTTTATATCATAACATAGCAAACAACAAATGTTTCGCACGTACTGTAAACTTGTTTGCTGTCAAATAAATAGGGGATACTCAAAACCACGTTGAGGTTCACCAAGCCTCAATAAATACTGAGTAACTTCACTTTTAATGGGCAGTTTTTGCTTTCATTTTCTTTTGATATAAGATTTTTTAGCAATAGCTTTAATTTGTTTTTAACTAAGAATAAGTATAATATTTGTTTTTAATAAATAATTCCTTATTTTTATTCGTAAACAAGCAGATGGTTCTCCTGATAGAAAGAGACGATCATCGCCTACAAGCACCAGAGATGTCAATGGTGCGTTTCTATCCTTGTGTTGGTGTTTCTATCTTAAAGCGAGACAATGCAGAACTCTACCACCTAGTAGCCTCAATGGTAGTGACTTGCATAGCCAATCACTCGCCTCTTACGAACTGCCTGGCAAAACAATAGATGGGCTATTCTTTAAAGGTGGCCCGGACCAACACGGGGTAATATAGCCAACATTAAATTTTCACAGAACAGTGAACTATGAAGTGAAGAAAATCTTAAGAGTGAGTAACAGGATACACAGAAACACATGTTACAAGACCATAAAATCAAGTCCTGTCCACCTTCTTGTCAAGACTCAAGGTGCTTCCTTATACTTCAAAACCGTATCGCTAGTAGCAAGCCTTCATGTTGCTAGATGACAATAATTAATATTTAAACAATCGGACGTTCTCACTTTAATGATTGTTTGTTTCCTGCGATTTCGTTCGCGTAACCCACACACATTACTTCTTTTTACTCCATCTAGTAAATATACTGACGAGAGATTTTTTGAAATCGATCCGGTAGTTTTTGAGTTTATCCATTACAGACAAACAAATCTTACCTCTTCATAATATTAGTGTATATATTACTTTGATTATATTATGACATAGAAATAGAGCTGGTAAAAATCTAATATTATGTCAAGGTGGTAGGAATGAGTGCTGCAATAATATCAGGTGTACAGCTTACACAATGTATCCGCAAGAGGGAGATTTGAGTGTGTGGTGAAAAGTTAAAAATGGTATGCTATTTGGAATACGTTTTCTGGATTGGATATGTTATTTATATGTACAAGAATTGATAATATGTAAAGAAGTTAGTTACTGCAGTGTTCTCAAAACGTCTGCTCAAAACGAGGGTGTGCGTATCGCCACCATATTACTACATTCATAAGACCGTTGTGTAGTATTTTTCGACATTCAGCAACCCCGACCAGCCGCATGAGATTTACGGTTATTTGTATAAAAGCTATTTTATAAACCGTACGAAATTAGCTGGTTGATGTTATTCAGGTGTGACTGCAGAGTGTCTGTATTTCTATAAATGCTATCTCTGATTACCTTGTTTACCTACCATTTATTTTTCTTTTTATAAATATTGATTATTTTTCATAATAATTATGATTGGACCTATTCTGTTTTGATATTTTAACATAAAATTAAATATATAACCTATTGCACTTATGGAATAATATAAATCCCACCAAGAACATTTTCATATAAAATGTTGCCACGACGAGATATGACTTGCACTATCAAAAAGTTATCCAGATCTCATGAAGAATCAAGCTTCTAACTCTACATGCCCTAACTCTACAAGCCCTGAGACTTCACAAACTCTACACCTTATAGAAATATAGCTGATTAGATTTTGTAATTTATCGGTATATTAATTTGAAAGTTATTATAGATAGAAAAATTTGCAAAATCTATATTTAGTTTTTGCAAATTTTTTGAGGTTTTCACCAAATTTCTCATAATTTAAGCCAAAACGGTTTAGATTTTCAGAAAGTCAAAGATTAGCGGAATTCACCCGAATGCTATCAACGACGCTTTGATCGGTCAAGCCATTTAAAAGCTATGAGATGTTAACAAACACACATACATACATACGGACATATTGACGTCATCATGAAAATTGTCGGAAAAGGTTCCTAGGACCTCAAACGTGGATATCTGGTGAAAACTTGATTTTCTAAAATCAAGGCAAAATCAGTAACTTCCTTATCTACATACCTACGTAGCGGGGACTTGCAAACATACATAATTGTTCTATGTGATAAGTGATTACCGTCACCATGGAATGTAATGTATTCTGTAGATCCATACTAAGATAAAAGTACTAAATTCCCTTTAGTACATTTTAACAAAAAGACACGGTAATTACAAACAAATTGCTATTGTGGATTACGTATCAAGGACGCGAGACTTAATTAGTGCGTAACTTTGCGAATGGTGGCGCGCGAGCGGCGAGTGCGGCCCGGCCTTGACACGCTGACCGCGCCGCTGCGGGCCACCTGTCACGGCGACACTGCCGGGAACCGCCTAGTATGGCAATAACCCCATTATTGGACTTTGTTGGGGATACACTTCATGGAAACACATAATATTTTCAAACATGTGAGAAATACTGTCATTTATTTTGAATTAAGAACAAGCGAAGTATTTTTTTCATAAGATAGCAAACAAGATATCTCTCCTGATGAAAGTAGATAACCATCGCCTGTAGACATACACAAGATTACCGGATACCTTACCCTCAAAACCGGAACACGACAGTGACAAGCACTGATGCTATTGCGTGGTAAGACAGTGGTAGAATACTCGGACGAAACAATGTAGAACTCTACCACCTAAAAGTATCGATGGCATTACATTTACGGCTGGTTTCCGACATGCAAATTAATTATATCGAGCAATTAATCTTAACTTTTACAAGCAAATTTTCTGTTAAACACAGATTAATTGCTTATTAAAATTAATTTGCGTTTCAGAAACCGGCCGTTAGCCTTTTTTGGGGTTCACAAAAGGCTTGGCAGTTGAAATAAGTTTTAAAAGGAGCTAGGACCAAGACGTAGCAGCATTTAAAGCCCCAATTGTAAGTGTACCCTTCAAGTTAAAACACGTCAATAGTAAACTTAATCGTAATATCGGCAGCAGGAGGGTGATCATACGAATTACCATATCCAGGCGAATCATCGCAGAACCCCTTAGTCACAACCACAGACCACAAACCCGCAAGCTCAAACAAAAATACGTCGCCTTTTTAATCCCGTGATAGATGTTACTGATTAATTAATAGATGAATGGTAGTAGCGTTATTGCTGCACAACCAAAGGACGGCATTTATATAACATTTTTCTCCTGCATCCGGGAACGATTAAGTAAAACATAGAAATAGATCATTGTGTTGCAGTTCCCTATTAGACATTGTAATTTTAAAGCGAAATTATTCTCGTTTAAACTAGTTCCTTCTCCTTTTTGCAAATGCTCTACAATAAATTGTAAGCTCTACAATAAATTGTAAATATGAATAAACTGCGCATCATATTCTTTTAGAGTGTAATCTCGAGCAAAACGAACGTATCCAAATGCTTAACAGTATGCAATGTATATCCGGTGTAAAGTACTCCGATCTTATAGAAACTCGTGGAAATTTCCTAGCCTTCAAGCAATATTGTCATTCTTAACACTGGAAGCAGAATTTAGTAGGCCATTTTATATGGTTCTCAATTACCTGAACTACAGTGGTGCAATAGCAATCAGGCTCAACCTCACTGTAAACGTCTTATTTCTTAGCATTATTATGCTTTTACCATTTCCCTGTTTCCTGCTGAAAATTGGAGGGAAATTGGATGTATTTTCCTACTCTGCCTATATACTTCGGATTTATTTCGTTGCGGGTTTCAAGACAGCTTAGCTTTACCCCAGGGCACCCTGAGCTCGCAACTCAGTGGTTATCAGGAAGGTTGCCACAGGTGTATATAGAGGGCTGGGTGGGCCGTGCCCACCCGGCCAAGCCATCCAATTCGAAAGTTTAGCCTGGAAATCTATCATTTTTTAGGATTCCGTCCCTGAAAAGGGAAAACAGGACCCTTATATGATCACATCGTTGTCCTTTTGTCAGTATTTATGTCGCACATTTTGCGATTTCAAAAGGGAATAAAAACCTATTGACTTCTTATTGACCTAGAATTATGAAATTTGACAAGAAGCATTTGACAGAATATGTAAAAGAAAAAAATCGAAAACCGTAATTTTTAAGTTAAATAGTACAAATAATATAGTACATATAATGTGTTTACAAGAGCTTGTATGATTTTAAAAGTTCTCTTTCTCCGCAAGACTGTGCCGCTCGTCTTCAAAATGCTTTTGGGAGAGAAGCATCTTGTTTGAGCACCGTGCGGCGATGGTTTGCTGAATTTGAGAGAAGTCAAGTTTCTTTACATGACGAATTTCGTGACGACTGTTAAGCGGCTAATTGAAGAAAACCCCCGGATTACCTATGAGACAATTCGAGAACTATTGGGGATTGGTATGAGCCAAATTCAGAAAATTTTACACGAAGAATTGAAAGTTCGGAAACTTTGTTCTCAAGCTCATTTTTGGAGGACGTTTTTGAGACACTGATTGTGTATCTTGGGTTTTTTATATCAATGACTACTACTCTCAGAATTACGAGGCTCTTAGCGTAGGTGCTCAATTTCAGAACTACCGCCCTAATAGCAATCGGGCTTATCCTGATTTTGAATTTTGAATTTATTTCATAGCATTTTTATGATTTTACTCAATTTTTTCCCCTGCCGAAGAGGGAGGGAAACTGCATGTATTTTCCTACTACTCCTATATACTACTGACTAATTTCATACGAGTTCTAAGGTAACTTAGCTTTTCCCCAGGGCACCCTGTCCTCGTAACTCAGTAATCATCAGAATGTTGTCGATATAGATTCTGGCTCACACAAGTCACAGCAGTGGGAATTTCGTTCTTCGGTGGGCCAATTGCCTTAAAAACTATGTTACCGTCATTAAACTTGATACCGTCGCGTTGGCTAATCTAGGTTTGCCTGCATCTTCGGGGATATGAATGTGATGGTATTTATTTATTTTATTAAAAATTACCGCATTCTCCTCCTTTTCACCCCTTAAGCTTAACATACAAGAGTTATGTGCAAATCTGCTCATCTATCACAAACTCTAGGCTGGAAAACGTCAAATTCAAGGACTTTTATCAATTGGATACTTTCCATTGTCGGCATAAGTTTATTAAAGCTGCATGCTAAAATTGTTGAAATAAATTGATTTGTTTTTCTTAGTACATGCGCTTATGCCCCGCTTTGTGCGAGTGCGAGTGTTTATTGCAGATGCGTCGTAAGCCCCGTTTTCACTTTGGTTAGTGGGAGTGCGAGTGTTCAATGCAGGTGCTTAGTATTAAGCAAAAAATACGTGAAAACAGCCGTTGATCAGTGCGAGTGATATTCAGCGTAGTAAAAGTGAATAGACGCTGATTACTAATCACTCGCAGGGATCAACGGCTGTCTTCACGTATTTTTTGCTTAATACTAAGCACCTGCATTAAACACTCGCACTCGTACTACACAAAGTGAAAACGGGGCTGTATTGAGCAAAAAATATATTAGTGCGCGTGATTAGAAATCAGCGTAGTAAAGTGACTAGACGCTGATTACTAATCCACTCGCACTGATCAACGACTGTCTTCACGTATTTTTTGCTTAATACTAAGCACCTGCACTCGTACTACACAAAGTGAAAACGGGGCTGTATTGAGCAAAAAATATATGAAGACAGCGGTTGATTAGTGCGCGTGATTAGAAATCAGCGTAGTAAAGTGACTAGACGCTGATTACTAATCCACTCGCACTGATCAACGGCTGTCTTCACGTATTTTTTGCATAATACTAAGCACCTGCATTAAACACGCGCACTCACATTAATCAAAGTATAACCGGGACTTACTTACAGATACCGTGATCTTGTAGTAGTATCTTCACGCCCGTATCCCCGAAGGGGGAGGCAGAGGTACGTCACGATTAGCTGAAGATACTTGGTCCCAGAAATGTGATAGGTAGCAAGCCTATCGCCGACCGGGCACTTTCCAATCCCAGGCAACTTTGTGTTTATCAGAAAACTGAGTAGTAGGACTTTATTTGGGAATTGAGTGGTGGCAGAAAGAATTGTGTAAGGCGGTGGTATCGTATTTGTTCGGAAGACTTTGCGGCGGGATTCTAGGAATTAGATTATAATATAATTGCTGGCGCATAAGAAATATCGTAAGATACCATTTTCAACACTTGACTTTTATTATATACTAGTTCTCCTGAGTCTCCGGCATTGACTTATTTATTATTTATTTATTTATTTTCATAATCTTCCTACTATTATTACGGGCACAGACCCAATGCGATAATAGTACGACAAAACAATCCACACACATGACGATTCAACACTCAATAACTATGTACACTTAAAACAAGTGATATGACGTAACATACACAACAAAACATAACTATACAACTAGGAATAACACAAGACACACAGCAAGACTTTCACAAATTCACTCAATTTGAATGAAAATATATCCAACCTGGCATGAACTTCGTTAAGTGTAAAGATAGCTCGAGTCAGTGGAGTTTTAGGAGTCATTCGTCCTGGCCTCCGACACAACCAGCAATGGCGGACACCGACGCCTCCAAACATAGCGATCCGGCACGTACAGGTGTAAGAGTTGTAGTACTCCCGGGTTATGAGCTACCCCTCTTATCAGATTGAAAATGTATATGACAAGTGCGACATATGACTGCATTGTATTCCAGATGACTCCTGACCAGTTCATTATATAGTACTTTGAGCGCCGTAATGTGAATAAAGCCTCGAGTTTGCCTCAAAACAAATCCCAATTTCCTGTATGCTTTTTTGCTGTGCTCGTTTGCTCATTTCGTTAGGCGTAGATATGTTGACTGTAGATCGAAAAGTATGGCCTATTAATTGCACAATCACGAATTTTCCCTCATTGTCATCAAAATCGGCCAAGCTATTCTAGATTTAGTACATGACATACAGAAAAAACTTTGTAAATGGTAAAGCTGATGTTAGCAAATTATTAAAACTATGTTTATTGTGTAACACATTCCTATATAAAATGTAGGTCCCTACTTAACTGACGTTGGAACGGCTAAGAAGTCGTAAGTTTGAACAGCTGGTTCCAAGATCTATACTTATAGAAAAAGTAAAATGTTATTAATGTCAATGATTGTTGTAATATAATATATGTATAGCAAGCAGCCGTTGAGTCGATTTTAAAAAAACTAGGCTAGCTTTCAAAACACGGAGGAATTTCTCAGTGGGTTTTTTTAATTATGTTCAACGATATTTCAAAACACAAGATGAAAATGATGGCTGAAATTATTTAATTTATTTATTTCGTCTAAATACAAGAAAATACATTAAAAAGATTATTCTTAATGATACCATAGAAACTTTTGTGAGTCTTACCGGGTATCTGAATTTTCGACACAATATTATGATACAAAAAAGAAAAAATAATCTATTAATGTTTTAAACTTATTAATGTACCAAACAACAAAAATTATGTTGACGTGTCAAAATAGCTTGTAAAAAGTTTTATTGAATAAATTTCTTCTGATTTCTGATTTCTGAAAAGTAAAATTTTAATTGAAATCATCGCGAAAATAGTCAAGTCTTTAGAACTTGAAATATTGAGTTTGGGTGTTAAGAAAAACTCATGAAATTTGTATTTATTTGAAGCATGTAGTAGCAAGGTGTTCCCGTATGAAATTGCTGAAATTTAGATGCTATTTCAATTCCTGTTTCTTCAGAACCCACTGACGAAACAATTGTTGTGCAATCCTGTATTGGCCCGGGCGCTTGTTGAAGAATAGACCATCTGCCATTCTGCCAGGCAGTTCGTAAGAGGCGAATGAAGCAGTACTAGTCACTATCATCGTGGCTACTAGGTGGTAGAAATCGTCGCGTCCTGGTATAAGGTACCATCACCTTACCTATTCCTGACGTGATAGTGTCAAAGCTTGTCATTGTCATGTTCGTTTGGAGGGTAAGGTATGTATGTATGTATGTATGTATGTAAGTAAGGTTATCCATGTGGCATTGTCATCCCGCTGCACGGATACCAACGCGCCACAAACATCTTTAGTGTCTATAGGTGATAGAGTTTATCTTTCCACCAAGAAAGCCAACGTTCTGTTTGCTAACTTATACAGAAAAACTTGTTTTAACAGAAAGTACAAAAAAAGAAAACATCCAAATCCCAAGTACGCAAGATCCTAAATGGGGATTTACTGGAACGTCGTGGGGATCTATTGGATTTCGTAAAGTAGATAATAGGAAAAATAAAATATTATAATGATATAATGTTTTTCATTCCACTGGCGGGGAAAGCATCTGCTTTCCTGTACAGATAAAAAATGTAAAAAGAAAATTGATATAGAAACACTAAAGCATCAAATTAAGATACAGTGGGTTAATTGTGAGCTAAAATTTGGAAAATCTGATAATTTGAGTGTAACGTAAGGGAGTGGGAGAATCACAAAGTTGCAAAGGAAATTCGTTAAGTCTTAACATTTTCGAACGCGGTTGAATTTTATTTTCTTTAAAGGAAATGATGTAAGAATAACGAAAAAAATATAATCTGGCAATTTCCACAAGCTGAAGTTATTGGAATTTATTTTTACTGCTATAGATAGAGTTTATAGTATCTATCCCGGCTCTATACATAGAGTTTATAGTTTGTGGTAGGTAAGCCTCAATATTATGCGACGTATTCCCCCCTATATAAATTTTTCGAGTTCAAGTAAAAATCCCAAAATCCCCTTTTGGGCTTCCCTACTGTTACGAATATTCAATTTTTGCTAGAGATTGGTTGAGCGGTTCTTAAGACAGTTGTATGCTAAACTATATTTTTATAACATATTTCCTAAACCTGCGACTAAGACTATGGACATGTCTACAGGCAACGTCTTTAGCCGAAAACACCATAATTTCTATCACTAGCAAACCACCACTTAAAAATATATAATAATACTATAGGTAGGTACATAGGTGCAATAAATGTAACAGAATGTGCCCGAGCACCGACATCCATTCATTTGTTGAGAGTTCTTTACGCCGAGTCAATATTTACTGACGCTGATTATACTTATCTAATATTACATTGTATAGGTAGGTAGGTACCTATTGTGATGTACGCTGTCTCTCGTCTGCAATGGCAGTTCTAACTATACTACAGGTAGTACCCGGTACCTCCCCCTCTAATGAGTCTCTTGCTTGTTATCCTCTGTTCTCTAGCTCTATTTCTTTGTCATAATGTAAGCAAACTAATCTGCACCAATATTATAAAGAGGTAAGGCTTGTTTGCTCGTAAACATAAAATCCACTGGACTGATCTTAAAAATTCTTTTACCATTAGAAAGCAACACTACACATGAGTGATATAGGCTACTTTTTATCCGATTGAGCAAAACGAATTAATGAACTTGGGTCACTTGAACAAAGCCGCGAGTAACAGCTGTTATTTTTATAGTTTATTGAAACACCTACCTCATTGCAATTTCTTCATTTTTCGCTGTAGCTAATGCAACGTTTAGACTTCAGATAAACCGCTATCTTGTGTTACGAGCGCCTCAATCAGCATTACCTGTATTAACTGACACTCAACTGAGCCTAATTCATACTTGTTGCAGCCTGTTGCATACGAGTATCTCAGACTTCTGTTAATATGATAAGATAGATGACTTTTCTCATAAAAAGAGATAACCACCGCCTATAAACATCAAAGATGTTAATGGAGCGTTGCTTTCCTAATGGCGGGACGGTAATACCACATGCACCAGTTTACCGGCTACATTATCTTCCAAACCGGAACACGACAGTGACAAGCATTGGCATTATTGTGACTATAACAGGTAAGTCAAAGTCAAAGTCAAAACATTTTTATTCAAATTATCCTTTACAGGCACTTTTGACGAGTCAACATTTTTTGAGAGAACGTGGTACTTATAGTGGTTATAGACACTAATATAAGTTGGAAAAATCATGTATCTAAATTAAAAACCAAACTTTCAAGCTTTACATATGCACTGAGGGAACTCCGAAAAGCGACCGACCAACATACAGCCTTATTAGTTTACTACGCTTATGCCTATTCATGGTTAACATACAGCATTATACTATGGGGCATAGTGCGAACGCAACGGATCTTTTTATATCCCAAAAAAAGTCCATCCGCATTCTTGTTAATATTAAAGAACCAGAAAGCTGTAAACCGTTTTTCAAAAAACTAAAAATATTAACGTTTCCTTCAATTTATATATTCGAAATACTAAAATTTGTTAAAAAATATCCCCAGTTCTTTAAAAAACAAACTGAATACCCACGAAAATTTACAACAAGATTCAAACACAACCTAGAATTACCAATCTCATACCTTAAAATGCACAGCTCGGGGCTTAACGTTATGGCTGTAAAAATATTTAATAAATTACCCGAAAAACTTAAATCAGAAGAAAATTGTAAAATATTTCTACGCGATGTTAAGAACCTACTGATAAATAAATGTTACTACACCTTAAGCGAATTTTTGAATGATAAAATTTAATAAGAAACAAATTTTATTCAGAAAATTGAATCAGTCCGCCTCCGCATTGCTACACCCTATCAGGGTACATATGTTGTTCCTAGACTGTATACTTAACACCTATAAATGTATAACATATGACGCAATAAAGTATTGAGTATTGAGTACTTTATTTTTTTTTGTTTGGGCCCAAACTTGAAAATTAAATGGGCTATCTGCCATCCTGCCATTCTGTCTGAAATTCGTAAAAGATGAACGATTGGCGATACACTTGGATGACACGATACATGTCACTACCACCGTAACAGCTACGTGGTAGAGTTCTGCATTGTCTCGCCCGGGTCTGATACCACCGCCCTACCTATTCCTGCCGCAATAGCGTCAGCGCGTGTTACTGTCGTACTCCGGTTTGGAGGGTCTTTGTGTTTATTTAATATATTAAACTGATGCCTGTGGTTTTGCTATCTTGCCAAACGGATAACAACGCACCGTTAACATCTTTGATGCCTACGCGATGGATTCTTTTCCCATCAGAAGAACTACTTGTTTGTTTGATAGCTTATTTTATAAATAAATATAATATAATAAAATACAGGTTGACTGATAACAGATGGTCCATATTGAAAGATTGATAAATGGATGAGATGGAAGGGAGGGTATTCAGTACTTGATTCTGATACCGAATATGAATATTAAAAAATAGGTGCTTATATTTTGACCTAATCATCGATTAAAAATGTTTAGTGCGGACACTCGCACATAAATATCGAAGTACATTGTTTACAAACCAAACCGGAACACGACAGTGACAAGCACTGACGCTCTTTCGGCAAGAGTAGATAAGATGGTGGTAGCAGACCCGAGCGAGGCAATGCAGAACTCTACCACATAATGATCACGATGGTAGTGACACGGTAAGCCGATTGTTCCCTTTTTGACGAACTTCCCGGCTAAATAGCCGGTGGTGTATTCCTCAAATGAAGCCCGCATTATTCTCTGCTTGTAATCGACGTAGTTATGTCGAAGCAAAAATTAATGAATAAATATCATCACGCCGATCCCTTTGCGATGCCTACCCACATCTTAGTGTGTAATTTCTATCATATTTTAGTACAGTGTAAATCAAAATTGTATTCAAATCATAGCTTTTAAAACGTCTACTCTTCGTTCACTTTTATATGCTCTACAGTTTTGCACGTCATGTATTTATATACATACTTATCTCAAACGCTGGAACAGTGCGAGCCAAGCCTGCAGTCTACCATCAACGGTCATGTTCCTTACACGACTCGGCTAATAGAATTTGCTAATTACACAATGTTGTATAACACATGACATAATGCTTTCACTGGAGTTCGGGGCACCGCCGTGAGATACGCGCACATGGCGCGACCACTGACCGGCTTTCAAACTTCTCATTACAAAAGTCGCTGAACAGCGGACGCTTGTCTAATCATGTTTTGATAGCTCAAACAGCGACGTTTAACACAATTTGACACAGACATTTTACGTAGCACAGAAGAATTAATAAACTAAAAAATAAGAAGAATGTTGAATTTATAAATTGAGAATAGAGCGTCTGTCTTCCTGCCAGACACTTTGTAAAAGGAAAATTGTTGATGATATTACATGTCACTGCCATAATGAGTAAGTGATAGGTCCCCAAAGTTCCCAATGTGTTCTGGGCATCCTGTCTAGTAAAGCATGTGCAAAATTATGTGATGTTTATAAATACAAGTCAATAAAATTACTTTTTTGTTGTTCATCTTACGGTATTTAAAATTACTTGTCACTTTTTTTACCACTTTTACAGTCCGTTAGCGACAAACAATAAGGGTTATAATTTTTTAATTTTTTTGAGTTTGCCTTTGGCTCTGCTATTAGCCTTTCAGAGGTTATCTATTCTTTCCTGGGCAACCTGTATATATAGTCTCACATCTTCTTAAAGGCTGTATCTACCAATCTTGAAATTAGTTCGTAATAACATATTTGTTCATAGCTTCGAGACTTATAAGTCTAATAATAACCTAATTGGATGTCACATAGAAATTAGATGATTTTCAACTGCCATCCTGCCAGGCGTTACGTAAAACGAGAACGATATGTGAAACTTAACAATATGATAGTATTGTTAAGTTTCACATATCGTTCTCGTACTACTACTACTAGGGTACTAGGTGATAGAGTTCACCGTGTCATTTAATAGTGTCAGTATATTGTCGTCCCAACCGCAACATGAAATGGACAAACGTAATTTTAAAATTTAATACATATTGCAATATTTCTACACAGTTAAATACCAAAAAGATATAAATATATACATATAACATATTGACCACCCCATTGGTCGAGTGGTTAGCGCACCTAACTATGAATAGAGGAGGCTCGGGTTCGATTCCTGACAGAGACAAACATTTGAGTGACGAGCATAGATGTTTGTATTACTGGGTTTGGGTGTTTATTATGTTTGAACTGAATTGATATATGTATTTCTTTGTATTAGTATCGTTGATACACCCATAACACACAAACAAATAAATTGCTTACTTTGGGGTTAGATCAATTCTGTAATTTGTCCAGCAATATTTATTAATTTTATATTATATTAAATTTTTATATATTGCAAACAAATTCCTATTATATTCCTAGCTTTCTGTCTCATGGTATCATCTTCTTGCGCCTTATTAATTTGCTTACTATTTTACTCCTAATCTTCAAGGCTCATTGACAATGGGTTAATTGTGTCCCATTTAAAGTGTAATCGTCCCAATTTAAATAACTGTACAGTTACAATTAAAAAATCGTTTTTATTGCGTCTGTTCCATTATACATTTAAACAAGCGTTGACGTGATGTGAATTATGGTCATGTAAATGCACATTTGCCATCATATTCTTCCTCTTTCTCATCTAATAAAATAAAACGTTTTATTTAAATTACGCTTATTACGGGACCTTTAATATCATCCTCGGTTAACACCTGGCCAATCCGATATTAATATTAAACTTGCCCACGCATCGTAATTAAAACCATTGCACGAATCTAGTAATACATATTTAAACAAACAAAGAAAACTTTTGGGAAGACTGGATTTGTATTAGCCTTGACCTTGCTTGAAAATCAAGCAATGCTCTTACCGCTGAATTACGTGATGGTGGCGGATTCACCTTTGATCTGTGATTTCGACGATAGTAATTAGTAGGTGCTGATTGCTAGATGCATACACTAAATGCATATGAAATTAATGAGATTATCGTTGTAGATGAAATTAAAATGAATAATACCTAATGTTCAATCCTTTTGGTTTTTGACTATTTTTTTGTTTTTTGGCAATGATACCGTGTTAGAGAAATTTTATAAACGTTGTTTGGCTTGAAGGCAAGATGGTCGCTAATTCAAATTCAGTCATCTCAAGTGCCATCTCCGTGATAATATGTTTTCACATGGTAAAATATCACCCGAGCATAGTTAAGTACATAGTTAAATTTATAAATTACTGACAGCAATACAAACTTTAATCCGTTTATTGGACCCAAGTCAGAAAACTTAACATAATTTGGCAAATTTGGAATAGTGTGAAATAGTGGAATCTCGTTAATGTAGGTATATAAATATTCGTGATTGATTCCCAAGTTAAGTGTCCCATTACTAATTGTTGGTAGACTTTTATACTGTCTCACTCGAGCTTATATTTTCGTCACCGTTGTTACCGTCATGATCAGGTTTAGAGGGTAACTTATCAGGTGATTTTTTGCAAATGACATTATATACGGATCCAACACCCCATCAACATAATTCTGACCTTCTATTCATAAAATTATATTATTTTTATGTATGTTATGTGTGGTTTTAATTTGTTTTACTTTATTCGAGGTAGATTTGTTGTAATAAAATTCTGCGGAAAATCAGGGAAATTTAAGTCGGTCGATGCTTTCTTAAAGCTTTTATAAAAATTTAGGTTTGAAATGTTTAATTTTTTAAAAATTTTAAAACCACAAATGTGTATTGTGTATACAGTATAATATTATGTTCTTTGAAATCTTGGTTCGCCTAAATATTTTTTTAGTTCTGCCAAATATCTCAAATTGTTTTGGGATATTTCGATCGTTCGAACCATTTTACAGAGCAATTCGTTGATTTCCCGGCAATCTCAGTAGATATCATTAACTTTGGCACGAAAGTATACACACCACGCTATTTACGAAGTGCGATTATTTAGAGCCAGAGAAGTAAACCGAAATTTCAGATTGGCGGTTGTTTCTGCGATATTGAAAATAGATTTGCCCTTTATTTTACACGTGCCGGCGTACCAGGTATACACTGATTTATGGATGCAGGTGTTATTTCGAAAAGGAAACTAGCAAGAAGCAATGATTCATCTAAGAAACTACTCCGTAAGTATACGTACCCTTAATTAAGATATATAGGTACAAAAGATTGTAGACACCATAGTTTTGTTTATTTAATTCTATTTCAAATGTGATACGATTTTTTCTGGATTAATTTGAATTCGATGAACTCTACACATGTTGTACTTACGACAAATCATTCAATTAGGCATTCATCATTATTGCATGCCAACTAAGGCTAAATATTTGACACAACTTATAAAAAATATGAACACCTTTGTTACAGTATTTGAGGCAGTTAATAAACGATTAAATGATTATGATTAGGGTTAGTCGGGGGATCAATAGGAGGACATACCCACGAGCAAGCCTGCAGACATTCCCGACGGACTTTGTTACTATTAGCCGGACGGCCCGCATCGGCAATACACTTGACAGATATTGCACAGAGCTATAGTAGCAAAGTCCGGCGGGCATGTCTGCGAGCATGTCTGCGGGCATGTCCGTCTAATGGATTCCCCGCTTTAGCCTACATCTGTTAGCACGGAATCGCCTTTTCCTGTCGCCTAACCTTTTCCGTCGCTCAGAACTGAAATTTTGCTAGAGATACCGCCGCGTGCTATCGCATTTCCACTATCCTTCTTACTTTAGCAATTAATGTCGGCTCTGAGTGACAGAAAAGGATAGGGCGACGAAAAAAGCTAATTTTGTGCCTAAGTTTTAAATGTGTATCTACACTAATTTTTTAAAGAGGAAAGATTTAATTGTATGTTTTTATGTCATTAAATAGCAAACAAACTGGTGACTCTGCTGATGGAAAGAGAAACCATCGCCTATTAATAGACATCAATGATGTTAATGGTGCGTTGCTATCCGTGTGGCGGGATGGCAAGTATAAGTTTACCGACTACTTTACCCTCCAAACTGGAACCCGACAATGACACGCATTGACGCAATTGCAGCAAGAATAGCCAAGGCGGTGGTACCAAAAACCCTGGTGAGACGTTGCGGAACGCTACTACCTAGTTGTTACGATAGTATGGTGGTGGATGGTGGCCAATCGTTTGTCTTTTACGACCTGCCTGCCAGAACGGCAGTTGGTCTATTCTTCAAAAGAGCTCGGACCAGCCAGCAGTGTTTAGTTTGTACTAGACAAACTCAATAACCGTTACCCTGTAGAAAGCTACATTATTCCAGAGCAACATAGGCTACTTTTTTACCCGACTAAACAAAAGGAAGTTATGTTTTTGAGTCACGTGAAGGAAATCGCGAGAATAGTTAGTACAAAATAATTTCTAATCTTGAGAATCACTTGAACCCACGGCCTTTATGCACAGGTCCTGCAACAACAGTAGTGAGGGTGCGTCGGCTTAATGAAGGCGCTTTTCTTTTTAGGGTAAGGTAGGGGTGAAATAGGTAAATTATAGGAACCCTTACAGTTTTGCTATGTCCGCCCGTCCGTCCGCACGATTGCTCAGAGATTCTAAGTACTAGAAAGCTGTAATTTGGCACAAATATACATATTAGTTACGTCAACAAAGTGGTCACATAAAATATTGAAAAATATTATTTTCAGGATTCAGTGGGGATGTAAATTTTTTTTCTCACGCACCCCATTGTGTTCGGTATCGTGGGATAGGTTTTTAAAAATATTGTAGGTTTGTAAAAACAATCAAGGCACTTGTTTATAAAATATTAGTGGGCACAACTACTGGGCGACTTCGTCCGGGTGGAAAAAATCTAAAATAAAAGTAGCCTTAGTTACTCCTTATTATATCAGCTATCTACCAGTGAAAGTCCCGTCAAAACTGGTCCAGTGGTTTCAGAGATTAGCCGGAACAAACAGACAGACACACAAAAATTGTAAAAAGTATTGTTTTGGTATATATATACCGTGTATACATCCATATGCATTTAGTAAAAAGTGGTTATTTTGATATTACAAACAGACACTCCAATTATATTTATTTACTAGCTGTTGCCCACGACTTCGTTCGCGCGGACTTCGTTTACTCCGCACAGATCCTCCCCCTTAGGTGATAGCGTGATAATATGTAGCCTACCTAAATGTTGACCCGACCTGTTAGTAATATTCATGCAAAATTTGAAGTAAATCAATGCAGTACTTTTTGGTTTACCCCGGACATATATACAGACAAACAGACAAAAATTCTAAAAACTATATTTTGACGTGACAACGTCTTATAATTCGATAGAGCTGGCTGCACGCACGAAAAAATCGGTTGTCTGTAAAGTTGGTTTACAGACGATAGTTGAACGTGACAACGTCTTAAGAAAATACTAATGGAATGGTAGCATTTACGGAACGCCTCAGAGCGAGGTAACGCCGCATGAGTCATGTTTTTTCGTGCGTGCAGCCAGCTCTATCGAATTATAAGACGTTGTCACGTCAAAAACATGACTCATGCGGCGTTACCTCGCTCTGAGGCGTTCCGTAAATGCTACCATTCCATTAGTATTTTCTTAAGACGTTGTCACGTTCAACTATCGTCTGTAAACCAACTTTACAGACAACCGATTTTTTTTGGCTTCGATATCGATTGTAGATCACGCCCCAAGTATTCTTTTAAAAAATATTCGATGTAGTTTTGACTTTCCTACGATTTTATTATATGTATAGATATGTAAGTGCTATTTTTTGTTAGAGTCAAGTCCCCCCCCTCTCTGCAGGCTAAACGGTTGGTTGTGGGGGTAGAAAAACAATTATGGCAGTAGTAAATATAATGAAGTTAAAAGGATAACTATCACGGCTTAGAAGGCTTTACAAGCTTTAGAGTAATAGTCGACCAAAGTACAAAATGTACTTAGAGAAGTTTTTAAAGGCGGTGAACCTGTGTTGTATGTAATGGGCCACTTCGGAACCCTAAATTGCGCGTGGTCCGAAACGCACTTTACCAATTTTTTTTTCTATTTACTGCCGCCAAGAGACATGGAAATAGATGAGTGTTCTGTTAAACGGAGACAGAATAACATTCTGCCTGTTTTTCTATCATACGTATCGCAAGCGTAGCTAAGCCCTTGTTAAATTGTTCGAATTTAGTTCTTATTTAATAAATTCTATAAAATTAACAGATAATGCAGTGCCCATCTCGTTTTGTTTTATTGTCGCTTCAAATCAATACCTAATAGTTAATTTGTCGATAAGTGGGGACCACATATCGACAAATTAACGAGTAGACTGAGTTCAGCGGCATTTGCAGTTAAAAAAATGAGACAGATTAGTGATGTAGACACTGCGAAAATTGTGTATTTTAGTTATTTTCATAGTATTATGTCTTATGGGATTCTACTATGGGGAAATTCCACTGATATAAATACAATCTTTGTTTTACAAAAAAGAGCTGTAAGAGCTATTTACAATCTCAGTCCACGAGTTTCCCTAAAAGAAAAATTTAAAGAAATTAATATTTTAACCGTACCATCACAGTTTATATTTGAAAACTTGATGTATATTCGTAAAAATATTTCTTCATTTAAGAAAAATAGTGATGTACATAATGTAAACACAAGGAACAAAAACAATCTTGCTCTGCATGTATCACGTCTCCACAGAATAAGTAACTCTTTTATGGGGCAATCTATACGCTTTTACAATAAACTTCCAAATGCTATTAAAGATCTACCAATACACAAATTTAAAAAATGTATCAAATCTAAACTTTGTAAAAAAGGTTACTATAAAATATCTGAATATTTGGATGATAATAAGGCATGGGATTAATTGCTCCTCATAGCAGTCTCATAATAATTATAATATATTATTCATAAATACATTGTAATTGTAATTGTAAAAACATTGTTTAAAAAAATGTATATGCACAAAAAAAGACAAGCCCGCTGAGTTTCTTCCGCCGGATCTTCTCAGTGTGTGGCCGCGTTTCCGATCCGGTAGTAACTCAAAAAATGTTGACTCGTCAAAAGTAAAGGATAATTTGAATAAAAATGTTTTGACTTTGACTTTGACTTTACCAAGAGTCAATCGATAGCAACAACGCGGACAGGTAGTAGGTAGGTACAGCTGCTTGAACCGATAAGTTTGAGTAGCATTAAAAATGAAAACAGTTCTGTTACATAAATTGTATCACAAATTCAAAAATATTGGAATGACAGGTAAGTAAATAAATTTGCATGGCCATTAAACGTTTACATCATATATAAATATTTGCTCCTTTTGCTACCTAATTTTGTTTATTATAATTTACATTTTCCCTCGTAGTCTAAAAATTTGAACCCGGATGTAGATTCGGGATTAAGAAGATAACCATCTTATTGCCGGCATCTAAGGTTAAATGTAGCACTACTATCGTATTTACTGGCCAAGTTGCAAGTGGTAGCTCTACAACGCCTCGCCCGAGTTTGATTACACTGCTTTACTTATCCTGATGCTTCGAGCATTAAGCATTAATTATTAACAAGAATTAATTATTAACCCTCAAATAAAGATATTATACTTTATATCATTTTCATGATTATTTTGTAAATTAAAAACCAAACGCTTAAAAATCTCCCTTTATATTAAGTATACCAAGTATGCCGCGGCCCGTTGCTATTTAAAAGGTTTTGGTGAATCCAACGTCAATATTGTATTTTCGAGAGAAAAGGTATTCTATGTTTTACTGCAGGTTATAATTTACCTTCGTTTAAGTAATATGTGGCTTAATTGGCGCAGTCAAAATGGTGGTACGAACCCAAAAGTTAGGCAAAGCGCCTATAGACACCAAAGATGTTAATGGTGCGTTGCTATCTTGTGGCGAGGTCTAATGCCACATGCATAAGTTTATTGTACCTACACAATTCGACAAATGTTAAATTTTGATCATAAAACACTAGCTATCCAATAGGTTCAAATGAAACTCGACATCCATCGTTACATCTGAAGTACATTCTTGTAGATTCTAGTTACGGGTAAATAATAAGGAGCAAGTATAAGTGTTAAGCTCGTAAACGTAGAGGCGTGATTTATTTCGGATGCTTCAGAGAGATTTATTTCTGTCCGTGACGCGCTCGCTACAAACAATATCAACTCATCGACAGACGGAACATCTTTATAACATTCTTGTGAGATGGCGAAAACAGAACGCTCATTCACGATGAGATTTGCTTGAGATTTCAACAGCACTTTTTTATAATTATTACTTTGTTGAAGTTATATTTTTAACACAAAATTTTTACGTGCGTAATTTGTAGTCTGCCAAACATTACCGGATTGAAGATAGCTGTTTCCGGGCAACTACATAATTTGGAGTTTGGCGTACAAAGCGGAAAAAAAACACCATTTCAAGGGATTTTTCCATGAATAGATTTATTGGGGCGGTGCAAGGAGCAAAAGATACTTTTTGTAACTTAATTGTGTTAATATATACAAAGGAAATTGGATTTTGTGTATTTTTTATTCTTTATTAATTAAAATAAATGAAAAATTTTCTGAAATAATTATTATTTATTTTTTGAAGCTTAAATTCGCTAAAATTTCGCGTACCCCACATATAACAACATTTTGTTACACCTGCGAAAATGAAACTGTCCTGTGTCCTGATAAAATGAGTTTGTAATAACCTAATGTCATTGGAATTCCAATGATATAGACTATATAAGTATGTATACCAAATTAAAAATAAATCTTTATGTTAGTAACCGCGGACAAAACCGGTAATCGCTAAGCAAGCACGAATTTCCCGCGTTTTGCCTAACTTTTGGGTTCGTACCACCATTTTGACTGCGCCAATTAAGCCACATATTACTTAAACGCAGGTAAATTATAACCTGCAGTTTACTTTGTTTTAACATAGAATACCTTTTCTCTCGAAAATACAATGTTGACGTTGGATTCACCAAAACCTTTTAAATAGCAACGGGCCGCGGAATACTTGG
Source organism: Apodemia mormo (assembly GCA_036924255.1). Taxonomy (NCBI): domain Eukaryota; kingdom Metazoa; phylum Arthropoda; class Insecta; order Lepidoptera; family Riodinidae; genus Apodemia; species Apodemia mormo. Next base: position 46,235,168 of record JAUPFN010000006.1, read on the forward strand.
TATACTTAATATAAAGGGAGATTTTTAAGCGTTTGGTTTTTAATTTACAAAATAATCATGAAAATGATATAAAATATAATATCTTTATTTGAGGGTTAATAATTAATTCTTGTCATTTATTTTTTAAATATTGGCAGTGCCTGCGTTTTTAGTGATCTAAACGTGAAAACCAATTTTGAGGGTTTTTTTTCAAGCAACATGCTTGGCTAAGGCTGGTATCTTACTGAAAATAATATGTGTAATGTTGTCTTCTGGTGCTTAATTCAATGCTGGTTTATCTGCATAAACAAGAGATTTTACGTATCCCCACAAATCGCTCGATCTAGCATATATACCTATTTTGGGCAAAAAAATTTGAATATCACTGCACAATAGCGATGACTTATGACAGTAACGTTGTGCTCATATTATATTCATCTTTAAAGAAGTACGAGCCAATGATTCCCCCTGTGTTGGTTCCGGGCTCCTTTGAAGAGTAGACCAACTGCCGTTCTGCCAGGCAGGTCGTAAAAAGGCGACCGATGGCTATGCAAGTCACTACCATCGTGACTACTAGGTGGTAGAGTTCTGCATTCTCTCACCTGGGTGTGGTACCACCGCCTTACCTTTTCCTGCCGTAATAGCGTCAGTGCTTGTCACTGTCGTGTTCCGGTTTGGAGGGTAAGGTAGCCGGTAAACTTATGCATGTGGTATTAGACCTCGCCACAAGATAAAAAACGCACCATCAACATCTTTCGTGTCTATAGGCGATGGTTGACTCTTACCATCAGGAGACCCATCTGCTTGTTGCTATTTTATATATAAAAAAAAACATATGGATCACCTTTAAACATAGTCATGGCCAACATTCACATGAAATCAATGATATTTGGAATATCATTGCATGAAATAATATTAAAAAATAAAAAGCAATAATTGTTTTTTTTTAATTTTCTTACAGTGTTCCTGTGTTTTTTCATTAATTTAAAAACTAAACGATTTATAACATCACCGTACGACTAAAAATAAAATCAGCATTGAATGTGAACTATTGTATCGTTTTGGTTATAAAAATTCGCAGTAAATGGACTATGCAAAGTTACTGGCGCGTTTCTAATCAGTTAAATGTGTGTACCGTGAGTCGTGGCAGAGATGCCCTTGGATTCGGTTTGGCACTGCTAGATGCGTCAAACAATAGTACCGATTATAATCACGAAATACATGTTGCTTTCTAGTCATAGATATCCTCCCGGGAGTCATGACTTATTTATGCCATAAGTAGCAATTTAATAACCGATAAAACAATTCCGTTTAAAAACGCCACGTAAATGGCGGACCAGATGTCTGCGATGGCGCCGCGACCCGGCCTTGTATTGCTGACATCATTTTGTGCCAAGCGTGGATAAGAAATGAAATGAATTAACTATTACTACGATACGCTAATAGTATTATATTATTTCGTATTTAATTAGAAAGAGCACAAGAATGTCTAAAAACTCGGACTACCCGCTCGGACTGTTCGCAGTAGAAGTCTTTCGGGCGAACTATGTGCTGAGCCAAAGATTGAATATTTAAGAGTTTGGAGCCCGTCTTCCGGTGTTATTCCACGCATTTTTGAAGAAAATCTCAAGCATCATAAAAGGCACAAGAAGATTAATGTGTCAGTATCATCGTGGCAAATTTATGTAACGACCCACCCGGTTTCGGTACCAAACAACCAAACCTGGAAATACAAACATTTATGCTCATCGCACAAATGATTGTCCCCGTCGGGTATCGAACCCGAGCCCCGTCGATTGCGTAGTCAGGGTCGCTAATCACTCGACGAACAACGGGAGGGGGGGGGGGGGTCAAAAGCAAGGATTGATTTTGTCATGCATACCTATATTTTATTGTGTTCATGAATGTACATATTAGTCACGTCAATAAAGTTGTAACATAAAATCTTCAAAAATATTTTTAAGGTAGCTCCTCTATACAATGATATTGTTGGATAGGTTTTTAAACACTTTTGTAGGTTTATGTTAACGATTTTTCGATTAAGGGACTCGTTTGATGCTAATTTTTGTTAGAGTCAATTTTTGCACTCTTCCGGCCTTAAAACGCCACGATAACACAAAATTTAAATGTATTAAACTGCCTGATTATACTGTTGGAATTAATCTCGGTATAACCACAGATTTTATTAGAACTTTTGGTATAACCCAGTGATAACGTACATTCCTTCTATTGTAATACTCTAAGATAACACTCTCCTAATACAATTAATCTTTGCACTGTATTTTATTACAACCATTGAATTTTATTAGCTCGTTGACTACACAAACTAATATAATAATAAAGTAATTACCTACGTATTTTTCCGAGATAAAAGTATTCTATATCTGATTACAGGTCCTACTGAACATTTGTGCCAGATTTTATTCAAATTAAAGTTATATTTTTCGCGTATTGAGTTACCAAAATCCAAACAAATGTTTGTTTGTGTGTTGGTAAATACTTTCACATGTATAATATTAGTGGGATGGGATAGAATGTTGATCCGGGACCCTTTTTAAATAATATGTCAACAGAGTGCTGAGTGTGAGTTTTTCTTTTCGCATTCGATCGTGAGCGCGTTTCGAGTTTACTAGGAATTTGTATGTGATTTGTACAGCGCCACGTAGTGGTAAACTGGTTTATCACTAGGTGGCGCTGTACAAATCACATACAAATTCCTAGTAAACTCCAAACGCGCTGACGATCGAATGCGAAAAGAAAAACTCACACTTAGCACTCAGGTCTAGCCATCTCGTAAAAGGCAAGAGAACACTAATGCGTGACACTACTAAGTCTACTAGAGAATTCCATTCCACCACTTTTCTTATTCCTGCCGAAAGCGCCAGTGCCTGTCACTGTCGTCTTCCAGTTTAAACGGTAATGTAGGCAGTAAACTTATACCTATGGCACCCAACCTACATGGAAGCAATGCGCTCTTATCATTTAGCTCTTTCATCATCAGAACCATGCATTTGCTTGTTTGCTAATGGTATAAAAATGTTAATGCTGGCATACATACATTTATTTATTACATTAAATGTACAATAGCTGTTGCAAATTCATCGGTTCTCATATTTGGTCTCATGGTATGCAATAATATTATTGATACTTAATTCTATACAAAACAAAATTAATCCACATCAATAAATTTAAACAATTCCAATAGATACATTTTTAAAGTGTTAAGTACAGTGCATACATCGGATAGCTGCCACTGCATTTTTAGGCTGGTTTTACTGTCACGCTGACCGCACGCTGATGGTCGGCGCTGATGTACGAGTATGTAGACTACGGTCGTCAGCGCTGAGCGGTCAGCGTGAATCATAAACGCTACTTATGTACATGGTTTGAGCCGCTACAAATACATACATATGGATTATGGACCCATCAGCGCCGACCGTCAGCGTGCGGTCGGCGTGACACTAAAACCAGCTTTACCTTTGTACCTAAATATATAATTTTTCTAACTCATTCGTCACAACTTAACATTTAGAAAGGAACAAAAAATAATAAAATGTTTTAATTTGCCAATGCTTGCCAACCTTGCATAATTAAAATGTTAAAGATTTCTATTTTTATAGCTTACTTATTGACTAAAATATTTGATTTTTATATATAGTAAATGAAGGAAATATTGACAGACGATCTACGTGATAGTAAAAGATTTGCTCATTTTTGCGCAGCGGCATCGTCCAGGAAGCTAAAGCTAAAACGTTCGGTGCTTTAGCTATTATAAGCTTAAATTATTACGATAAATCAGAGTGAAACTGGTTCCCAAGTGGTCAGTGAACAGGGTGAGCGACTTAAGCACTGATGAGATTATGTTCCATGATCATATTACTATGTATAATTACAGACTATTGACTTCTTATGAATAGGGTTTTAGACAGCTAACACATAGGAAGCTTAAAATATGTAAGGGTTAGGAGAATTTACACCCTAAAGAAATGTTTTCCGAAACCGTGAAAATGTCGCACCAACCTAAACAATTATCATTAAATACCTACTCTCGCTGAATACCTTAGCTTTTTAGTAAATATTCTATAACAATAATATAAGGATTTTTGTATGTACGGCATTATCAATAAACATATGAAATTTAACTCATAATGTGGTACTAGGTACCCCAGTCGGTCTGGCAAAGATGGATCACGTTTAGGCAACAAGCTAGAAGAACAGTCTGGAATTTCGGCACCAAAGATGAAACGCTTCGAAAGAATACCAGTAAGATAATTGCTTTCGAAAGAATAATAAATGAAAGACAACACTTACAGCAAGAGTACAGGCAACAAAAATTCTTTATTTTAATATCATAAAAGAAACGCATCCTAATAAGTAATAACTATGTTCAATTTATGCTGCCTGACATTTTACTTCATAGAAATCGGCATATCATCACACGACGGTGGTGACCCACGGACGAAGTTCCGATTGCTGAAGTAGCAGAGATGTGTGTGCAGCTGTCTCATTTCCCATATTATTTAACTTATTTCTAACATAAAAACATAACTTGTTTTTCGCCCACAAATCTTTTTAATATATATAATCCATAATAAAAATAACGAATAACAAAATGTGACATTATTTTTACTAGGTGGGTATGTAGTATATTTTGGATTTCCGTAGACTGATGAAAGAGATAACCATCGCCTTTAAACACAACAGATATTAACGGTGCGTTGCCATTCATAGAGGAGGGGTGGGATGCCACATGCATAAGTTTACCGGCTACCTTAATCTTTAAACTAAACCACGACAACGACAAGCATTGAAATTATTGAGTCTGGAAGGATAATGCGGTGGTGTTCACGATGGTACCTACTAACACTTTAGCCAATCTTTCCCTTTTTGCAAATTACCTATCAGGAAGGTCTATTGTTTGTACTAAAACGATTGCGACTTTAGTTTCCCCAAAGTTCCGTTCGTTCTGCATATCCCGCAAGGAAAAGGGCGTTAATATAGTTATTTTATTTATAAACTTTAATAAATAAATAATACGGGAGTATTTACTCTGTAAGTAATTGGCTATGTGACCTTGATGCTTTTGCGAGTGTAATCTGGTGTACTAAAATATTTCAAGTACAGTTTGCGCAACACTCCTAAAGCAGTGTTCTCGAGCGGCGGTCGGGCACCGGCCGGCGCGAAGCAGGTGAAGGTCGGCATATATCTGGCCAGAGTCAAGTGGCCAGCTGCTGCAAATCAACAAGTGCGCATATATTGTGTCTGTAGCGTGTGCTGCCTAACAAGTCAGAAATTGTGACATTGTAATGATATTTACCTACATACTAAGCAATAATTGGTTTATTAACAAGCACATTAAATTATATGCACTCAGGTCTCTTCCCTACCTTCTTCTGCTCCCTGCTCTAACTTCAAGAAGCTAGTAAGCGTTAAATTAAAGTTAAACATTTCACTGCTATAATAACCAATTAAGGGCAGCGACGCTTCAGAGTTAGAAGTTGTAAATTAAATTGATTTCTTCTTTAATACTAGTCGATGTAACATCACGTTGGCATCGATGTAACATCATCAAAAAATCCATTCTTACTCTAAAATTTGCTTCCAAGGTTTGTTTCGTCATCTCCTTCTCCTCCTCATTCATATAGATTAAATCCAATAAGAATAACTTTGTCATAACATTTTAGACATAAAAAATCTTGAATCTATAATCTTGAACTCTCTTCCTCGCTTTCGTTTGTCTGACAATATTTAATGTAACATATCATTGACATATTTCTATAACTTATATCCACCATTGTACAAGCCGGCTGAACCTCTTGATGAAGGAAGAAAGCCGTTACCAAGTATTACAACATGGCGACGCTCAATGTCCGGCACCTAATTTAGGAGAGAACTATTTTTACTCAACATCAATAAAGTTGTATGATAATAAACTCGTAAGAATTTACGAGTTTATAAGTATTTGCTGGCATCCACGTTCAGCCAAAAGCTACGCGGCTATAGTAGGACCTAGGGGATACCATTCGCACCATCTTGGCGCGTGGTCGTCTACGACTGATTAATTTCCTAGTATTTTATATGAAGAGTCAACGTTTAAAAGAACTTACCAAAACATGGTATTCGTGGTATAAAAATCGGAACTTTTAAAAGAAGGGTCAATAAAATCTGTAGGAGCCAAAATCACAGTTAAAAGTATACTAAAAACTCAGCCTTTAATTTCTTTCTAGTAACGTAGAATTTTATAGAGAAACACTTTAACATTAAGTAAACTATTTCTATAATAGCTTCCGATCCGGAATGATGAGCTTTTCATTTCTTATTTCCGATTGAAAGCTCGAACTTGGAAACTGTACCAAATTAATTAACAGAATTAAAACAAAAAATCTTACAAACTATACCATAAGTGTACTAATATGTTTCTTTCACGTCTGGTCAATTCTAAATAAAAGTACCCGCCTATAATATTGAAATACGTGTTGGACACAAGGTGTAGGTCAATGATATTATACTGGTGTAGGCATATAAATATCTAAGTTAAAAACAGATAAACAAATGTTTTTGATATTTAATGATTGCCAATAATCCTACCAGAAATTGTAGTTGATAGTGTGGAGCTCCTTACCGCAGCGGTGAGTGGCCAGCCAGCATAATATGTTGACATCAAGTGGACATCTGCTACAACTTGACAAAAGTTATCAAATCAATATTTTAAAGATAATCCAAAGTTGAATTTTCAATAAGTTCTTTTGACTTAGAAATTTTCAATAAGTTCTTTTGATGAATAGGATTGTGTAAAAGACGATCAATTGGTAATTGGTATTACTTGTTATCAACGTCACCACTCGCTGGTAGAGTTTTATAGCGACTAGACTGCCGTAGTAGCTTTGTCACGTTTTGGTTTACAGAGTAAGTTAGCCAAATGTGTACCTTAGGCATACATTGCTCCTTAATTTACTTACTTGAATGACATCGTCTTCATACAGATGCAACACATCATTAACGTTTTCGATGTCTATAGCCGATGGTTATTTCTCTCAACCCAAAGAGCTCTTTGTTTATTTTTTATCCTATAAAATAAAAAGTTACCCATCCAGACATATATTTGAAACTGGTAAGCGACACAAAAAATATATATAAATATAAATATATTTAAGAACCATTTAAGAAATTAAAGATATTTTATGTAAATCACTTATTGCACTTTCGTATATTACGTTAATAATACGAAATGCCTGTCAATGATAAGGAATGTCTGATGATGTCTATTAAAAATCTGCTTTAAATTAATAAATTATTCATAACGACAGCATCTGAAAATTTATAATGCCTCGGCCGCACTTGCGTCTATCGTCTCGAAGATATTAGCGCGCTAAGGCACACGCAGTGCGGAATGTATGCGACAATAGCCGATAATAGCCGCTCACATCTGCATTTATCGTGTCATTCCACGAAGCTTTGTGACGATAGACGCAAGTGCGGCCGAGGCATTAGAGACATAATGACTTACAAGAAGATATTCTGTTTCCTGGAAATTCTGGACATATCAAGACAAATACATCTACGTTCCTGCTATTGATATGCACGCTAGGAAGTAAGGTTGTAATAACATGAGATAGCATTATTCATCACCGCTGAATTTCATCAACGGACATCGCAACAATATTTAAAGCTTCATCTTAACCATCTTGATGTCTGAAAATCTGCAACTGTGCTATTCTAGAAGCACTTTTTGCCTCGCCTGTATAGAATCAACAAAGCAGGATGTTGTCTGAACGGTATGACTTTAGGAATCTTCAAAACAAAGCTGACTCATTCTTAAAAGTCGTCGAACAGCAAGGCTGCTAGTTGTGTAGTTATTGATTGGTGCAAGTAATCACATATCATCAGAGCCCCTGTCCGATTGGTGCCTCTTCTATATTATAAAAAGCAAACAATTAGGCGATTCTCCTGGTTTAGCATTAAAAAACACCTAACCGAAACTTATATGAGAAACAAATAAGATTCGTTTTTAACCATGTATTAAAAAGCACAGGCATCACAAAGGCTGGAACAATAGAGACGTGGAATATTTTAGAGTCCGGGGCCAGGCGACATCTAGAACTCTACCAGCATTCACCACTTTATGAAATGTCCTTTTACAAAGTAGATAGAGAAAACAATTTTAAACACGAAAAGTAAAATTGTAAATTAATTCATTTTTTTTTAAATCTAGGTATAATTTATCAATTTTGCACGCTAGTTATGGCGTATATATTGGCGTATATATTAGATTAGATACGAGTACGTATCAACAATGTAACACCTTTTTTTATATCATAACAAACCGATGACTCTTCTCATGGAAAGAGAAACCATCGCCTGTAGACACCAAAGATTAATCGTGTGTCGCTATTCGTGTGGCGGGATGGCAATGCATCATGCATAAGTCGTCCGGCTACCTTACTCTTCAAACTGGACACGATAGTAACAAGCATGGACGCTATTGCAGCAGGAATAGGTAAGGAGTTGGTACCAGACGAGGCGTTGCAGAAATCTGCCATCTAGTAATCCGATGATAGTATAGCCAATTGTTCACCTTTAACAAACTGCTGGGCAGAACTGCAGATGGTCTATTAAAAGGAACCCAACCAATCTATGCATGTACAATATTTGTTTCAATAAATAATAATGGATGTGAAAGCGGCTATATAACGACAGACAGATACACAGATATAACAATTAAAACTTATGCATTACGCGTCAGAGGTTAAATTAACAAAAATTGAAACCACGATAACGCATCGTATAAATTCTATTTGACGTCAAAGCACATTAAATTGTTAAGGGAACGTACCCATGTTAAATAACCCTTTCAAGGGGGAAGAGGGTCTTGAAAAATACCATGGTCCGAGAGGGGGTTGACTTAGATTTTTTTCAAGTAGTCAATATCCTCGGGGCCTAGGGAAGTCTCGTGCTTCCCTAGGCCCTAGGCGTGGTCCGATATAAACTTGCCTGGTTTTATGTAATATGTTTTCGCGTTACGTATTGACGTGACGTGATTCCTGGAGGTTTATAATTAGCGTGGCGCATACATTAGTTGTACCGATAGGTCTTCAATAAACAATCACGTCAGTGTTGATCATCTTAACTGCGCTAGGCATTTCCCTGTTTATTATCGTAATATGTTCCTTGTTTATATAATACCAGCACAAATCTCAGTCATTCATTAAGTATTGTGGATGTATTTAGTTTATTCATATTTTTAAAAATATGTCATACAAAATTCAACGTCGCCGTGTTGGTGCCGGCCTCCTTTGAAGAATAGGCCAACTGCCGTTCGGCCAGGCAGGTCGTAAAAGTCGATCGATTGGCTATCGAGTCACTAACATCCTGGCTACTAGGTGGTAGAGTTCTGCATTGTCTCGCCCGGGTCAAGTACCAACGCCTTACCTATTCCTGCCGCAATAGCGTCAGTGCTTGTCGCTGTCGTGTTCCGGTTTGGAGGGTAAGGTAGCCGGTAAACTTATGCATGTGGCATTAGACCTCGCCACAAGATAGCAACGCACCATTAACATCTTTGGTGTCTATAGGCGATGGTTGACTCTTTCCAGCAGGAGAGCCATCTGCTTGTTTGCTATCTTATGATATAAAAAAAGAACACACACAGAGTTCATAACGAATTGAAATCCTGATGGCATTTATTGTTCCACTAATCGTCAAGGTACTGCCCTGAGCCGAGACTCGGTCTTACAGGTGGGCTCCAACTTTTAGGTTCACTTAAGTTGAATTCTGGCTGAGCACTTTGCCATGCAGACATTACAGATCTGTCTGACATGCCTAAGTTCATCACGAAAAACAAATCTTATTCACAAAAGCAGTCCGTGTTATTTGTAAACTCTCAGCGCATTTTGTAACCGATTCGTTGCGGATGACACAGCAGCAGTGTCATGGTTCTTTTTAACGTATGGCGTAAATCACAAGAGTCGTGTCATTTTTAAATTGATTATATCGCCCTCAAAAGGCTCTACCCTAAACAAAACCTTTATAATTTTCCACGTAAATCAAGCCTGTATAGGCTTCATTTCTGAATTTTACTGTAAAATGGAAAAATTTACTACGAATACGTCAGGAAATATTAAAAGTAAAGCCACTACTAAAAGTTGTAAAATATGCGCCGCAACGAATCGGCATATCGAAACACGCGGTAGCAGGTCCAGCCAAGTTTAAAGAAAAGAAACTGCATGCCGCTTCATCAGAGAAACTTCACATGGAGAAAATGACCAAGATATTGTAACAGGTCTAATTTTCATTAAAGTTAGACTCCGCATGTTATAAGTAGGCGTGTCTATTATAGTACACTACACTACACTGCACTACACTAAACTACACTATATATAGGGCGACATTGGCGACAGCGCGTTCCATTCAGAGACTTTTAAAGGATAAGGGGCGAAAGTTGCATGATCCGACTGTAAGGAGTCTGTATGAGATTCAAGTTTGAGAGAGATTGGCGAAAATGACTTGGATTGTTAGAGGAAAGTTTTGAAAGACAGTATAGTGGTGGTCGAAAATTAACTACTTATGTGGTAGTGAAAAAATCTGAGTCAATAGAAGGAAGAAAGCATCCAGAATGAAGAGAATTAAAATATAAACAGGTCAAAAATGTCAATACCAGAAGTTTTGCAGTTGCATTACCGGCCTTATAAAAATGAATAAGCTCTTCTTGAAGGTCCCCAAATCATATCCGTTCAGAAATACCCCTGCCGGTAATGAATTTAAAATTATCCCCTGCGTGAAAACCAGTGGTTAACAGAATACGGCATTTGCATCTGCAAACTAATAAAATTTAAAATTATTGTCTGGGTTGCGTGTAAGTTAAATTTGAAAAAACTATACCAGAAGGAGTAGATAAAAGTCGATCCCAAGGTGATCGACGGAGAAAACTCGCTGCTCCAGTCCACTCGTGACCATGGTCAATGTAACTTAACCGAAACGGCAAGCTTTGCAAGTAAGTTCTATATATGTATACTTTTTTGACTCGTTTATATCTTAAAAATGATAGCAGATTGCGTTAGTTTAAAAGTTCGAAAAGAAATTAAGTCTAACGATTGTAACGTTCTTACAAGCACCAAAAGTTTGTTGTTCCATTTTACTCATCTATCTGTAGAAATTACATAATCTTTTTTATGTACCTGCTCGGTCCAGGAATCAAACCTGTGATCTCAACATAAGTTGCAATGTAACCGGTCTACAACTAGATCAATTAGGTAAAATATAACTTTTGTATTTCAGAAATTCAATGAAACGACGATAGTCCGGACGGATTGTGTGTATATCTTCAATTTCGTAGGAAATGCATTTTGGTTTGATGTCGTCAATCAATACGCGGTTTACCTTCAACCACTGGTCCACATTTGCAATGTTCAGCACGAGCATACGTTTGATGTGTCGATTCGACAATCATTTCCCGTCCAACTGAAATAAACATCACATGCAAGCCATAAACTGTATTTAATAGGCAATTAATAATGAGTTAAATTATTTAAAGGCATGTGGAAACTTTTATACAAAACTATATAGCTGTACACTGCGCGCGTTGCTACGCCACCAACTAAAATATAGAAGGAAAGACATTACATTACCAACTCAAAAAACCTTCGTGGGCTCATGCACAACTTTGCTAAAGATCATCACATGATTGTTTACGATTCTATAAAAGACGTACAGACAAACATTCATTTTTATATATACATATATAGATGTTGAAGCACCCACCCTCAGAGTACATATTATCTACAATATTTGTAGTATTTTTTCGTCGAGCAAATGTTGTATTTCAGATTTTTAAATTATTTAAATTAATTACAATTTCATCTAAGCCGTTACACTCGGGTATGGTACCGTTGCTTTACTTACTCTTGTCAGAATATTGTCTGTGCCTCATACTGTCGTGTCATGGTCCGAAGAATAAGGTGGCTGATAAACGTATGCATGTAATATCATAAACAGTAAACATTCTAGAACCTCTTTCATAATTGGGAAGTAGTGAGAAAATTTGCACAAAAGTGGCGCAATAAGGCAAGGCTAGTAAAAAATATACTACCTACTTAATGCAAAATATTTTCACCGTTCGCATTATTCGGATCTCGAACGTCATAATCCATACTAATATTATAAATGCGAAAGTCTGTCTGTCTGTTTGTATGTCTGTTACGCTTTCACGGCTAAGCCGCTAATAATTCTATGCGCTAAACCGATTTTCCTGATATTTGGCATAGAAATAGTTGAAGAGCCGGGTTCAAACATAGGCTAATTTTTTTTTCAAAAATCTACCCTTAAAGGGTTGAAATAGGGGATGAAATTTGTATGAAAAGCTATCTTGACGACATGCTAATCTACTCGCGGGCGAAGCTGCGCGGGTCAGCTAGTGGATACATAAATATCACAGACATACTCTAAGAAATCGGATACCCTCAAGTGAACCTTAACGTTGAATGGACCGACAACACCAAGTCAAGTCAAGTCAGAAGTTGAAAGGCAACGAGCGAATTCGCGAGTCATATCTTGAAATCTGTGTTTATCCATACAATTTGCCCTATGGGCTGTGACTGACTGTCAACACACTGATCAATCCGCTGAAGAGTGGGATATAATTTGGCATACAATGTTACCTACATTGAAGCCAGCTTAGAAGTTTATATTTATAATTATGAAATTAGGAAACTCTATTATGATACATATTTGACGTAATGTTTGTAACGTATACTATAAATATTGTAAGATTTAGGACGCGTTTGCGCGATTGCTACACGGCACATACTTTACGCTGGATCTAAGTCGTTTTAAAGTTTTATTTTGGCAATGAAACCGTGTTTGCGAAGGCACCCTAGCTATTTAACAGCTAGGTGAAAAGAAATCTGAGAATTTGAATCACCTGCTAATTAGCCACGCAAACTTGGGGTCGATGCGCTGCCCTGAACTCTATTACAACAAACTAATAAAATAAATAATGAAATATTATTATGAATAGTACGTATTACTGTTTGGATACAAAGCAGTTCTCCTGTTCTTAGAATCAAATAGGTATCCAGCCCCCACGCTACCCTTGTTTACGGGTCATGTACCTGTGAACGAACTAGAAAGATACTGAAACGTTTTCAAAGCTTAAAAATGCTAAGAAATGGGGATGTTACAATCAGATTAAGCCTGATTGCAATTGTCAAAGTGGTAACATTAAATTAAAAAACGCGTATGTGTACGCACGTAAGAAGCTATATTACTTTGGCATAACAAAATAAAAACCTTTCTAAAAATTTTATCTTTCGCATTATCCTATGTTTGTAAAGAATAGAAAATATAAAGAAATGTATTTAATACATTGAAAAAATTTTTTTACTATAACGCATTATCTATATAATTCTAAAAGTATTATTATCGGGTTAGATGGTTTCGAGATATGGTTGCAAATGATAGATATTTGTAGTTTTTATTGTTTTTATTTGTTTATAATTCAAATACTACATATGGGTGAGTAGAACACATCCACACAAATTTACACAAAAATTGATATTTCCTATGTACCGAATCACAGGTCATCCCTGTGTTATTAACTTAGCAGTACTGCTTCAAACAAGAAAAGTAATAACAATGAAGTAAAAAAACACTATTGCGTTTGGCGAAATGCCCCCCCGTGTTAAAGCCGAAAACTTTAAGCCATGCTGTGGAAATGGACCGTCGTTGGTATTTGATGTTATAAAGTTCATTGATTAAACTCATAGGCGTACAATAGGGAGGTAAGCAAATTCATGGAGGGGGGCAGCTGCCCCTCCCTGCCCCCCCCCCCATCGATACGTCCATGATTAAACTACTACTAAATAGTGAAAATATTTACTGGACAAGACGTCGGTCGTTCAGTACTAGATCCTGTATTATATACACCGAATATGTAAAAATATGTACCTACTTAAATTTTGTTGTGATCGATGGATGGATGGATGTTTGCTACTCAATCACGCAAAAACTATTGAACGGATTTGAATGAAATTTATCACACAGGTAGATGGTGACCTGGAGTAACTCGTAGGCTACTTTTTATCCCGGAAAAATTAGGTGATCCCGTGGAGTTCGCCAAAAACTATTAATATAATGCAGCGCGCTGTACGCTGCAGCTAGTTAATCATAAATATTGACCACCCTTTCACCAGTTGTCGTTATCAAGATCGAGAGATAAATTGCAAAATAATCATTTTCATTGTACGGGAGCCGCCATTAAATACCTATTTATTTTATTCTGTTTTAGTATTTGTTATTATCGCGGCAACAGAAATATATATATATATATATATATATATATATATATATATATATATATATATATATATATATATATATATATATATATATATATGTATATGTATATATATATATATATATATATATATAGAAATAGAAATACATCATCTGTGAAACTTCAACTGTTACTATCACGGTTCATGAGATACAGCCTGGTGAGTGGTGACAAACGGACAGACAGACAGACGGACGGAAAGCGGAGACTTAGTAAAAGGGTCCCGTTTTATGCTTCGGGCACGGAACCCTAAAAATATAGTCAAGCGCAATCACGTCCGCAAATATGTTTTGTCCTTCTATTTTTTTAACGTTTAGTAATAAAATAACGCCTGGTGAAGCGGACTGGTGATAAATAGCCAGTTATAATATAACGGTTTAAATCATACCAATTTTAGAAATGCGAAATTAACTCTGTCGGTCTGTCTCTTCTTCAGGGTTAAACCACTGAACTGATTTGGATGAATAAAGATAGTTTGAGACCCGAGAAAAGACATAGGATATTTTTTATCCCGGAAATATCAAGGGAACGGTTAATATGCGGATAAAACCCGGGACTATCTAGCTCTTAAACTACGGTAATGAGGAGTAACGGAGCCTAACTTTTGTTTTATAATTTTCCACGCGGAAAAAGTTGCGGGCACAGCTAGTTATCCAATAAAAATATAAAGTGCGGACACCCGCGCATAGTCATCGAAATGGATTGTTTACAAACAGCTATTTGCCGCCGGCGCACGTTTAAGTCAAGGCGCATATACACAATAATTATATATCGGTGCATTATTATGGTAGACATGTAGCATTATCTTTCTATTTCTATCTTACCATTGAATCAATTGCGGCCGGAACAGGTAAGGCGGTGGTACCTACCATATACCCGGGCGAGACAATAATCTAATGATATAAAAAATTGTATAAGTGTACAATGTCGCACTACAAGTCAGTCGAAGCTGTGAACAGGACGGTGCAGCTGATAGATATGAGGCGAGACGAGAGACCTGTGGAAGGCATCTTAATGCGTCAGTCATGTGGTGTTTCAGCAAACACTACCTGTAGTCCCACGACGCACAAGAGCATATGAAGTTCATACATTTTCAAATCCAATGTATAAAGTTTCCATCTTGATTTTGCTCGCAGTGCACAGCGTTAATAATATAGGACAAATGGTAGGCAAATACAAATAATTACTATATTGGGATGGCAATGGCGAACTGCTAGTATACACTGACGTAAAAAGTTACAGACAACCTTCGCCGATGGTACCCGAAGATGATAATGAAGAGAAGCGATGATGTTATCAACACTTCTTAAACTGGACTCGTATATCCACAGGTAAAAGCATATTATGTACAGTGTAGCCAGCGCCGGTGTGATACTCATCCACGGACTCGATAACGTCACTGGCCTGGATACCGGCTGACCTCCGAACACACCGCACCCAAGGTCACAGCTACAAACATTTGATGGAATTTGCGAACCTAACGACTCGCATAATTACCAAATTACGTGTCCTTTCGTCTTCATCGTGAATATTTAACACGACAACTGCTTGGTTATATAACAACCAACATAATATACCTACTTAATTTTTTTTTTATTTTTTTTATTATTTTTATATATATTATTTAATTCACTGCTGGCTTATTGCTTTAATATAGTTACTGCTACCGTTAATGTTATATAAAAAATATATACTTATGCAGAGTGGTAGAATGTTGTAACATAGATATTAACATATATTGTTTCTATTTTCTGTTTCTCCGTGTTGGTCCCGGGCTCCTTTGAAGAATATGCCAACTGCCGTTCTGCCAGACAGGTCGTAAAAAGCGTCCGATTGGCTAGGCGATTCACTACGATCGTGGCTACTAGGTGGTAGAGTTCCACATTGTCTCGCCAGGGTTTGGTACCACCGCCTTACCTATTCCTGCCGCAATAGCGTCAATTCTTCTCGTTTTCGTGTTTCGGTTTGGAGGGTCAGGGAGTCGGTAAACTTATGCATGTGGAATTAGAACTTGCCATAAGATAGCAACGCACCGGTAACATCTTTGTGGTGCCTATAGGCGATAGTTGACTCTTTCCATCAGGAGACGCATCTGCTTGTTTGCTATCTAATGATATAAAAAGTAGTTAAAATATATTCACATAATTTATTAATATTATAAATGCGAGAGTTTGGATGAATGGACGGACGGATGTTTGTTACTTAATCACGTAAAAACTACTGAAGGGATTTGGATGAAATTCAATACACAAATAGATGTAAACTTGAAATAGTACTTACATAGACTACTTTTTATCTCGGAAAATAAGTTGTTCCCGCAGGATTCACCAAAAATTTTAATTGAAATTTGGCACACAGGTAGATGATGGCCTGGAATAGCACATAGATAAATGAGTTGTTCCAAATTGGTCTCTAACGGACCAAAAACTTTTATAATGCAGCAGGCGGCACGCTGTAGCTACTAGCTAGTATTACATCAAAATAAAATTATTATCTTATGTTGTAGGTATATATTATTAATAATAGATTGAATACACAGTCAATAAAACTGCCTTTCATACATTGATATAAAATACCCAAGATACACAGTTCCGAACAAAACTGACACTCAAAACTGTCGCTAATTCAGTTTAAAAAGTTTATAGTTATGGCACAAACGTGTTTTTGCATATTCAACCTTAAACGCAAGATGTAAAGTCATTTTTAAAAAAACAATGTACAAAAAGCAATAAAATTTTTGACTTAAGTTAGCCGGTAGGACAAGGCACATGTGGAGTCGAATATAAATATTTTTATGCATTGAGGTAGTATTTTAAGGGTTTGTAAAATTTACATTAAAAAAAATCTTGTCGAAAATCTGTTTTTGCGTAGAACATTTATATATCAATAAAACAAATAATGACCATTAAAATAATTTATTTATACTTCAAACGTTATAGGTTATTGGTTCTATTACACAGAACCTACACATATAGGCAAACTGTGAGTTTATAGCCATGTAGTATTTGACGCTTTATATTGATACATTTAGTTTGCATAGTCTAATAGATTTAGAATATACTGATAGGAAATTTACTGCAATGGTGACTATGACTACGTTATAAAGTTCATAGATTCTTACATGATAACAGACACGATTTTTTTTTCAGACTTATTATGTAATGTATCGACAACACAGTAAGGAAACGCATTAATTTCCTGGAAATAAGTTTAGCTCTTCGTAGAATTCTCGTTTTGAATTAGATTTCAGTTTTTCTGTTTTTTTTTGCATTATTATGTAAACGAGCATTTGTTTAGTTATAGTATCTGCAGACGTACGAGGGAATACTGCCCATAGACATTTGAAACACAATAGGTTAGTTGCTAATGCGATGTCGGCTTCTGAAAATTTTATTGACCCTCGTATAAAAAATTCCAATAAAACAATTAAGAGCTAAAAAATTGTGTTCAATGTTATTCGGAAGATCTAACTCGTTGATGATTTTGAAAAAATATACATCTTTTCAAATACTGAATAACTAAGTATCATTTTAAAAAAAAAACCTTGGATTTTTGAACTTTTTTAATTCAATAGTTTACGCTTAGGCTTAGTTTTTTTCTTTGAGGTTAAAATATTTAAATTTAGCGGGAAGTTTCAGGTGGCCTGTAGGCTGAACCAGCTCACAGATTTTTTTAATATAGTTACATAGGTGTGTTACATACACAGAAATCCTAATAGATACGTATATTTAGTTTGGAGTATAGTTTAGTACATATATTATTATTGCCAAAGGTAATTTTAGATTAGATATTTCCTGTTAATTATAAATTTATTTTATAATTACGTTGGTTTTTTCGATAGGTGTGTTACTAATAGGTATTTTTAGTTTGAGGTATAGTTAGTTATGATATTAGGTATAGAAAATTTAGAAGTTATGGGAAGTTCAGGTCTTACGTTTTTTACTTACATTTTAATAACAAAAATGTCGTATATAAATAATTAAGATGAATATGTAAATATTTTTAACGTACTATCGGCCCACCCGGCAATGTAAATTTTTAATAAAATAAAGAAAGGTTAAATAAGTTCTAAAGTAAATATGCGCGAGCAAAGCCGCAGGTAACAGCTAGTATGCAAATAAAACAACTCGTACATATAAACAGTCACTTAAAATTTATACGAGTTTGGAGGGTAAGGTAGCCGGTAAACTTATGCATGTGGCATTAGACCTCGCCACAAGATAGCAACGCACCATTAACATCTTTGGTGTCTATAGGCGATGGTTGACTCTTTCCAGCAGGAGAGCCATCTGCTTGTTTGCTATCTTATGATATAAAAAAAGAACACACACAGAGTTCATAACGAATTGAAATCCTGATGGCATTTATTGTTCCACTAATCGTCAAGGTACTGCCCTGAGCCGAGACTCGGTCTTACAGGTGGGCTCCAACTTTTAGGTTCACTTAAGTTGAATTCTGGCTGAGCACTTTGCCATGCAGACATTACAGATCTGTCTGACATGCCTAAGTTCATCACGAAAAACAAATCTTATTCACAAAAGCAGTCCGTGTTATTTGTAAACTCTCAGCGCATTTTGTAACCGATTCGTTGCGGATGACACAGCAGCAGTGTCATGGTTCTTTTTAACGTATGGCGTAAATCACAAGAGTCGTGTCATTTTTAAATTGATTATATCGCCCTCAAAAGGCTCTACCCTAAACAAAACCTTTATAATTTTCCACGTAAATCAAGCCTGTATAGGCTTCATTTCTGAATTTTACTGTAAAATGGAAAAATTTACTACGAATACGTCAGGAAATATTAAAAGTAAAGCCACTACTAAAAGTTGTAAAATATGCGCCGCAACGAATCGGCATATCGAAACACGCGGTAGCAGGTCCAGCCAAGTTTAAAGAAAAGAAACTGCATGCCGCTTCATCAGAGAAACTTCACATGGAGAAAATGACCAAGATATTGTAACAGGTCTAATTTTCATTAAAGTTAGACTCCGCATGTTATAAGTAGGCGTGTCTATTATAGTACACTACACTACACTGCACTACACTAAACTACACTATATATAGGGCGACATTGGCGACAGCGCGTTCCATTCAGAGACTTTTAAAGGATAAGGGGCGAAAGTTGCATGATCCGACTGTAAGGAGTCTGTATGAGATTCAAGTTTGAGAGAGATTGGCGAAAATGACTTGGATTGTTAGAGGAAAGTTTTGAAAGACAGTATAGTGGTGGTCGAAAATTAACTACTTATGTGGTAGTGAAAAAATCTGAGTCAATAGAAGGAAGAAAGCATCCAGAATGAAGAGAATTAAAATATAAACAGGTCAAAAATGTCAATACCAGAAGTTTTGCAGTTGCATTACCGGCCTTATAAAAATGAATAAGCTCTTCTTGAAGGTCCCCAAATCATATCCGTTCAGAAATACCCCTGCCGGTAATGAATTTAAAATTATCCCCTGCGTGAAAACCAGTGGTTAACAGAATACGGCATTTGCATCTGCAAACTAATAAAATTTAAAATTATTGTCTGGGTTGCGTGTAAGTTAAATTTGAAAAAACTATACCAGAAGGAGTAGATAAAAGTCGATCCCAAGGTGATCGACGGAGAAAACTCGCTGCTCCAGTCCACTCGTGACCATGGTCAATGTAACTTAACCGAAACGGCAGGCTTTGCAAGTAAGTTCTATATATGTATACTTTTTTGACTCGTTTATATCTTAAAAATGATAGCAGATTGCGTTAGTTTAAAAGTTCGAAAAGAAATTAAGTCTAACGATTGTAACGTTCTTACAAGCACCAAAAGTTTGTTGTTCCATTTTACTCATCTATCTGTAGAAATTACATAATCTTTTTTATGTACCTGCTCGGTCCAGGAATCAAACCTGTGATCTCAACATAAGTTGCAATGTAACCGGTCTACAACTAGATCAATTAGGTAAAATATAACTTTTGTATTTCAGAAATTCAATGAAACGACGATAGTCCGGACGGATTGTGTGTATATCTTCAATTTCGTAGGAAATGCATTTTGGTTTGATGTCGTCAATCAATACGCGGTTTACCTTCAACCACTGGTCCACATTTGCAATGTTCAGCACGAGCATACGTTTGATGTGTCGATTCGACAATCATTTCCCGTCCAACTGAAATAAACATCACATGCAAGCCATAAACTGTATTTAATAGGCAATTAATAATGAGTTAAATTATTTAAAGGCATGTGGAAACTTTTATACAAAACTATATAGCTGTACACTGCGCGCGTTGCTACGCCACCAACTAAAATATAGAAGGAAAGACATTACATTACCAACTCAAAAAACCTTCGTGGGCTCATGCACAACTTTGCTAAAGATCATCACATGATTGTTTACGATTCTATAAAAGACGTACAGACAAACATTCATTTTTATATATACATATATAGATGTTGAAGCACCCACCCTCAGAGTACATATTATCTACAATATTTGTAGTATTTTTTCGTCGAGCAAATGTTGTATTTCAGATTTTTAAATTATTTAAATTAATTACAATTTCATCTAAGCCGTTACACTCGGGTATGGTACCGTTGCTTTACTTACTCTTGTCAGAATATTGTCTGTGCCTCATACTGTCGTGTCATGGTCCGAAGAATAAGGTGGCTGATAAACGTATGCATGTAATATCATAAACAGTAAACATTCTAGAACCTCTTTCATAATTGGGAAGTAGTGAGAAAATTTGCACAAAAGTGGCGCAATAAGGCAAGGCTAGTAAAAAATATACTACCTACTTAATGCAAAATATTTTCACCGTTCGCATTATTCGGATCTCGAACGTCATAATCCATACTAATATTATAAATGCGAAAGTCTGTCTGTCTGTTTGTATGTCTGTTACGCTTTCACGGCTAAGCCGCTAATAATTCTATGCGCTAAACCGATTTTCCTGATATTTGGCATAGAAATAGTTGAAGAGCCGGGTTCAAACATAGGCTAATTTTTTTTTCAAAAATCTACCCTTAAAGGGTTGAAATAGGGGATGAAATTTGTATGAAAAGCTATCTTGACGACATGCTAATCTACTCGCGGGCGAAGCTGCGCGGGTCAGCTAGTGGATACATAAATATCACAGACATACTCTAAGAAATCGGATACCCTCAAGTGAACCTTAACGTTGAATGGACCGACAACACCAAGTCAAGTCAAGTCAGAAGTTGAAAGGCAACGAGCGAATTCGCGAGTCATATCTTGAAATCTGTGTTTATCCATACAATTTGCCCTATGGGCTGTGACTGACTGTCAACACACTGATCAATCCGCTGAAGAGTGGGATATAATTTGGCATACAATGTTACCTACATTGAAGCCAGCTTAGAAGTTTATATTTATAATTATGAAATTAGGAAACTCTATTATGATACATATTTGACGTAATGTTTGTAACGTATACTATAAATATTGTAAGATTTAGGACGCGTTTGCGCGATTGCTACACGGCACATACTTTACGCTGGATCTAAGTCGTTTTAAAGTTTTATTTTGGCAATGAAACCGTGTTTGCGAAGGCACCCTAGCTATTTAACAGCTAGGTGAAAAGAAATCTGAGAATTTGAATCACCTGCTAATTAGCCACGCAAACTTGGGGTCGATGCGCTGCCCTGAACTCTATTACAACAAACTAATAAAATAAATAATGAAATATTATTATGAATAGTACGTATTACTGTTTGGATACAAAGCAGTTCTCCTGTTCTTAGAATCAAATAGGTATCCAGCCCCCACGCTACCCTTGTTTACGGGTCATGTACCTGTGAACGAACTAGAAAGATACTGAAACGTTTTCAAAGCTTAAAAATGCTAAGAAATGGGGATGTTACAATCAGATTAAGCCTGATTGCAATTGTCAAAGTGGTAACATTAAATTAAAAAACGCGTATGTGTACGCACGTAAGAAGCTATATTACTTTGGCATAACAAAATAAAAACCTTTCTAAAAATTTTATCTTTCGCATTATCCTATGTTTGTAAAGAATAGAAAATATAAAGAAATGTATTTAATACATTGAAAAAATTTTTTTACTATAACGCATTATCTATATAATTCTAAAAGTATTATTATCGGGTTAGATGGTTTCGAGATATGGTTGCAAATGATAGATATTTGTAGTTTTTATTGTTTTTATTTGTTTATAATTCAAATACTACATATGGGTGAGTAGAACACATCCACACAAATTTACACAAAAATTGATATTTCCTATGTACCGAATCACAGGTCATCCCTGTGTTATTAACTTAGCAGTACTGCTTCAAACAAGAAAAGTAATAACAATGAAGTAAAAAAACACTATTGCGTTTGGCGAAATGCCCCCCCGTGTTAAAGCCGAAAACTTTAAGCCATGCTGTGGAAATGGACCGTCGTTGGTATTTGATGTTATAAAGTTCATTGATTAAACTCATAGGCGTACAATAGGGAGGTAAGCAAATTCATGGAGGGGGGCAGCTGCCCCTCCCTGCCCCCCCCCCCATCGATACGTCCATGATTAAACTACTACTAAATAGTGAAAATATTTACTGGACAAGACGTCGGTCGTTCAGTACTAGATCCTGTATTATATACACCGAATATGTAAAAATATGTACCTACTTAAATTTTGTTGTGATCGATGGATGGATGGATGTTTGCTACTCAATCACGCAAAAACTATTGAACGGATTTGAATGAAATTTATCACACAGGTAGATGGTGACCTGGAGTAACTCGTAGGCTACTTTTTATCCCGGAAAAATTAGGTGATCCCGTGGAGTTCGCCAAAAACTATTAATATAATGCAGCGCGCTGTACGCTGCAGCTAGTTAATCATAAATATTGACCACCCTTTCACCAGTTGTCGTTATCAAGATCGAGAGATAAATTGCAAAATAATCATTTTCATTGTACGGGAGCCGCCATTAAATACCTATTTATTTTATTCTGTTTTAGTATTTGTTATTATCGCGGCAACAGAAATATATATATATATATATATATATATATATATATATATATATATATATATATATATATATATATATATATATATATATATATATATATATGTATATGTATATATATATATATATATATATAGAAATAGAAATACATCATCTGTGAAACTTCAACTGTTACTATCACGGTTCATGAGATACAGCCTGGTGAGTGGTGACAAACGGACAGACAGACAGACGGACGGAAAGCGGAGACTTAGTAAAAGGGTCCCGTTTTATGCTTCGGGCACGGAACCCTAAAAATATAGTCAAGCGCAATCACGTCCGCAAATATGTTTTGTCCTTCTATTTTTTTAACGTTTAGTAATAAAATAACGCCTGGTGAAGCGGACTGGTGATAAATAGCCAGTTATAATATAACGGTTTAAATCATACCAATTTTAGAAATGCGAAATTAACTCTGTCGGTCTGTCTCTTCTTCAGGGTTAAACCACTGAACTGATTTGGATGAATAAAGATAGTTTGAGACCCGAGAAAAGACATAGGATATTTTTTATCCCGGAAATATCAAGGGAACGGTTAATATGCGGATAAAACCCGGGACTATCTAGCTCTTAAACTACGGTAATGAGGAGTAACGGAGCCTAACTTTTGTTTTATAATTTTCCACGCGGAAAAAGTTGCGGGCACAGCTAGTTATCCAATAAAAATATAAAGTGCGGACACCCGCGCATAGTCATCGAAATGGATTGTTTACAAACAGCTATTTGCCGCCGGCGCACGTTTAAGTCAAGGCGCATATACACAATAATTATATATCGGTGCATTATTATGGTAGACATGTAGCATTATCTTTCTATTTCTATCTTACCATTGAATCAATTGCGGCCGGAACAGGTAAGGCGGTGGTACCTACCATATACCCGGGCGAGACAATAATCTAATGATATAAAAAATTGTATAAGTGTACAATGTCGCACTACAAGTCAGTCGAAGCTGTGAACAGGACGGTGCAGCTGATAGATATGAGGCGAGACGAGAGACCTGTGGAAGGCATCTTAATGCGTCAGTCATGTGGTGTTTCAGCAAACACTACCTGTAGTCCCACGACGCACAAGAGCATATGAAGTTCATACATTTTCAAATCCAATGTATAAAGTTTCCATCTTGATTTTGCTCGCAGTGCACAGCGTTAATAATATAGGACAAATGGTAGGCAAATACAAATAATTACTATATTGGGATGGCAATGGCGAACTGCTAGTATACACTGACGTAAAAAGTTACAGACAACCTTCGCCGATGGTACCCGAAGATGATAATGAAGAGAAGCGATGATGTTATCAACACTTCTTAAACTGGACTCGTATATCCACAGGTAAAAGCATATTATGTACAGTGTAGCCAGCGCCGGTGTGATACTCATCCACGGACTCGATAACGTCACTGGCCTGGATACCGGCTGACCTCCGAACACACCGCACCCAAGGTCACAGCTACAAACATTTGATGGAATTTGCGAACCTAACGACTCGCATAATTACCAAATTACGTGTCCTTTCGTCTTCATCGTGAATATTTAACACGACAACTGCTTGGTTATATAACAACCAACATAATATACCTACTTAATTTCTTTTTTATTTTTTTTATTATTTTTATATATATTATTTAATTCACTGCTGGCTTATTGCTTTAATATAGTTACTGCTACCGTTAATGTTATATAAAAAATATATACTTATGCAGAGTGGTAGAATGTTGTAACATAGATATTAACATATATTGTTTCTATTTTCTGTTTCTCCGTGTTGGTCCCGGGCTCCTTTGAAGAATATGCCAACTGCCGTTCTGCCAGACAGGTCGTAAAAAGCGTCCGATTGGCTAGGCGATTCACTACGATCGTGGCTACTAGGTGGTAGAGTTCCACATTGTCTCGCCAGGGTTTGGTACCACCGCCTTACCTATTCCTGCCGCAATAGCGTCAATTCTTCTCGTTTTCGTGTTTCGGTTTGGAGGGTCAGGGAGTCGGTAAACTTATGCATGTGGAATTAGAACTTGCCATAAGATAGCAACGCACCGGTAACATCTTTGTGGTGCCTATAGGCGATAGTTGACTCTTTCCATCAGGAGACGCATCTGCTTGTTTGCTATCTAATGATATAAAAAGTAGTTAAAATATATTCACATAATTTATTAATATTATAAATGCGAGAGTTTGGATGAATGGACGGACGGATGTTTGTTACTTAATCACGTAAAAACTACTGAAGGGATTTGGATGAAATTCAATACACAAATAGATGTAAACTTGAAATAGTACTTACATAGACTACTTTTTATCTCGGAAAATAAGTTGTTCCCGCAGGATTCACCAAAAATTTTAATTGAAATTTGGCACACAGGTAGATGATGGCCTGGAATAGCACATAGATAAATGAGTTGTTCCAAATTGGTCTCTAACGGACCAAAAACTTTTATAATGCAGCAGGCGGCACGCTGTAGCTACTAGCTAGTATTACATCAAAATAAAATTATTATCTTATGTTGTAGGTATATATTATTAATAATAGATTGAATACACAGTCAATAAAACTGCCTTTCATACATTGATATAAAATACCCAAGATACACAGTTCCGAACAAAACTGACACTCAAAACTGTCGCTAATTCAGTTTAAAAAGTTTATAGTTATGGCACAAACGTGTTTTTGCATATTCAACCTTAAACGCAAGATGTAAAGTCATTTTTAAAAAAACAATGTACAAAAAGCAATAAAATTTTTGACTTAAGTTAGCCGGTAGGACAAGGCACATGTGGAGTCGAATATAAATATTTTTATGCATTGAGGTAGTATTTTAAGGGTTTGTAAAATTTACATTAAAAAAAATCTTGTCGAAAATCTGTTTTTGCGTAGAACATTTATATATCAATAAAACAAATAATGACCATTAAAATAATTTATTTATACTTCAAACGTTATAGGTTATTGGTTCTATTACACAGAACCTACACATATAGGCAAACTGTGAGTTTATAGCCATGTAGTATTTGACGCTTTATATTGATACATTTAGTTTGCATAGTCTAATAGATTTAGAATATACTGATAGGAAATTTACTGCAATGGTGACTATGACTACGTTATAAAGTTCATAGATTCTTACATGATAACAGACACGATTTTTTTTTCAGACTTATTATGTAATGTATCGACAACACAGTAAGGAAACGCATTAATTTCCTGGAAATAAGTTTAGCTCTTCGTAGAATTCTCGTTTTGAATTAGATTTCAGTTTTTCTGTTTTTTTTTGCATTATTATGTAAACGAGCATTTGTTTAGTTATAGTATCTGCAGACGTACGAGGGAATACTGCCCATAGACATTTGAAACACAATAGGTTAGTTGCTAATGCGATGTCGGCTTCTGAAAATTTTATTGACCCTCGTATAAAAAATTCCAATAAAACAATTAAGAGCTAAAAAATTGTGTTCAATGTTATTCGGAAGATCTAACTCGTTGATGATTTTGAAAAAATATACATCTTTTCAAATACTGAATAACTAAGTATCATTTTAAAAAAAAAACCTTGGATTTTTGAACTTTTTTAATTCAATAGTTTACGCTTAGGCTTAGTTTTTTTCTTTGAGGTTAAAATATTTAAATTTAGCGGGAAGTTTCAGGTGGCCTGTAGGCTGAACCAGCTCACAGATTTTTTTAATATAGTTACATAGGTGTGTTACATACACAGAAATCCTAATAGATACGTATATTTAGTTTGGAGTATAGTTTAGTACATATATTATTATTGCCAAAGGTAATTTTAGATTAGATATTTCCTGTTAATTATAAATTTATTTTATAATTACGTTGGTTTTTTCGATAGGTGTGTTACTAATAGGTATTTTTAGTTTGAGGTATAGTTAGTTATGATATTAGGTATAGAAAATTTAGAAGTTATGGGAAGTTCAGGTCTTACGTTTTTTACTTACATTTTAATAACAAAAATGTCGTATATAAATAATTAAGATGAATATGTAAATATTTTTAACGTACTATCGGCCCACCCGGCAATGTAAATTTTTAATAAAATAAAGAAAGGTTAAATAAGTTCTAAAGTAAATATGCGCGAGCAAAGCCGCAGGTAACAGCTAGTATGCAAATAAAACAACTCGTACATATAAACAGTCACTTAAAATTTATACGAGACTAGCTGCAGATCTCTGCATTAGGATAAAAGTATTCTATGTGCTATTCCAGGTCATCTTACATCCGAGTCCAAATCCAAATTGGTACAGCCATTTTTTACGTGATTGATTATCAAACATCCAAACATACAAATTTTAACATTTATAATATGCATAATATAAGATATCCGCAATCATAACAACATTTTATTAAAAATAAATTATTAAATCAAAAAATAAACATTCTTAATGCAACCTGTGCCTTCCACTTAAGAAATCGTTATCAACAACACGTGTAAACATAACAAAATTCGATGCTACTTATGATTTCCTATTGTTATATTAAAAGTTTCGTAATATATATCCAAAGTTCATCATAAGAATCACAATTACATATTGTTATTTTATATTCGTACCAATAGAATAAAAAGAATCACCTAACTTGGTCCTCAAAATAAGTAATCAATATAATCAAACATTTTAAAATCGTCAAATTGATGTCCTCTTCTCTTTTGGCAGTTGGTTAACAACTA
Organism: Apodemia mormo; assembly: GCA_036924255.1. Lineage (NCBI taxonomy): Eukaryota > Metazoa > Arthropoda > Insecta > Lepidoptera > Riodinidae > Apodemia > Apodemia mormo. The sequence goes on from JAUPFN010000006.1 coordinate 46,263,165, forward strand.
TAAAAGGTATTCAAAATTATTAATGAAAAAAATTAATCTTATTAAAAAAAATTAACTTATTAATGAAAAAAAAATCGACTCCACTAGTAATAACAGGATCATTTGTATTATTCGACTAAATTAAAAGGAGGTTGTAATGCACAGTGCCTTTTACTGAAAAATTGACTATTGAAATTTTGTCGTATTATATTTGGAGCGTCGAGTACATTTTTAAGACAAATAAAATGAAAATCATACATTACACTCTATATTTAGTAATATAAACGACAAAAATAAATGGATAAACTCTTATACTTACCGAAAATACAATATCTTATATTTTTTTAACGTTCATGATGTTGTATTTTACAATTTATCAGAGAAAAATTCTGTATTTTTGACGCGCGGGCAGTATTGTGAGCGACGGGCTTCTATTTGAAGTGAGTGCACAATTTTAAATTGTGCACTCATTCTTAGAGGACGTTTTTGAGACACTGATTGTATCTTGGGTTTTTATATATCAATGCTTTCATATGATTATAACGACCACAAGGACGACACTCATATGCACATGAGATTAGATTTTTCTGACCCAAGATTTCAATTAACGTCTGGTGTAATATTATTACATAAAAATATTACATAAAAAATAAGTATCAAACATATTGCGATAAATTATATTAATAATTATCGCAATATGTCTGATACTTATTTTTTACTAGCTGTTGCCCGCGACTTTGTCCGCGCGGACTTCGTTTACTCCGCACAGCTCCTCCCCTGTAGGTGATAGCGTGATAATATGTAGCCTATATGTTGACCCGACCTATTAGTAATATGCAAAATTTGAAGTAAATCCTTGCAGTACTTTTTGAGTTTACCCCGGACATACATTGACTTTCCTACGATTTTATTATATGTATAGATTTATAAAAAGAGTATTCGGCAGCGTAGTTTTGGATGACAGCGATGATATTTCGAATTTGATATAGTGTAGGGTTCGCGTGAAAGGAGACCATAATTTGATACGTAATAAGACGGAACGTCCCTGGGCGCGGCCTGAGGTGCGCGTTGCTACGCCGGCGGCTGGCCTCAGGGTCACTCCGTAATTCTGCTCTAATAACTATCTATACAATGTACGAGTACATCTTTGTCAGACTTTACTGCACAGACCAAACGGACTGCTTTGTTTGTGTAATTTTAATATGTTCGGCTGAGATCACGAGCCTGTCAGTGCTGTACTTTTTTCGAAATTAATTTAAGCTGTTGATCCAAATAACCGTTACCAGAGATTACTAAATAGTTACTTCGTAACCGTTACTGCGAAACCGGGCTTTCTGGGCGAGCAGAGGGTTAAGTCAGAGTTTAAATTAAGTAGGTTTAGAGTTCGCTCTAAGGGTGTCTCTTGTGAGACCGAACCTCGGCTGCCATGCAGCAAGTAGCATTAGATCTCCGCACTGACATGACCGTCTGCAGACATCGAAAATATTAATGGTGCGCACAGTGTATCGCGTGGAACATGCTAGGTGGACAATATTATTTTATGTTATATAACGATGCTCTTACTTATTTCAAATATGGGTAGTCATGTTTTTGTAATAAAAAACGAAAAAAATTATGATAGCAAAAAAATATTTTCAAAAATAATATATGAGCAACAATTAACTTAGCGAGTACTATGAATGCTGTAAATTGCATGCAGTTCAGATCGAATAAGTATCAAGAGGTATGTACAATATAAATCTAAATACATAAAATTACAAATAGTAACAAAACAATCATAGGTTTATTTACAATAAAAGAAAATATATGCATGAAAACTAAAACTAAGCAGCAAAGATAATATTTCATAACGTAACCTAATAATCATCATCAGAGTCTTCTGATGAATCGTTTACTGTGTAATCGTCATCATTTTGTGGAACTGTGCGATAATATGATGACGTTTCCAGTCTTGATTCTACTATACTAGGGCTTAAAATTAACTTTAAAACCTCTGAACATATTTTTTCCGGCTTTTTTTGGGGAATCTCTCGAAGGCTATTGATCAAGGGATCAGATGTTATAACCAACATTGACAGCAAGTCTCTGTTCGTGGCAACACGCGAGCACTTGCGGGTGTTGTACTCCCTAAATCTGCGGCAATCTTTATTACGTGCTTCCTGAGCCTCTTCGGAAAGCTGCCCAATTGGAAGCAATGCAGCTTTGATGACCTCTGTACTATGAATTAATATTTTATGTACAGTAGCAGGCATACAGTACCACGAATAGAGACTTAGATAATGTCTTCTGGTTTCAAGACAAAATTTATTAAATTCAACTAAGTTTATCTCGAATCCAGAAGACAAAGTCCTCAATATTACATCGAACTGTTTGATGATTTCAACATCCAATCCCGTGATCTGAGCACTCATCTCAGCATTCTTAAAAAACCGACGAGCCGTGTTTCCATCGTTTGAAGAACCAAATCCTGGCTTTGGTTTATCTATAATAAGTCCCATCTCGTTCTTAAATTTTAACTTAATTTCGTCGGAACGAACCTTGATATCTGCTTTGTCTTCGTTGCTTCTAGCCTGCCATTTCTTAATATTCAACTTGTAGCTGATATGTAAAAGGCATTCGAAGCAACGAATCCAAGCATGAAGTGTAGATAAACCAAAGCCAAAATGATCTTGGTTGCTGTTGAAGTTCGCGGGTTCATCATTCATCGTCTTGGGGGTGGCGCCACAGATGAAACACTTTTGAGTTGAACGAGTTTCCGTTAAAGCGTTGCATACCTTTCCGTCTGTCATTGTCAGCAAAAGTTCGTGTTTCACAGAGATTTGAGAATCACCAAAGTCGATACGTGTTGGAAGAAGAGCGTTAACTTCTTCCAACAATCTATTTGTCTCCGTTAACGTGAAGTCATTCGTTTCTTTAGCAAATATTAATTTGATTGGGCGACAATACAATGTTGATGAAGACCGAGGATTTTGCCAAACAATTTTGGCCCCATCATATAATCTAAGGGGAACTAAAGAAAATACGAAAAGAAATTCGTCCGTATCTTCAGTGTTCTCAAATCTCTGTTTGTATGTGCTGTGCCCAGAACTTCCATCACATCCCCATTTACTTACAAGTGTAAAAGACGAACTTGTTGCGAGGACACTGCTGATAACTTCATGCTGTGCTAATACTAAACGTTCCACTGTTTTGTTTAATAATGCTTGCAAATTTATTTCAGCACGTGTTTCTGTTACAGCAATGTGCTCCTGTGCAGGATAACAGGCCTGTTTAGATTTTGTCAAACTATAATATGATGGAAACACATTATGTCCTGCCTTCATAGACCACTTTCTTGTTTGTTTGTACGCATGTGTTGTTGACTTAGAATCTATATAGTAAGCTAACGCTTCGTCACTACTTAACTGCCTAGGATTAACATTACTGGTATCCTTAGACTTAACATTAATAACTGAGCTTTCACTAATGTCTCTAATTACGCTGGCAATTTTCCGTTGTCCTGCTGAACGCGCAGCAATTTCGGCAGCTGTCACCAATTCACTGACACTTCGCGATTCTACGAGATCCACGACTCGACGTTTTTTGGTTTTAAGGCGATAGGTAATGCCAAACTACGAAATAGACTCCTCTTTGAAAGCCTACTACTGCTAACCGATTGGTCCAATAATTTAAAAAAAAATGCATTACACGTATAATATAATTAAGTTTAAATTTTAAGTTCGTTTTTTCAAATTTTATTGTTATTTTTGACGGAAAAAAATCGAATATCTTTCTTATTTTTACACAAAAAATTGCTTATAACTTCCAAACTACTGTAACGATTTTGATGATTTTTTCTTTTTATTACAGACAATTTATTGCTTTATAAAATTTAAGTTCAAAATTTTACAAAATCATTATAGTGTGCTATTAAATCAATAAAAACCTTATTATTTAATTCGCGGACAGCGCTCGCGTCGAAAGTCAGTCTCCCGGTAGCGTTCATACGGGGAGGCCGTGTCGCATGTTAGCATGCTCCGCTCTCCATATTCGAGTCAAAGAGTAATAGTACAGATAGAACGTTTGGCACAATAGTAAGATTGTGCCGTTTGGAAATTGAAGATTTCGTTTACGCTTGGATGTTTTTTTATAGTAGATAATGAGCTTGGACCGAGAAGTCTGTTTTTTTTACAGATGTTGTTCTTATGATATAGACAAGGAATAAGAAAGGATTTTTTTAAAATTCATCCCCTAAGATGGTGAAATAGGGGGTGAAAGTTTGTTTGAAACTTTGTCATTTTTGAGTTATTACAACTCAAATAGAATGATATGCCGTAATTAAATTATCCTTTAACTGAAAAAAAATTAAATATAAATTTAATATTTTTTGGAATTCTAGCCTATAGAGAGGTAAAAAGAGGCTTTAAAGTTTGTATCATAAATGAATTGTTTATTTATTGCATTACTATAAAATCTAAATTATTTTAATTTAGTATTTATGATTTTTAATACAATTAAGAAGTACGAATTTTTGGATTTTTTTAGTACTTACGCCCTTCAATCGAAATTGAAGAAACATGCATGTAATGTTCGAAGTTTCATCCATTAAAGGAGTAAAAGTGTGTGTTACAATTTATATGAAAATTCAAAGGTTTATGGTGAAAATAACTTGAAATTCGGCACTTATAATCTTCAACACAATTTAAGAGTCATATATTTGGGGATTTTTTAAAATTTTATTCCTTAAAGGGTAAAAAAAGCATTGATGTTTGTATATTATTGTAGAAATTATTTAAAACTTAGTATTTATGATTTGTAATACAATTAAATGAATACGAGTTTAAGGTTTTCAAATATCATCTCTTAAAGGATGAAAAAAGTGGTAAAGTTTGTAGAAAAAATAAAATATGTTTAATCAAAATCTCTTCAAATTTATTAGTCATGTCTTTAATTCAATTAAATAAACGTGCATGTAAGGATGCTGTGAGTTTTATCTCTTAAAGAGGTAAAAGAGGGTATTAAAGGGGCTGAAAGCTAGTACTTTATAAATAGTTTTGTTTGCGAGTAGGCGCTGAATAATATTTTGAGACTATTCATGTTTACGCTTTCCTACGTTTACGCTTGAATGTTTTATTAGCTATAGATAGATAAGTATTTTTTCAATATTTTGTATAAATGTACAAAAATAAATAAAAAATAAAACATATAAACAACGAAGATAATTCAAGCAAGCGAATAAAAAGCAAAACTCTAAAGAAAAAAAAACTGGTACTATTTGAAGGTAGTAAGGACTTCGCAACTAAAAATAAATAAATTAAATATATTATACAGACAAATAGTCTAAATAAATCAACTTATTTAGTAGTTTCCTCTATAAACATTAAATCAAATTATATATCTTCTTTTTTATTACGAGATTTTGAAACAAAAACTAAGAAGCTAGTTAGTTTTAAAATATTATTCAAGAGATTATATTTAACCAAATCAAATTTTGAAAGGTTTTGTTAAATATTAATTGTTGATTGTATGTATTAAAATAAAGTGCTACACGGGATGTATTGTATATTACAACACTTTCAAAGAAATAGGAAACGAAACTGTTATTATTGTGTAAATTGTTATATGATTTTTTGTCGATTTTCGGTACATTTTTTTTCTTTAGATATTTATCGTTTTTCTAAAACGAATCGATAAATGAGCGATTACTGGTTATTGGGTTTGAGTTTGACAACATTCAGTCGATTCCTGATGATAAAAGTTCATATAGGTGAACAAAAATGTTAAAACGTAGGTATCTGCATTGACTGTAAATACTCTTTGACGTTGGAGCAAGCTAGCGCGCGATATAATTTTTGCGCTGCTCCTGTCAGAAACTCAAGGTCGTTCGCAGCTGTAATCGCCTTAAACGACGATTCTTCGAATTCTTTGCGAGGCCTTCCTGCTGAAATCACAGCCTCACTCGAAGTTGATGGTTGTGGCTCAAAAGAACTCACAGTAAACTGTATATCTTCTTCATCCAGCCAGGTCTTATTTTTAATTAAAAAACGCTCCTTCGATTTTCCTGAAGCCAACCATTTGACACCAATTTTATTGGAAAAGTTGGATATCTTCAACTTTATTTCTTTTTGGCTACATTCAGTAATGTTACCAAAGTGAAATTTTGAAGAAAGGTACTCATATATACCCGAGTTCTTTTCATTTTTTGTGGGTTTCAACCACTCTTCAAAAAATTCTACCCTAGAAATAGAGTATAAGCGTTCTGAAAAAAAAAAGAAAAGAATATGTTGTACTGAAGTGTGCTAAACAATTTGTGTATTTTTATGAAGAATAAAGTATTTCCTATGATATATCAAAGAACTAGCCCGGATAAAGGTGAATGTCTGCAAAATTAACTCTTTAAAACTATTCTTTCATAAAAAAAATACGTTAAAATATATAAGCTATGTTAAAATTATACCTAAAATTCATTTGAACAGATTCAGATTTTAAAAAAGGTTTTTTAAATAATAGGACTTACCCTCCGTGTTGATATCCATCACAAACACTCAAAATATTAACTATAAGCCACTATGGATGTGTACGAAAGTGTCACTAAACTGCAACTGATTGACTGTAACGATTTCATTAAACTCAATACCTGACTTCTAACCACTATTCCTTATCAGTTAAGCATTTGACAAACAACCGATTCTTGGAATCTGGAGATTAGGGGTGTTGTTTACGTTTTGCAATTAAGATTTCCTGGAAATGATAACATGAATTTTGTCCACCTAGCATGTTCTAGGCGAAATACTGTGGTGCGTTGCCATCCACGGCAATTTTTAACGACTTAGCACCACCATCGTGACTGATAACCGATATAGTTGTAAAATCTCGCTTGGATTTCATAACATTATTCTTTCTATTTCTGCCGCAATAGCGCCAATGCTTATCATTGTCATGCTGGTTTAGAAGAAAGGTAGTCGGTAAATTTATCCAAGTGGCCTTAAAACCTCGCGATAAGTATATAGCAACGCACCATTTACATCTTTGATGCCTTAAGGAGATTGTTATATATCACTTATCACCAGAACAAACATATTCTAGATTGCTAACCTGTGATATGCAAAAAATGTTTCCAAATCCGGCGAGATGGATCACCGTCCACCACAACACACATTGACTGGAATGTCTCAGAACAGTCACTACTTTCCATTTATTCCGCTACTCACGATTTGTATATATTTTTGAAATAAAGAAATTATTGCTTATCTTAGACACAAGATAAGCAAAGCTCAGGAAAATACAACAGATACATGTTAGTTAAGTCAATTGCTAGTTAAAACAACGGCAGCGTTAACCGCTTGTTAAATAATGGTGCAGTATGGAAGCAGTCGGATTTCCTAACGCGCTAACTCGCTGAAAACAAAGCGGCCTTCTGTGCACAGTAGGTATTTGAATGATAAGGAAATACGTAGCTCCATATGAAGCAGTATCAATGATATTTTCGCTGTACTATGTGGTCATTATAAATTATTTTTGTATGATGATGATGATGATGACCGCCTCAATGGTCGAGTAATTAGCGAACCTAACCGCGAATAAGTGGGCCTTGGGTTCGATTCCCAACAGGGACAAACATTTCTGTGATGAACATAGATGTCTGTTTTTCCTGGTCTGGGTGTGTATTATGTATGTAAAAGAATATATTTATTTCTATGTATTAGTATCGTTGACTAGCAACCATAACACAAGCAAATAATTTGCTTAATTTGGGGTCAAAAAAAACTTTTGATGGTATTCAGTATCATTACAGCCGTCGCTTATAGGCACCAAAAATGTAATTTAAATAAAAATGAAATTAAAAATGTACCTAAGTAAAAAAATGAAAGAAAATCGTGCGTTAGTATTTCCGAAGCAGAAGGAAAGGTCACACGCATAAGTTTGCCAGCTCTCTTACCTTCTAAACCGGGATATGACAAGCTAACACCACAAACTTATGGCTTTAGGGACATTTAGGAGACATTTAACTTTTATATCTATTGCCCTATTGTTAATATCTTTTATATAAAATAATATACTAAAATAGATAACCATTGCCTATATACCATTGCGTATATTTTATGAAATAACCAACAAGCTGATCCTGATAGAAACAGTTGCCTATAGACACCAGAGATGTTAATAGTCCATTGCTATCCGTGTGGCGAGATATTAATCCCACTTGCCGGCCGGTTAATAAGTTTACCGGCTACCTTCCAAACCGGAAACGACAATGACAAGTATTGCGACATGAATTATAGGTAAGGCAGTGGTACAAAAAACCCGGGCGAGACGTTGCGAACTCTACCACCCAGTAGTCACGATGGTAGTGTCAAAAAAAAAAAGCCAATCGTTCGTCTTTTACGACCTGCCTGGCGGAATGGCAGAATGTCGAAAGGCTTGGAGATTTGGAGAGCACGGGGTAAAATATATTAATCTGCCGTCAAAAAACTACCTTCTTTATGATTAAAACGACCACAAAGTTTTCAGTTAAACTTTATCGCATATATTATATCTGTTACTGATTTTATTTCTAGTTTGGCAGCGTATTGGTAGATGGCAGCGGTGATATTCCTTATTTTCCTCCATCTCCACCACTCTCCACTGTGGTAGAGCCTGGTCCTAACTGTCAATGTTTTTCTCCGTGTTGGTCCCGGGCTCCTTTGAAGAATAAGCCAACTGCCGTTTTGCCAGGCAGGTCTTAAAAGGCGACCGATTGGCTTTGCGAGTCACTACCATCGTGGCTATTAGGTGATAGAGTTCTGCATTGTCTCGCCCGGATCTGGTACCACCGCTTATCTATTCCTGCCGCAATAGCGTCAGTGCTTGTCGCTGTTGTGTTCCGGTTTGGAGGGTAAGGTAGCTAGTAAACTTATGCATGTAGCATTAGACCTCGCCACAAGATAGCAACGCACCATTAACGTCTTTGGTGTCGACGGTTGGAGGCGACGGTCGACTCTTTTCATCAATATACCCATTTGCTTATTTTCTATCTTATAATATAAAAATAATTAACTAAGCCGGTCGATTTGTTTTTGACTTTAACATTCTTAATCGCGTAACACAATATTTCATTTATCATCAATTTTGTTTCGATACCATGGGGAATTTCTATAACCATACATATATCATAAATGCGAAAGTCTGTCTATCTGTCTGTCTGTCTGTTACGTTTTCGCGGCTAAACAGCTTAACTGATTTCGGTAAAGTTTGGGATGGATATAGTTTAAGACCCAGGGTCAAATATAGGCTATGTTTTTAAATCAACCCCTAAGGGGTGAAATAGGGGATGATAATTTGCATGAAAGGTTGTAGTATTGATGACACACTCGTAGGTAGAGCTGCTCAGATCAGCTAGTTTTTTTAATACTAAAATTATATCTTTTTTATATCATAAGATAGCAAACAAGCAGATGGATCTCCTGATGGAAAGAGTCAACCATCGCCTATAGACACCAAAGGTTTTAATGGTGCGTTGCTATCTTATGCTGAGGTCTTATGCCACATGCATAAGTTTAGTGGCTACCTTGCTATCCAAATCGGAATACAGCAGTTATAAGCACTGACGCTATTGCGGCAGGTATAGGTAAGGCGGTGGCACCAGACCAGGGAGAGACAATGCAGAACTCTACCACCAAATAAATCTACTCATATATGAGTATGCCTATGAGTATGCTCCTCACTGACAAATAATAAGATAATGTACATAGCTACCTGAAAGTGAGAGAAGTTATAGACAGCACCTAGTACACTTAACCAATGTATAAAAAGAGGTAGATATGCATCAGGCTGTTTCGAGATTTTTGTGCCATTTCGATGATTACTACCCCTTTGACAGAAAATATATTTTAACGCAGTAGCGGGCTTAAGTGTGATCCCGGCCTGCCGAGCATCAGAGTTGTCGATACAATATATGTATTAAAAATAAGAAAAAACAGTACCTATATTAATATGATAAACTGAAAATGTGTGTATAGAAATGGTATAGAACAACAAAATTTTACAAAATCATTATAGTGTGCTATTAAATCAATAAAAACCTTATTATTTAATTCGCGGACAGCGCTCGCGTCGAAAGTCAGTCTCCCGGTAGCGTTCATACGGGGAGGCCGTGTCGCATGTTAGCATGCTCCGCTCTCCATATTCGAGTCAAAGAGTAATAGTACAGATAGAACGTTTGGCACAATAGTAAGATTGTGCCGTTTGGAAATTGAAGATTTCGTTTACGCTTGGATGTTTTTTTATAGTAGATAATGAGCTTGGACCGAGAAGTCTGTTTTTTTTTACAGATGTTGTTCTTATGATATAGACAAGGAATAAGAAAGGATTTTTTTAAAATTCATCCCCTAAGATGGTGAAATAGGGGGTGAAAGTTTGTTTGAAACTTTGTCATTTTTGAGTTATTACAACTCAAATAGAATGATATGCCGTAATTAAATTATCCTTTAACTGAAAAAAAATTAAATATAAATTTAATATTTTTTGGAATTCTAGCCTATAGAGAGGTAAAAAGAGGCTTTAAAGTTTGTATCATAAATGAATTGTTTATTTATTGCATTACTATAAAATCTAAATTATTTTAATTTAGTATTTATGATTTTTAATACAATTAAGAAGTACGAATTTTTGGATTTTTTTAGTACTTACGCCCTTCAATCGAAATTGAAGAAACATGCATGTAATGTTCGAAGTTTCATCCATTAAAGGAGTAAAAGTGTGTGTTACAATTTATATGAAAATTCAAAGGTTTATGGTGAAAATAACTTGAAATTCGGCACTTATAATCTTCAACACAATTTAAGAGTCATATATTTGGGGATTTTTTAAAATTTTATTCCTTAAAGGGTAAAAAAAGCATTGATGTTTGTATATTATTGTAGAAATTATTTAAAACTTAGTATTTATGATTTGTAATACAATTAAATGAATACGAGTTTAAGGTTTTCAAATATCATCTCTTAAAGGATGAAAAAAGTGGTAAAGTTTGTAGAAAAAATAAAATATGTTTAATCAAAATCTCTTCAAATTTATTAGTCATGTCTTTAATTCAATTAAATAAACGTGCATGTAAGGATGCTGTGAGTTTTATCTCTTAAAGAGGTAAAAGAGGGTATTAAAGGGGCTGAAAGCTAGTACTTTATAAATAGTTTTGTTTGCGAGTAGGCGCTGAATAATATTTTGAGACTATTCATGTTTACGCTTTCCTACGTTTACGCTTGAATGTTTTATTAGCTATAGATAGATAAGTATTTTTTCAATATTTTGTATAAATGTACAAAAATAAATAAAAAATAAAACATATAAACAACGAAGATAATTCAAGCAATCGAATAAAAAGCAAAACTCTAAAGAAAAAAAAACTGGTACTATTTGAAGGTAGTAAGGACTTCGCAACTAAAAATAAATAAATTAAATATATTATACAGACAAATAGTCTAAATAAATCAACTTATTTAGTAGTTTCCTCTATAAACATTAAATCAAATTATATATCTTCTTTTTTATTACGAGATTTTGAAACAAAAACTAAGAAGCTAGTTAGTTTTAAAATATTATTCAAGAGATTATATTTAACCAAATCAAATTTTGAAAGGTTTTGTTAAATATTAATTGTTGATTGTATGTATTAAAATAAAGTGCTACACGGGATGTATTGTATATTACAACACTTTCAAAGAAATAGGAAACGAAACTGTTATTATTGTGTAAATTGTTATATGATTTTTTGTCGATTTTCGGTACATTTTTTTTCTTTAGACATTTATCGTTTTTCTAAAACGAATCGATAAATGAGCGATTACTGGTTATTGGGTTTGAGTTTGACAACATTCAGTCGATTCCTGATGATAAAAGTTCATATAGGTGAACAAAAATGTTAAAACGTAGGTATCTGCATTGACTGTAAATACTCTTTGACGTTGGAGCAAGCTAGCGCGCGATATAATTTTTGCGCTGCTCCTGTCAGAAACTCAAGGTCGTTCGCAGCTGTAATCGCCTTAAACGACGATTCTTCGAATTCTTTGCGAGGCCTTCCTGCTGAAATCACAGCCTCACTCGAAGTTGATGGTTGTGGCTCAAAAGAACTCACAGTAAACTGTATATCTTCTTCATCCAGCCAGGTCTTATTTTTAATTAAAAAACGCTCCTTCGATTTTCCTGAAGCCAACCATTTGACACCAATTTTATTGGAAAAGTTGGATATCTTCAACTTTATTTCTTTTTGGCTACATTCAGTAATGTTACCAAAGTGAAATTTTGAAGAAAGGTACTCATATATACCCGAGTTCTTTTCATTTTTTGTGGGTTTCAACCACTCTTCAAAAAATTCTACCCTAGAAATAGAGTATAAGCGTTCTGAAAAAAAAAAGAAAAGAATATGTTGTACTGAAGTGTGCTAAACAATTTGTGTATTTTTATGAAGAATAAAGTATTTCCTATGATATATCAAAGAACTAGCCCGGATAAAGGTGAATGTCTGCAAAATTAACTCTTTAAAACTATTCTTTCATAAAAAAAATACGTTAAAATATATAAGCTATGTTAAAATTATACCTAAAATTCATTTGAACAGATTCAGATTTTAAAAAAGGTTTTTTAAATAATAGGACTTACCCTCCGTGTTGATATCCATCACAAACACTCAAAATATTAACTATAAGCCACTATGGATGTGTACGAAAGTGTCACTAAACTGCAACTGATTGACTGTAACGATTTCATTAAACTCAATACCTGACTTCTAACCACTATTCCTTATCAGTTAAGCATTTGACAAACAACCGATTCTTGGAATCTGGAGATTAGGGGTGTTGTTTACGTTTTGCAATTAAGATTTCCTGGAAATGATAACATGAATTTTGTCCACCTAGCATGTTCTAGGCGAAATACTGTGGTGCGTTGCCATCCACGGCAATTTTTAACGACTTAGCACCACCATCGTGACTGATAACCGATATAGTTGTAAAATCTCGCTTGGATTTCATAACATTATTCTTTCTATTTCTGCCGCAATAGCGCCAATGCTTATCATTGTCATGCTGGTTTAGAAGAAAGGTAGTCGGTAAATTTATCCAAGTGGCCTTAAAACCTCGCGATAAGTATATAGCAACGCACCATTTACATCTTTGATGCCTTAAGGAGATTGTTATATATCACTTATCACCAGAACAAACATATTCTAGATTGCTAACCTGTGATATGCAAAAAATGTTTCCAAATCCGGCGAGATGGATCACCGTCCACCACAACACACATTGACTGGAATGTCTCAGAACAGTCACTACTTTCCATTTATTCCGCTACTCACGATTTGTATATATTTTTGAAATAAAGAAATTATTGCTTATCTTAGACACAAGATAAGCAAAGCTCAGGAAAATACAACAGATACATGTTAGTTAAGTCAATTGCTAGTTAAAACAACAGCAGCGTTAACCGCTTGTTAAATAATGGTGCAGTATGGAAGCAGTCGGATTTCCTAACGCGCTAACTCGCTGAAAACAAAGCGGCCTTCTGTGCACAGTAGGTATTTGAATGATAAGGAAATACGTAGCTCCATATGAAGCAGTATCAATGATATTTTCGCTGTACTATGTGGTCATTATAAATTATTTTTGTATGATGATGATGATGATGACCGCCTCAATGGTCGAGTAATTAGCGAACCTAACCGCGAATAAGTGGGCCTTGGGTTCGATTCCCAACAGGGACAAACATTTCTGTGATGAACATAGATGTCTGTTTTTCCTGGTCTGGGTGTGTATTATGTATGTAAAAGAATATATTTATTTCTATGTATTAGTATCGTTGACTAGCAACCATAACACAAGCAAATAATTTGCTTAATTTGGGGTCAAAAAAAACTTTTGATGGTATTCAGTATCATTACAGCCGTCGCTTATAGGCACCAAAAATGTAATTTAAATAAAAATGAAATTAAAAATGTACCTAAGTAAAAAAATGAAAGAAAATCGTGCGTTAGTATTTCCGAAGCAGAAGGAAAGGTCACACGCATAAGTTTGCCAGCTCTCTTACCTTCTAAACCGGGATATGACAAGCTAACACCACAAACTTATGGCTTTAGGGACATTTAGGAGACATTTAACTTTTATATCTATTGCCCTATTGTTAATATCTTTTATATAAAATAATATACTAAAATAGATAACCATTGCCTATATACCATTGCGTATATTTTATGAAATAACCAACAAGCTGATCCTGATAGAAACAGTTGCCTATAGACACCAGAGATGTTAATAGTCCATTGCTATCCGTGTGGCGAGATATTAATCCCACTTGCCGGCCGGTTAATAAGTTTACCGGCTACCTTCCAAACCGGAAACGACAATGACAAGTATTGCGACATGAATTATAGGTAAGGCAGTGGTACAAAAAACCCGGGCGAGACGTTGCGAACTCTACCACCCAGTAGTCACGATGGTAGTGTCAAAAAAAAAAAGCCAATCGTTCGTCTTTTACGACCTGCCTGGCGGAATGGCAGAATGTCGAAAGGCTTGGAGATTTGGAGAGCACGGGGTAAAATATATTAATCTGCCGTCAAAAAACTACCTTCTTTATGATTAAAACGACCACAAAGTTTTCAGTTAAACTTTATCGCATATATTATATCTGTTACTGATTTTATTTCTAGTTTGGCAGCGTATTGGTAGATGGCAGCGGTGATATTCCTTATTTTCCTCCATCTCCACCACTCTCCACTGTGGTAGAGCCTGGTCCTAACTGTCAATGTTTTTCTCCGTGTTGGTCCCGGGCTCCTTTGAAGAATAGGCCAACTGCCGTTTTGCCAGGCAGGTCTTAAAAGGCGACCGATTGGCTTTGCGAGTCACTACCATCGTGGCTATTAGGTGATAGAGTTCTGCATTGTCTCGCCCGGATCTGGTACCACCGCTTATCTATTCCTGCCGCAATAGCGTCAGTGCTTGTCGCTGTTGTGTTCCGGTTTGGAGGGTAAGGTAGCTAGTAAACTTATGCATGTAGCATTAGACCTCGCCACAAGATAGCAACGCACCATTAACGTCTTTGGTGTCGACGGTTGGAGGCGACGGTCGACTCTTTTCATCAATATACCCATTTGCTTATTTTCTATCTTATAATATAAAAATAATTAACTAAGCCGGTCGATTTGTTTTTGACTTTAACATTCTTAATCGCGTAACACAATATTTCATTTATCATCAATTTTGTTTCGATACCATGGGGAATTTCTATAACCATACATATATCATAAATGCGAAAGTCTGTCTATCTGTCTGTCTGTCTGTTACGTTTTCGCGGCTAAACAGCTTAACTGATTTCGGTAAAGTTTGGGATGGATATAGTTTAAGACCCAGGGTCAAATATAGGCTATGTTTTTAAATCAACCCCTAAGGGGTGAAATAGGGGATGATAATTTGCATGAAAGGTTGTAGTATTGATGACACACTCGTAGGTAGAGCTGCTCAGATCAGCTAGTTTTTTTAATACTAAAATTATATCTTTTTTATATCATAAGATAGCAAACAAGCAGATGGATCTCCTGATGGAAAGAGTCAACCATCGCCTATAGACACCAAAGGTTTTAATGGTGCGTTGCTATCTTATGCTGAGGTCTTATGCCACATGCATAAGTTTAGTGGCTACCTTGCTATCCAAATCGGAATACAGCAGTTATAAGCACTGACGCTATTGCGGCAGGTATAGGTAAGGCGGTGGCACCAGACCAGGGAGAGACAATGCAGAACTCTACCACCAAATAAATCTACTCATATATGAGTATGCCTATGAGTATGCTCCTCACTGACAAATAATAAGATAATGTACATAGCTACCTGAAAGTGAGAGAAGTTATAGACAGCACCTAGTACACTTAACCAATGTATAAAAAGAGGTAGATATGCATCAGGCTGTTTCGAGATTTTTGTGCCATTTCGATGATTACTACCCCTTTGACAGAAAATATATTTTAACGCAGTAGCGGGCTTAAGTGTGATCCCGGCCTGCCGAGCATCAGAGTTGTCGATACAATATATGTATTAAAAATAAGAAAAAACAGTACCTATATTAATATGATAAACTGAAAATGTGTGTATAGAAATGGTATAGAACAACAAAAGGTAGTACAATAATTAATTCTGAAATAGTCACGATACCGCCCAGCCGAGCGAGTAAACAGGTTTTAAAATCAGAGTGCTAAGTGTGAGTTTTTCTTTTCGCATTCGATCGTGAGCGCGTTTTTAGTTTACTAGGAATTTGTATGTGATTTGTACAGCGCCACCTAGTGGTAAACTGGTTTCTCACGTTTACCACTAGGTGGCGCTGTACAAATCACATACAAATTCCTAGTAAACTCCAAACGCGCTCACGATCGAATGCGAAAAGAAAAACTCACACTTAGCACTCAGAGATAAGAATACCGCTTTCTCTATATTATGTATCAAGACTCAAGAGTTACATACACTTTAAAGTGATCGCAATAAAATGATTACTGCAAACATAGGCAATTAGCCTCTCACGATAGCCAGTGAGATGGGTCGGCGTTATAACACTTGTTTCAGTTGTAAACATTGCAATGCAACTTAATATTTCAAAACCCGCATAATTGTGTTGTCCTACTTTTTAGCTGAATTGTAATAATAAAGATTTTTGTGTATAAAAACTCTTAGTAGACAGCAGCTGTTTGCTGACGATGATTGACACGCCCGTACTTAGTAGTGTACGTAAAGCTGTCGGTTCAAATTATAACAAGAAAAAGTTACTTAAGTTAGCAATTGCGTTAATATTTCGTCGCGTTAGCCTCTAAAGTGATATCGCCGATATCGGTGATTTGTAGTGAATAAATGATGTTTTAGTAATATATTTTTTTATTAGTATTCGACACCGACAAACTAATCTTAAAATCTTGGAGTAGAATCACTTAGACACTTTACACATTATTATCACAGTTGGACTCCGAAACTAGGTGCTCTACCGATGATTTTTATATAATGTTGTGTATTCTGTGTCTAGGGTACACCTTTATTTGAAAAAATAGAGTAGGTGCATTTTCTTTTGTGAGGTTAAAAAATAAAATACAAAATAAAAACGAAGTATTATTTATTAACTCTGCTATTCGTTTTTCCACGCATATTTTTTGCTAAGTCTGGCAATATCTAACAATATTTTTCACTAGTTAATTTTCGAGACGTTGCGTTTAGTTTTTCCTGTCCACGTCACGCCTGACCACAGGTTTATGCTTTTGCAAAGCACAGGTCCGGCCACATAAAGAGTATTTGCTCACGCCTGTGGGCTGGGGTTCTCAACATCAAATTCTCATATTTGATAAACTCCAAAGGCCAGCTGAGCGCATAATCGACAACGCGGTTTTTACAATAGGTGGTAGATTTCCACAACGACTTGCCCGGGTATTTGGTACCAACGCTTTACCTGTTCCTGCCGCAATAGTGTCAATGCTTGTCATTGTCATGTTCCGGTTTGGAAGGTAAGGCCGGTAGACTTATGCATGTGGCATTGCCATGCTGTCACACGGATAACAACGCACCATTAACATCTTTGGTGTCTATAGGCGATGGTTTCTCTTTCCATCAGGAGAGCCACCTGCTTGTTTGCTATCTTATGATATAAAAAAATTTAAAGCACAGTCTTCGCAGAAACAAAGGATGCGCTCTATCAAAAATACTTTTAATTCCTCCTGTAGCAGTAACATAGTAACTCCGAACTATTCGCCGCAGTGAAGGCCTCCAAATGCATCATCAAGATATGCCGTTAACATCTACTACTTAGTTTTCATTCGCATATATTCCTCGCACATACAGTTAAATTAAGAATAACTTTTCTAGCTCGATTTTTCCGAAGTTTTGTGACATTTTTTATATCATAAGATATCAAACAAGCAGATGATTTTCCTGATAGAATGAGACAACCATCGACTATAAACACCTTTGCTTTTCTTGTGGCGGAGTCTTAATGCCACATGCGTAAGCTTACCGGTTACCCTACCCTCTAAACACGACAGTGATAAGCACTGACGCTATTACGGCAGGAATAGATAAGGCGGTGGTAACAAACTCGGGTAAGGCAATGCAGAATTCTACCACCTATTAGCCACGATGGTAGTGGCTCGAATAGCCAATCGGTCGCCTCTAAAGGTCTGCCTGGCAGAAGAGCAGATGGTCTATTCTGCAAAGAGAGCCCGGACCGATACGGGATGAAAAAGAAATTATTTATGTTTAAGAGGCGGATAAATATTAATTAAGAAATTCGACTCTGTGGTCTAGTTGTCCGGTGTCGGTGGTTACCATTTGAGGTCCCGAGCTCGATTCCCGGGTCGAGCAATTTAAAAAATGTGTTTTTTCAGTTTTGTGATAAAAACAATGTTGTCCGGGATTGGATAAGTGCCCGGTTGCCGATAGGCTTGCCACCTATCACATTGTGGGAATCAGTATATTAGGCGTGGGTGCACTGGTTCTACCTCTGTCTGCCTCTTCGGGAATATGGGTGTAAAGATACTTTTTATTTTACTTTTTTAAGAAATTACGTTGATAATAAACGATTATAATAAGTTTAACTGTACACACCGTCTTTAATACTGTTCTCAAAAGCTATGTAGCATTAAATCGCCCTCTGTACGTGATTGTGCATACATTTTAAATAACTAAATAAATAAACAGACGGTTCAGATACCACCATTTGATTGCGATACCACCGCATTGGCAACAACCTCACTTGCAAATGTTCATGGGCTTACTTAATATCATTGCTCGTATATCAGCTCATTCTATAAAAAATAAGATATTACCTAAACATTGTTAAAACAATTGTCACTATAAATATAACTCTAGATTCTTTACCTAATGGACTAGTAAGGAAAATGCACAAGTTTATATTGAGAAAAAGCGTGACATGCTGGGTATTGTATATTACAAACTGTCCCAACGTGTCACACTGTCACAACTCACAGTGGCTGTGACAGGATGGGACACCGTTTGAGTTGTGACAGGTTGGAATACATAATATACTTCATCATTACTCGTTAAATCTAATGTAATTAATAATTCTCCAGTATCTAATTATCTCTAAATATCTAAGTGTCTGTAAATATCTAATCCTTCATTAAATTAATACATTAAAATTATATCCCTTGCCGAAGGCATTTTCCGTTAATTTAATTGTTATTATTTTATTGATGAAAATACATATAGGTAGTTAGAAAACAATACATAGATATACTCTACGAATATAACACAATCAGCTCAAAATATTGTGGGTGCTTCCTGGTACGATTACAGTTGTTATCTTTTTTCTATATAAAACAATTTCATATTTTGTAGCCTCCAGTGTAGTGACGGTATATTGGAAAAGCAAATAAAAGTGTATATCGCGGTTATAACAAATTGACTAAAACGATAATCGTTAAGTTGTCAAATACAGCATTGAGTACTATCATCAGTTGAGAAGCTGGTGAATCGTGTTAAATCCGAAGAGACTTAAAACGTTCAGTTGGCTCTGCCTAATTCACAAAAGATCTGATGTGATGATATTAAGTATTATACATGTATTATTTATACAAATTGTATAGAGTTTACTAGAAGCAAACCGGAAAACCAATTTCAATGTGCAAAGGCCACTCGTTACTCTACAAAAACTGTAGGAAGACCAAGGGACCTTGCTGCTCCAGCGACTTTTCTCATTCGACAATACTCATTAGCCGCGTACAAAAACTTAATCGTTTGGTTTTTTGCAACAGTTTAAACAATTTGAAAAGACCTTCTCTTTAACAAGGTTTCGATAACTCGACCGAACGATAGGTATTTAATTTAATTACAGAGCCGTAAGAATGTATTTGAGTACCTACTATAATAGTCCGCCGAACATCAACACTGTTTATATGTAATTTCGTGAGTTTATACAACTTTTTTCGAAATCACTGTTTTTTTCAAATGAGCATGCTGAAAATATACTGAATTTATAAGTTTTTATTTCCTGATGTATATACATGCTTAATTTTATGCATTAACAAGATAATTAAATAAGTAATTCGAATAAGTAATGTTTTATCCGACAATATAATATTGCACCATACCACATTTTAGCATTTTTTTGGGAGTGAAATCGATACATACATACGCGTAGATAATTTTTGTTGTTAATTTTATTAGCAATTTTAATTGTTAATTTTATTAGCATGGGCATAGTTTTACCTTTATTATATAGGGGGTGTTTAATTGTCCTAAAATGTACAAGCATAGCTTTGCTATAGGGCGTTCACAAGGGTTCTAAAATGGACAAACTT
Organism: Apodemia mormo; assembly: GCA_036924255.1. Lineage (NCBI taxonomy): Eukaryota > Metazoa > Arthropoda > Insecta > Lepidoptera > Riodinidae > Apodemia > Apodemia mormo. Next base: position 46,283,434 of record JAUPFN010000006.1, read on the forward strand.
TGATATGAAGGGTGTTCAAGCGTTTCAAAATGTACAAATATTAACTTTTTGTACCATGAACTTCTAAATTGCGCGATAAATCACTTAATTAAATTTTACACATAAACATATATATCCCATGTCGGATAAAAATTGCATTTATCTATTCCACGTATACACGATTTGATCCCCTAGGCTCCCTCTTATACGCCTATGGTTACCAAGTGGTATAGATACGTCACAGGACAAATTCCTAGAGCCTGCGTTCTTTTAGACCGATAGATTATATTATATGAACGTCATATATAAATCACGGGTTCTATGTTTCACAGCAGAGTTTGATAGACTCGCCATAAGAACGCTTTTTTACACTCACGAAGATATGTAATGATCATTCACAAAAAGGTTGCCTTCCCAAGGACTACTAAATGGTGGTAACGAAAGAAAGATAAGTAACAATTGTAATAAACTGTATATATAACAAATAATTTATTATTGTCCCTTCATATTGTAGAAACGTACATGATACAGTAAAATATTAAAATAAGAAGATTTAATTGAAATGCGGCGGTAGAGATGGATCATTAGGAATCTCGTCAGCTGATATGGTCTAACTTTTCCCCTCGAAGGTAATATTTTATTAGAGATCTTGACAAATATTATCGATCAGAAAGTTTAGCTCTAAAAGTTTCAATGGAATGTCCTTTTCTTAATAGATAATTAACATCTTCATTAACACGAAAATTTTTTTCCCCGCTTATCCACTAAAAAGATTGGGACCAAAATATATGTCATAATTTATAACTTACCACCACAAAAATTAGATGATCTCAGTTTAAGATCACCTTCACACAAACTATGATAATCACAATGGTAGTGAAGCTTTATGAGCTGCATTTGATAAGCTTCTGGGACGGGCTAACGTGTCATTTACAACTTGACTAAGTACCTACTAACAAGGTTTACTAGGCGATAGAGCTCTCCAACGTCTCGCCCGGTCTTGGTAACACCACTTCACCTGTTCTTACCGCGCTAGCTTCGAAGTTTGTCACTGTCGCGTTCCAATTTGGAGGGTAAGGCAGCCGGTAAATATACGCATGTAGCATAACCATCTTGGCATACGGATAGCAACCCACCAATGACATTGGTTTTTATAGGCGATGTTTATTTCTTTCCATCCTGCCATTTGTTTATTACCTCTATGATATGAAGAAAGCAGCAGCAGCAGCAAACGTCAGGACCAATACACGGTAAGGAAGTGCAGTAATTGCAATACATTATGTATTTTATACAACTAACAACAAAGCTATTTTTCAAGTTAATATCATAATATCAAGGTTAACTGGTACACTACTGTACGGAATGACGTCATATGTAAACCAATTTTCCAGTTCGCTGTGACGTATAACTCGGTGACGTCATGTCTCCAGACGGTGACATCACAGTTCCTTAAGGAGGCCGCGAGGGACCGGTTATTTGTAGGTCAAGAACATCGAAAGTAAACGAGCACTCAAGGTTAGACGATCGATTTGGTGAGAACGAGCTGACTGCTGAAAATTGAAATCGTTTCTGTAATAACTGTAATTAACTTAACTATAGTATAATTAACTGGTTAAAATATTATAACTTATCGCGTCAAGCGAGAAATTACTGCGCACAATTTGAAAGAATCTACTATTTATCAATTTAAATAATATTTTATCAACTGGGGACCGCGGCTTTGCGCACGCCTAATGTCTAGTGACTCATAGCTTATGTCTGATACCTAGCATTGGAATTTCACTAAAACAGTTAATAAAAAAACTTGAGAGGTGTCAAGGGACACCCGGATGGAACGAAGTTCCTTTCCATAGGTACAAAAAACCTGTATACACTCAACAAAAATAATCGTCGCGACACCACACTGTTCAATGCGCAATAGAAATAAAAATATCTGGCTTGCTTTCTATAAAAGAGAGAGAGAGAGACAGAGAAACATGCGCACGCCGCACAGCTTACAATAACTTACTATTATAGCAAAAAGTGTCGTGACAACTTTTCGTAAGAATTTTTTCCGTCTAGCCCCCTTTCACAACGCGCGATAAGGAACTTCGTTCCAAAAAATAATATCACACTCAGATACCTTACGAAGTAGGTCGAGGTGTACCCAGGTGGTATACTTAGCGTACACATAATTAGTTACCGGTATGATGTGACAGGGGGCTAAGCTATTGATTAATAGGGCACATATGCAGTAAACAACTGAAAAGCTTATTTAGAACGAATTTCCCGACCCGTGACTCGAATCCAGGATCACATGGGACTATGCCGAAGCCTATGTTTATATGTACATACACGGATTATTAGGGGCCATTCAAGTATTACGTAAGCACTAAAGGGGATGGGGGAGGAGGTCTTTGTTTTGCTTATTTGTGATGATATGGGGGATGGAGGTCTGGATGGTGATTACATCCTTAAATTCATTTTATTGGTTTTTCGGATTTCCGTAAACTTTTAGTTGATTTTGATTGAACACATATTTGTCATATATATGACAACCTTGCTTGTCTATGTTCTAAAGTCAAACTCATCTTTAAGGATTGCTTAAATGTGGACATGCTTACTGAGCAAATATGGTAATTCAGTACAGCAAACATCCAATGTCGTCAAAGACTTAATGAGTCATGGAAGAATCTGTCATGAGCTAAAGAGCCCTGTCGATATGAGCATGAGATTATTCTTTTTTTTTATATCATAAGATAGCAAACAAGCAGATGGGTCTCCTGATGGAAAGAGTCAACCATCGCCTATAGACACCAAAGGTGTTAATGGTGCGTTGCTATCTTGTGGCGAGGTCTTATGCCACATGCATAAGTTTACCGGCTACCTTACCCTCCAAACCGGAACACGACAGCGACAAGCACTGACGCTATTGCGGCAGGAATAGGTAAGGCGGTGGTACCAGATCCGGGCGAGACAATGCAGAACTCTACCACCTAGTAGCCACGATGTTAGTGACTCGTATAGCCAATCGCCTGCCTGCCTGGCAAAACAGCAGTTGGCCTATTCTTCAAATGAGCCCGGGACCAACATGGGGGATTCGGGGGATATTCTAAGACATCAGCGCATAGCCACGTTTCCGTAGGTAGTATGAACCCCACGAATATGCCCTCAATGTGGCCTCTATAGAGCGCCCATTTTTGTAGACAGAAACATATATTTTGGAACGAAGTTCCTTACGGCAGGCTTGGGATATATGGGCAGGCAGATAGGGATTTTGCTGCGCGACCGAACTGAAAAAAATGTGATAGTAAAACCGTAAGAAAAATGCGTGGAATAAAAGCGTTAAATGAGACGTGCGCAGGCGCGACAGTCGCGTACACAAGCGAGTAGTGCCGTTTAGCCGAAGGAAGTTCGTTCCAACCTGGTGTCCCGCGACACCAGATCATTTTTTTTTAAATAATCGTTTTTTTCTTCTTGGAACTGGTTTTATCGAAAGATACTAGGTGTAAAGTAGTACGTTACTATGCCCTCTACAAATTCAATTCTATGGAAAAATCACGTGAGATTGTTAGTTGGCACTTGGCAGTGAATTACTATTATAAACCGAAAAAAAACGTATTTTTTAATAATTACATAAATTGATCCAACCCCAAAGTAAACAAATTATATGCTTGTGTTATTGGTGCTAGTCGAAGATACTAATTCATAGAAATACATATATTATAAATACTGTTACATCTATAAATATATGTAAATAAAATTGAAGTGTCTGTCTGTAATTTTACACTTTACTGTTTAATCTTACACTTTCTTGCTATCTAAATTGTATAAATATACATTGTACTACATTGTATAAATTTGTTAATTGGTAAAGTTCTCATCAGGCAGCTTATAGCAAAGCGTATACTTTGGCCCTGTAGTGGCTCAAGCAATCACAAACACTACAAGAAAAAATAATAAAAAATTGACAAAAATCAATAACAAATGGAAAAAATGAAATTCAAAATAAAAATCCTGAATCGCGATATCACAATTATTTATTTTGTAACACTATATACAAGTTACAACGATTCTCAAATGAACTTCGGTCCCCAGGCAGCACACCTTGCCTGGCTGGAAAGATCTTCCTTTTCCCCTTACTTGTCCTTGTGTGACGTCATCGACCTGCACAGTAATGACGTCATACTGACAAGAAGCTGGTTCCATCACTATGACTCTTCAGCGGTACGGACCAGCGGTGCCACAGTGGTTATCCCGACGTGATCATCACCACTAACAGCTATCAACATGCCACAGTGGTGACCCTCGGCAAAACAACACGCTGCCTTCTGACCATCAGCGTCTAATAATCTCCCCTCTGCTTCCAAACAGCATCAGCCAGCTTCACAAGCTACGCCTCAACTACGCTTTTCGGAATCCACTTCGAACTGCCCACGTTCACTGGATCTCCATGCAGCAACTCTGTCCCGCTCGTTCCGACTCATTGCGAACCACAGCGGAGGCGCACTCGTCCCGACTCACGGAGGACGGCGCATATTCGGCTCGTCTCGACTCACCGCAGACTCGAGCACTCAAGGCACATACGCTTCACTGGCACAACCAGGTCGACCTTCGGTCTTGGGGGAGAGTATTGTAGCGGCTCAAACAATCACAAACGCTACAAGAAAAAATAATAAAAAATGGACAAAAATCAATAACAAATGGAAAAAATGAAATTCAAAATAAAATCCTGAATCGCGATATCACAATTATTTATCTTGTAACACAATCGTTGTAACACAAGTTACAACGATTCTCAAATGGACCTCGGTCCCCAGGCAGTACACCTCGCCTGGCTGAGAAGATCTTCCTTTTCCCCTTACTTGTCCTTGTGTGACGTCATCAACCTCCACAGTTATGACGTCGCCTGAGAAGAAGCTGGGCCGCTGGTACCATCACTATGACCCTTCAACGGTACGGAGCAGCGGCGCCACAGCCCCTAAAAGAGTTAGATTCCTTTAGGAAGTGAATAATTATTATTCTTTTTAAATAATTAAATATTTTTACGTACATACATCAAGATTTCAAATACATATAGGTATATTGCGGAATTAAAGCTAAAATGGAAGTTAAATGCGAAATTACAGAATGTTAAATCAAGGACTTTCCTGAGAGTTTTTCTCTCGGGAAAGTTCTTGGGCTGAGATTGTAAATTGCCCGAATAGTCCTTTTTTGTAATATATATATTGTATTTATTTTAGCAGAATTTCCCCATTTATTATATACACATAACTAATTCATTATACTCGTATACACCTCTTTTATCTAGGTACTTTTTATATAAAGATTACTCATGCCAACGCTAACACAGTTGCAAACTTTTTAAATAAATATTGCTATGATTAGGTAGGTATATTCTTTTAGAAAGTTCTTAAATATTTTGGTGCAAACGGACCTAAACCAAACTCAGTTAAACCGAAATTAATTACTCATACGCGCTGCAACGAATAGTTTATTATACATATTACATATAACTAAATGTTTATGTAATAACATTATTTCAGGCATAGCTTTCGAAATTTGTTATGTAATATTATAATCTAGTGATGATTTTTATTTTTTTAATCATAGGACAGCTAAAGCTGATGGCTCTCTGATGGAAAGAGACAACCATTGCCTATAGTCTATAAACACCAACGATGCTAATGGTGCGTTGCTATTCGTGTGGCGTCTTGAAATGTCACAGGCATAAAGGAGAGGGGGATTTTTGGGCCCAAATGTAAAGGGTTGAAGTATGGTTCAAAAAAATGATACTATTTTTCTATTTCAAATTTCAAAATATGAACTTAATCCGCTTTCTGCGAAAAAAGAAATCACGAAAATAAGTTTGTGGTACTATAATTGTATAATCGATAGAATTATAATCGATTTATGTAAATAATTTTAATCGAAATATAAGTTCGTAAGTATATGTAAAAGTGTATTTTTGATTAATATTTAGTATAATCAACAGTAAGTACCATCATTATTTTACAAACCATTTATAATATAAAAAGAAAAAATATAATCGATACAATTTATATAATCGATTGATTACGTTACTTCAAACTTAATACGATTTAGTGTCTGTGGATTTAACACAGCTAAAATTGACAATTACAACTGACATCACTGACGGCTCGCAAGAGTCGCACTCGCAAGTCGCGGATTTCACTCTTCGCTATTTTACGTACTTACCTCTAGAGAGGCATCCTTTAATTTGTGTTTTCCAAAAATCTGTGTTTTAGTATTGTGTCAATTTATAAACATGAAGCATAGTTGCCTGTATTACAAGTATCAGTTGTTTATATAATAGTAAACGGTTACAGTGAGTTAAACTATACCATAGTACCGTAACTTTACTTCTAGTGAATATCTTATATCTCTGTTCTCAGATTGCTAAAATCTATAAAATTTTCAGTATTTATATATCGTTAAACTAGCTATTAATTAACATAATATTCATCTTATTACAAGGGGGGCCAAGTTTGTATGCAACGGTATCAGTCTCCTTTATAGGCTACCATACCCACCAAACCGGATTAAGAGAAATACAAGAATTAAGTGCGGCAGGAATCCTGTCATTCATTACAACAGCGCGCCGTCGACCGGGCTATCTGGCATTAAATAACGTACGATTAAACATTAGACAAACTCTACTTAATAATAACTTTAGAAAGAAAGAAAGAAAGAAAATATTTATTTACAGTAGTTAACAACAAGGTATTTTATTCGGGAAATAAAAGCCAGCAAAATGTAATTAGAAGTAGCAGTTTAAAATATATTTACTGCATTAATCATTTTTTTATATGATAGAATTGTTCTCCTGATGGAGATGGTTTCCCTTTCCATCAAGAGAGCCATCTGCTTGTTTGCCATTATATTTAAAAAAATCTGTAAGCCAGTTGACCCTGTCCCTGAAACTTCCAGCTAAATTGAGATATTTTAAGCTCAAATTAGTAATAAAAACTAAACCTAAGCATAGGTTTATGAGTTTAAAGAGTTTAAAAATCTAAAGTATGCAAAAATGATATATTATGATACTTAGTAATTTAATGTTCTAAAAGATTACAATTTTTTCAAACTCGATCGATTTTGATCCTTCGAATGGCATTCTACGCAATTTTTGAACTCTGAATTGTTTTATTAGCTACAAATCGATAGGTTAAATATGTCGGAGAAATTTCACTTACTAGGTGGTAGAGTTCTGCATTGTCTCGCCCGGGTTTGGTATTATCGCCTTTCCTATTTCTCCTGCAATAGTGTCAGTGCTTGTTAATGTCGTGTTCCTGGTTGGACGGTAAGGTAACCGGTAAACTTATGCATGTGACATTAGACCTCGCCACAAGATAGCAACGCACCATTAACACCTTTGCAGTCTATAGGCGATAGTTGACTTTTTCCATCAGGAGATTTATGATATAAAAATATGTAAAAAAAATGTGGAGCCGCTGGTCCGTACCGCTGGAGGGTCATAGTGATGGAACCAGCGGGCCAGCTGCTTGTCAGGTGACGTCATTACTGTGGAGGTTGATGACGTCACACAAAGACAAGGAAGGGAAAAGGAAGATCTTCCCAGCCAGGCAAGGTGTACTGCCTGGGGACCGAAGTCCGTTTTGAGAAACGGTGAAACTTGTATATAGTGTTACAAGATAAATAATTGTAATATCGCGATTCAGGATTTTATTTTGAATTTCATTTTTTCCATTCGTTATTGATTTTTGTCCATTTTTTATTATTTTTCCTTGTAGCGTTTGTGATTGTTTTGAGCCGCTACAAAAACTTTTTTCAAAAATTTTTGCTATCGATAAATCCCAAACAAATGAACCAATTTTAGTACGATTCACGGCATTTGACGGAATTTTTATAATCAAAAGAGCTGGCTAGATTTTTAAACAAATAGGTATATTAGCCTGAAAGTTATTTTAAAAATATGAAAAAACTGTAAATAAACGTAATTTTAATATTTGCAATGCTGAAACTTTTGAAAATTAGATTTGATTATGATTTTTGAAACACCATTGAATGTCGTTTTTTAAGTAGGGTAGACTCATCCAATTTCGTGATAAAACAAAATATGTAATAAAACTTCTTTTTTTTATGTCATAAGATAGCAAACAAGCAGATGGGTCTCCTGATGGAAAGAGTCAAACATCGCCTATAGACACCAAAGATGTTAATGATGCGCTGCTATCTTGTGGCGAGGTATAATGCCACATGCATAAGTTTACCGGCTACCTTACCCTCCAAACCGGAACACGACAGCAACAAGCACTGACGCTATTGCGGCAGGAATAGGTAAGGCGGTGGTACCAGACCCGGGCGAGACAATGCAGAACTCTACCACCTAGTAGCCACGATGGTAGTGACTCGATAGCCAATCGGCCGCCTTTTACGACCTGCCTGGCAGAACGGCAGTTGGCCTTTTCTACAAAGGAGACGACACGACCAACACGGCGAAACTTCGATATTTTAATAAAATTTTCTTTTTATTTAAAATTAGGAACATAAATCAGTCTTTAATTTACAATAATTAGGATAGTAAACTTAAATAGGACTTCTATTTTTAGACTTACAGCTAATAATCGAAATCTCGTTGATGTTGACAATTTCGTGATAATCACTTTAAGTTCGTGATACATGCTTAGCTAATTACGTTATCGCGGAATTGCATGAGCTTTTGATTTTTTTATATCACGAAATTAGAAAAATATTCCCGGTGTTCGCAAAGATAAGCCATAACGCTGTTTAAAAGTGACCCACCAGTTCCAACCAGCAAAACCTTTGTCATAGCTCATAAAGCAATGCTTAGGATTTGTTGCCTCTGCCAACAAAAAGGCAATTTTTCGAATTTGATTCACAGTGAGGCCAAACCTGAGCTCCTGCAATTCAATTATATAAGTGTGTAAACAGTCTTCCAATTTTAGTCATAAAAAAATGAGTTTTCATCTTTTGCACGACGAACATTATCTTTGAAAGTAGTCCATGGAATACCGAATTCTTTAGATGCGCGGTAGACAGTCACATTTTTTCTAATACATTTTCGACTGCGGTTCTCAGCGTCGCATCATTGTATTTTCTATTTTTTTTTTATTATCTTTCGCCATTATGTCTGTAAAAAAATATTGAAAGTCAGGTAACATTAAAAAAATAAACTCATTTAATTCCGTGATAATAATTCTGAAAAATCTTTCTATAGGTATTACATTTTTTTATTTGGTTTTACTTAACGTAAATGTTCACTTTCACTTAATAAAACGCGAAAATCAATAGCTTCTAACCCAGTTTTTTACGTACATCGCATTTGCCTACGTTAAATCCGTGACACAGCTAAAATTCAAAACTTGAAAATTCGTTAATTTTATATGTTGACAAAATAAGAAATTATACTAAAATCACTCACCCTTTGCTTACACCAAGCCACAAGTCACAATCTGCACTGGTCTCACTCTAAACTGAGTAAGTTTTGTTGCAACCTATGAACTTTTTGTATTTATTTTAAATTTTTTAGCTAAACACAAAAATTCTGCGGCCGCGCATCGCACAAAACTACGCGCGGGCGGACAAATCTGTCATTTGTTACTATCTCTCTCGCACGATTTGAACCAACCTTTTCAGACGAAAAGAAGATTTATTACTCTAACCTAAGGTTCATATTAATGATGTGTATTTGTCTCACTTAACTAAGTACGAGGCTCGAAACAGACTATCACGAAATTAGTATTATCACATATTTGCCTGAGTTTACCCTATTAAAATATCGTAGAATATCGAAATCCAATTGGTTGAAAAATTTCGAAGTTATGTCGAAAAAACACTTTTTCAAAATTTTTCGTCAATGATTACTTACTCCCGAACGGATAAGCTAACTTTGATGCAATTTATGTGTTAGATGTGGTTTTTAAGGAAAAGAGCTGATTAGATTTTGTACTCAATCGGTACATTAATCTGAAAGTTATATTAAAAAAATACTGTTTCGACAATTTTTTTTGAGGTTTTTCAAAATTTCTTAAAACCTCCGGGGCCGATTTGGTTCAAATTTTTAGGAAGTCTAAGTTAAGCGAAATCCAATCGAATGCCATCAACCGCGTTTCATTCGGTCAAGCTATTCAAAAGTTATAATTTATAATAATAAAGTTAATAATAAAGTTATAATATGTTTACATACACACACACGCAGAGAGAGAGAGAGAGAGAGAGACATACAGATATACTGATGTCATCGCGAAAATAGTCAGAAAAGGTTCCTAGGATCTCAAAACGCAGCAGATCTTGTGAAAACTCGATTTTCGAAAGCCGGCGCAAAGTCAGTAACTTCCTTATAACTTACTGTAATTTACATACGTAGCAGGAAGTTAAAAACACTGTACACTTAGTAAGAGTAAAAATATAATAATTGGTTATTGGAACAATTTGAGTAACATGCGCAAATGACTTCCGCTAGGAAATATCACATTGCCTCTCGATGAACAATGTGATAAGACCCCGTATTTTGACGTTGTCGCTATGAATGAACGTGCAATTTCATAACAACAAACCGTTAAATGAGTGATGTATGAAGCACAATGGCGCGCGGCGGCTCGCTGCAGATTGAATTAGTTGCGTGCACGGAGCGGAACAAGTGTGGGACGGATGTTGTGCATAGAATCTGCAATAATCGCAGCGTCGATTTAGCGTAGGTACAGGAATATACGAAATCTGTTTCACAGTGGTATAGGAGTCACCTGGGTTTTGGTATCACCGCTTTACTTATTCCTGCCGCACAGCGTCGGTGCTTATTGCGGTCGTGTTCTGGGTTGGAAAGTAGCTGATAAAGTTATAAATTTGACATTACATCTCAGCCACACGGCTAGCAACGCAGCATTAACATCTCTAGTGTCTGTAAGCGACAGTTGTCTCTTTCCATGAGGAGAACCATCGGCTTGTATACTGTCCTGTGATTGTAAAAAACTAAGAACTAAGCTTTTTTCGTAATGAACTTGGGTACCTAGTTGGTTCAAATGACCATTATTGTAAAACCAGGCTTTTTTGGGCAAGCAGAGTGCTCAGACAGAGTTAAAGTTTTCTGGGTTAAAAGCCAGCCCTAAGAATGTCTCCTGTGTGACGCCGAGATTGACGATAAATGGGAGAGTAAAGTGGCATCAAGATTACAACTAGTTGTTAACTCTTTACCAGGGTCTTAAGTGTTTACGGATCAAAACTGTGGGCCGCGTCGTCGCGGGAACAAAGTTATAATTGTGATCCTCGATCACTTATCAGTTAGCAGTTCGTTCTAAACGTACGTTAGCTACGTGGCAAGCATACAGAATATTTTTCTACTTAAGGAGCCCACCAATAAGCAAAACCTCTTCATTTGGTGTAATTTACTGTTTTTTTAATAACGAAATCATAGCGATAGCGAACGTGTAAAAGAACTCTTCTGATAAATAGAGGTAGCTATCACCAAAGTTGTTGTGCCAGCTCTAAATGCAAATGGCCCGTTGCCTTTGATGTAGTAGGGATCCAACACTACAAGCATGAGTATAGCGGCTACCTCCGAAATATTAAGCTATTGCATAGCTTCTATCGAGGGCCTTGAGCGTGGAGATCGAACCCAGAAATTCCGTAACGAAAAAACCTAACACCCCCCACTCCGACCGGCACAGCGGTGATACTTTTTAGTTTTTCCATCTATCGATAAATACCAGAACTTTTAATGACTTTTTGAAATATCATGCTTGTCTCTTTAGTTCAGCAACCCGCCTTTAGGTGGCATTGGTTGTATTGGAAAACTACCGTAATCAGCTGCTTGTGAGAAAGTATATAGGTGTATAGGTATTTATCATCTACGTACAATTTGTTTGTACAATTTGTGTACAAAGTGTTTCTTAAATATGAATAAACAAAGAAAAAAATACTGCATAAATAAAATAAATATATAATTGTAATTGCATAAGTTGATAAAAAATGCTATGCAATAGCTTTACCGCGGCCGTCTCCGAATGCCACACGGCTTTTTTTTCATTGATTGTTATAAGCATTGACGCTATTGCAGCAGCGAAAGGTAAGGTGGTGGTATCAAAACCGGGGCAAACGATGTAGAACTCTACCACATAGGATAGTGGATAGTGTCATATTTAGCCAAACGTTCGAGTTTTACGAACTGCCTGGCAAATAGATAAATGAGATATTTCTCAAAAGGAGCCCGGACCAACACATTATTGTCGTGGCTCAAGCATATCTTAATACTTCTCTGGCAAATGGACTGCGTTTTTTTGCCGAGTTATACCCTTTATGTTTACCAACGTAATTTATAGTATCATAATATTCAACGGATTAGCCAATTAGTTACGAGTGTTTGTTCGAAATTCGAACAAAGAATCGTAATCGTAAAGATTCGAACTTCGAATGTGTGCAGACAGCATTACTCCTCTCGTCTCACCTTGCCACTTGTTGATCTCATTTCCGACTCGATGTCGAAATATTCGTAAGCTCTTGACGTTATTATTTGTAACCGAAGGGTCCCTATATTTTGCAATATGTCGCGATGTCTAACATAAGCATGTAATATTTACAGAAAATTTCACTTACCTGCCTACTTTGATGTTTATAATTGATGTTTATAATATTAGCTGCCTTGTTGTTAGACAAAATATAAAAAAATAAAAATAAAAACACCTTACAGAAAAGCAACAATTTCACTTTTCCATGAAAGCATATATTGTTGCTCTTTTTAGGGTTCTGTACCCAAAGGGTAAAACGGGATCTTATTACTAAGACTGCGCTGTCCGTCCGTCTGTCTCTCTGTCCGTCTGTCACCAGGCTGTATCTTATGAACTGTGGTAGTTAGACAGTTGAAATTTTCACACATGATATATTTCTGTTGCCGCTATAACAACAAATACAAAAAACAGAATAAAATAAATATTTAAGGGGGGCTCCCACACAACAAACGTGATTTTTTGCTGATTTTTATGGACGATGGTACGGAAGCGTTTGTGCGCGGGTCTGACTCACACTTATATAATAGACCGAAACAATTATTTCCTATCAAAACAAGCTAAAGTTTTTTATACAGATTGAATGGTAAAATACTGTACTTACACGCTGAAGAAGAAATTACAATCTATACATATAATAAAATCGTAGGAAAGTTAATGTATGTCCGGGGTAAACTCAAAAAGTACTGCATGGATTTACTTCGAATTTTGCATGAATATTACTAACAGGTCGGGTCAACATATAGGCTACATATATCCTACGGGGAGGAGCTGTGCGAAGTAAACGAAGCCCACGCGAACGAAGTCGCAGGCAACAGCTAGTGAATAATAAAATTTACTCGTGTTCCGTTAAAAATGAAGTGTTGCAGTCGCAATAAAACTCTACTAAATTGTATTAATTCTTTATTTTACATTTCTAAATTCTTCTTTATTTCATCTAAAGTATAAAAAACCCTGTAAGGCGTTGTGCATCTTCATCCCGGCCTAGTGGAGGTGCGGACTAACACACGCGCGAGCAACGACGACGCCGCGCCAGGCGGGGGCACGGCTCACCGCCAGGACCCGCCTGAGCCTGAAACAATAAATAATTCCTCACCATCAACAGTGTCAACCTTATGGAGTCTCTAATTACTCACGCGGTGAATGTGGTGGACAATCGTGTTTTGGAAATTAACACAATAAAATAATATTTATTCTAGTAAAAGTAATAACGAAAGTATTTGACTATACAATATTTACCACTTTATTACACCACTTTTTTATACCTAACATAACAAACAAGTCGATGGCTCTCCTGATGAAAAAAGAAGCCATCGCCTATAGAAAAAAAAGTATGTTAATGGTGCGGTGCTGCCCATATGGCAATGTTACGTGCATAAATCTAGCGGCTACCTTACCCTCCAAACGGTTTGGAAGGTAGATTAGATAAATTTCTTCCTTTTCTGGTCTGGTCCAAACCAGGACACGACAATGACAAGCATTGATGCTATTGCAGCAGAAAAGGAAAGGCGGTGGTACCGTATACCCTGGTCAGAAGTTGCCGAACACTATCACCTAGTAGTGACGATGATACTGATATGTATAGATAATATTTCGCCGTTTACGAACTGCCTGGCAGAATAGCACGTGATCTTCAGTCTTTCTATACTTCACTAGTCTAATGGTCAGTCAGGTCACCTGTAGGTAACGAGGTTCGAATCAAGACGCGGCCAAAGATTATTAGTGAGCTTTATCTATCTAAAAATATGACAGTATAGCAGCCTACAGTCAAGCCTATGCATTAAACCGCCGTGCTTAAACCCATCCGTTTGATTGCTATCCTATGTCATAAGAAGGAGTTGTGACATCGACCACACAGCCCATAGACGCCTAATGTTCGATTTTCCGTATTGAATGCATTCTGGCAACTAGCTGAGCTGAGCTGCAACATCGTGATTGGCTTACTCAAGGCCACAGTGAAAGATAGTGATGTACAGAGAATCTGATTGGTCGACACTGATTGGGATTGCGTGTATGGACATTTACATCGGAACTATAAGTCAGATGTGTTGACAGAAGCCATTCGCCTGTTATTAGGGGTCTATGGGTTGTGTGGTCGGTGGGTTGTGACTTGTGGCCGTCATTGACACAGCCGTGTATGTTTTACGTCAATGCGTCATGTAACGGGTAATATTTTGCGATGGTAACATTTTTTATTTGTCGCGGTGCTGTCGTTGATCGGTGCAAATGCAGATTTTTTGCGTTCTCGGCACTTCTTTCCTCTTTTATATGCGGGGTTTAAATACTTTTTCGAATATTACAATATTTTTTTAATATTAACTTAAACAGTCGTTAAATATTATGCCTAAAAGACGTACGTAAAATGTTAACATTTCACATTAGGTAGGTAGCTATCTAATGTTATATAGTTATTAAAAATATCAATATTCCGTCACTCCTTATCAAAAAACAGTATTAAATATAATGTACGGAAATAATTTTTAAATCAATATAATCGTAGGTACATTATTACATACCTAATTGGTCATGGGTTTTGATGGCGCATGTATGTATAATGTATATGTAATATGTATTATTATCAATAAACGCAATCGACTAGTGTGTTACTTTCGACACAAATCCTAAAACTACATGTTCATATACTTTTAAAATTTAACAAACCGTCTTGCGCTACCGTACGGTACAATTTAAACTAGTAAATGGTAGTGGTGACACGGCATCGATTGACATTCTTTTTAGTTCGTCTACTCCACAAGAAAACTGGCGTGATGATATTTATTCATCTTATTAACAGATACGTAAGGACGAGGATGTCGCATACACCTATTCTATAGATACCTACCTATAAGCGTGGAAAGTAAGACCTGAAGGAAGTAATGGAACCGTAATCCATTGAAAAGCGATTAGACTAAGAACTAAATGAGTGTCGCTAGTGTCTTTGTAGAATTGGTTCATGAAATACTTACTTGCTTTTTGCTTCACCAATGCAACAGACTTACAGACATACAGACATACAGACATACAGACATACAGACATACAGACATACAGACATACAGACATA
The DNA here is from genome assembly GCA_036924255.1 of Apodemia mormo. NCBI lineage: Eukaryota > Metazoa > Arthropoda > Insecta > Lepidoptera > Riodinidae > Apodemia > Apodemia mormo. The sequence goes on from JAUPFN010000006.1 coordinate 46,298,954, forward strand.
CAGACATACAGACATACAGACATACAGACATACAGACATACAGACATACAGACATACAGACAAACAGACAAAAATTCTAAAAACTATATTTTTGCTTTCGATATCGATTATAGATCACGCCCCAAGTATTCTTTTAAAAATTATTCAATGTACAGTTTTGACTTTCCTACGATTTTATTATATGTATAGATAAAGAGAACGAAGGTTCAAGGCCGTAACAAATAAAAACACGTAAATAAAAGTCACAGAAACGCCCCAGCCCCTACAATCTGAGTTGGCAACACGGCAACACGAGCCATTAATTTTATGTCAACGATAAATGTCGCTAATGAGCGCCGGCTGTAAGGCTCGAAGTATATGACGAATTTTTCTTCCGGTAGATCAGAGCGCCGACTGGGGCCTGATACATAAACATAGTTTTCAAATAAAATGCTTTCGAATGGTATAATGGTACTTTTCGCCGTGTTGGTCTCGGCCTCCTTTGTAGAATATGCCAACTGCCGTTTTGCCAGGCAGATCGTAAAAGGCGACCGATTGGCTATCGAGTGACTACCATCGTGGCTACTAGGTGGTAGAGTTCTGCGTTGTCTCGCCCGGGTCTGGTCTTACGTATTCCTGCCGCAATAGCGTCAGCGCTTGTCGCTATCGTGTTCCGATTTGGAGGGTAAGGTAGCCGGTAAACTTATGCATGTGGCATTTGACCTCGCCACAAGATAGCAACGCACCATTAACATCTTTGGTGTCTATAGGCGATGGTTGACTCTTTCCATCAGAAGACCCATTTGCTTGTTTGCTATCTTATGATATAAAAAAAAAGTATAAACCTGCTTTGGTTCGAAAACCTTGGAAAGCAAGTAGGTGCAAATATGTAACGTACCTATGCACAAGTAGAAAATGAAAACTAAATATTATCTGGTAACAATACCTGGTGGTCCGTAGGCACGGTTTTTTGCATATATTTTTTGTAGCTAGTTTGGATACTCTGATTTCACTGCCAAAAATTGTTTCTGAAGACAAAGATCAGACTACAAAAAACTGACTTCTGACTGACTGACTTGTAGACTTCGTAAAATGTAATAATTTAAAACTGAGATAATTTATGACTTTTCGTTACACACATTTTAAGTATAACTAGCTGTTGCCTGCGACTTCGTCCGCGCGGACTTCGTTTACTCCGCACTGCCCCTCCCCTGTAGGTGATAGCGTGATAATATGTAGCATATGTTGACCCGACCTATTAGTAATATTCATACAAAATTTGAGTAAATCCATGCGGTACTTTTTGAGTTTACCCCGGACATACATACAGACAAACAGACAAACAGATAAACAAACAAACAGACAAAAATTCTAAAAACTATATTTTTGGCTTCGGTATCGATTGTAGATCACGCCACGCCCCAAGTATTCTTTAAAAAAATATTCAATGTACATTTTTGACTTTCCTACGATTTTATTATATGTATAGATGATAATACATGGTATCTACTTGTAGCACAATCACCATTGTAGCACAACATAGCTGGAAAGGTCAAATCGGATTTATTCACCGGTTATATCAGGGATGAATTATGTTTTCTCTGAGTGATATAGAAATCTCGAAACATCCTGAATGTGTCTCTCCGAATCTCATTCAAATTATTGTTGATCTAATGCTGATCTGTCTAATCACACGTATTGCCGGTAAATTGCCTTAGTAGGTACATATATATATATATAAATACGTGAAAGAAAAACTTTGGATCCCTTTTTAAGACAATCGCGTGAACGGTAGAGTATGAAATTCGGCATAGTTAACGTTTACATTGCGAAGGACTGCAGAAACCCAATATTTTTTAAATAAAATGCATTGGAAATACAGTAAATCTATATATATAAAAATCAATTACTGTTCGTTAGTCTCGCTAAAACTCGAGAACGGCTGAACCGATTTGGCTAATTTTGGTTTTGAATTAATTATTGCAGTCCAGGGAAGGTTTAAAAGGTAAGAAAATATAGAAAAAACTAAGAGTAGTTAAAAAGGCAGAACAACGTTTGCCGGGTCAGCTAGTCTATACATACAATAAAATCGTAGGAAAGTCAAAACTGTACATTGAATATTTTTTTAAAAGAATACTTGGGGCGTGATCTACAATCGATATCGAAGCCAAAAATATAGTTTTTAGAATTTTTGTCTATTTGTCTGTTTATTTGTTTGTCTGTATGTATATCCGGGGAAAACTCAAAAAGTACTGCATGGATTTACTTCAAATTTTGTATGAATATTACTAACAGGTCGGGTCAACATATAGGCTACATATTATCACGCTATCACCTACGGGGCAGGGGCAGTGCGGAGTAAACGAACTCCGCGCGGACGAAGTCGCTGGCAACAGCTAGTAATTAATAAAAAAAAACATTACACACACTACATTCATTCGACATACATGATATTATACACACATGTTAAGGTACATTCATCTTTATTGCTAAATTCAGTTGTCAATCTTAAAAGAGATTTTATTGTTTAGTACTATGGTCGAATTTCGGCCATTTTGTATTATACTAGTAATATATTATAATATACTATATTATAGTAGTAAATTGTCTACATAACAATTGACAAAAGGTCAATACTTAAATTTAAAAAATACCGACATTTTATATATCTTTAGTATATTTTTTATTCAAATAGGATTGAACAACCCAAGCACCGGGTTTAAACCGGGTGCTTTGCCCATCTATACCAGTAATACATATAATCTGTTATGTTATTCATATAGGTACCTCTTCAGGATAATACACTGGGTGTAGAGAGTAATTTTTTTAGTGGTGCTACTAAATAAATGTCTCAGTAATAAATTGATTTACTACTAAGGTCTGGTTTAATTTCTGGATTTCCAGGAAGTCGGTTTCAGTTGTCCCGTTCCTGTTTAAGATGTGCTGTAATACAAGATTATTAAACACAAAGGTAAAAAATATTTCACAATGAACGCGCATTGTATAAGACGTGTAATGTAAGAAAAACCATTATTTAGGTATCCGCCCTAAGAGTTGGGAAGAGGGATGTAGCCTTGAAGGTCATTATTTGAGTGACGTGTAACAGACGTCATTTAAATGACGTCAAACTGGACATCACTGACGCACAGGTGTAAGACAGTAGTAGACAGGTGTTATTACTATACATTATACTACCATAATTCTTGTGATACCCGTGATATTACCATAATTCTTTGTGACACAAGTAATACAATAATACGTATTGTATTACGTATATAGGTAGTTTATATTGTAACGAGTTTGAGATTTTATGTTCATACAATCTGAAAGAGGGCTGCTTCAGATTGTATGATCTGCCTTAAATAAAAAATACATTAATTAATTTTTGTATGTAATTTTCCAGAATGGACGGTCAACAGTGCCAGGAAAACTATTGACTCATCATTAACAGCACCATGCGGCTCGCGTCCGTGACTGGAATACTCCAATCTAAGATCTTGCTTGTGTCACCTCGCAATTAAAGAATTTTCCATTCGTTGTTTCAAATGAAAAGATTATAAAAACATAACCAGTCAGAAGTAGAATGACAGTTTTAAAACATATATTAGAATCATTAGGTAAAAAAAGTATAGGCGATGGTTATCTCTCTATAAGAACCATCTGCTTGCTTGCTATCCTATGGTATTTCAAAAGAACTTTAACTTTTCTTTATCATGTTCCGACACTCTAGGCAAAAAAATTGTTTCTAAGGAACGCATAAACTTCAAAACTACCGTAGCGTACCTACCTAACTACTAATTTTCAAACGATATCAAAAGGACGTGTCTCCGCGGGCATCACAAAAAAACAACGTCTCCCAACGAAACTGATAGACATATTGCGAACTATTTTGTAGTAATAACATATTAAACTCTTAAAAATGTTTATAAAGTGCAACTTAAATTGTATTCCTCGGACTCCTACATCAGATCTTCACCAAACTAAAATGGGACTACCCGGGAAGTACACCCTTTGAAACAAAAAAAGATTTTTTTAAATTCGTTCATCCACCCTCGAGTAAGCGGTAAACATCCATAAAACCAGTGTATAGCCGCGTTCCCATCCGATCGGTAGTAATTCTAAAAAACGACTCAAAAGTTTTAAATTTAATCTATACATATGATAAAATCGTAGGAAAGTCAAAACTGTACATTGAATATTTTTTTAAAAGAATACTTGGGGCATGATCTACAATCGATATCGAAGCCAAAAATATAGTTTTTTAAATTTTTTATCTCTTTGTCTGTTTATCTGTTTGTCTGCATGTATGTCCGGGGTAAACTCAAAAAGTACTGCATGGATTTACTTCAAATTTTGCATGAATATTACTAACAGGTCGGGTCAATATATAGGTAACATATTATCACGGTATCACCTAGCGGCCAGGTGCTGTGAGGAGTAAACGAAGTCCGCACGGACAAAGTCGCTGGCAACAGCATGATTATTTTTAAATATTTGCACACCATATCATGGTAGAATAAGTTAGAACTTTTAATTAATTTTTAATAACTTGTAACATCCATTTTCTTGCAAATAAATGTTTTTATTTCATTTCAAAAAAGATTGACAACTTGAGACTCTTCTCCTTTTTGGGAAGTGTGTTGCAAAAGTTGTCATCAAACATGTCAATGCAGTGGATACGTATTAATACTGTCACAAAACTTGGTCTGCTAACATCATCGGTGTCTGGTCTGCTAACATTAGGTATTGTGGAGTGTAATGGAAACGTACGGCTATATTTGTACGGTAGGATGATGTAGGCTAAGTACTTCAGAAGTTAATCAATGCCCGTGGCCTTGCACCGCCACAATCTGGCCACTGTTCTTGACTCCCAACCCGACCTCACGAATTCTACCACAATTAGCACAATTACCTGTATCTACGTGATGTAATCTGTTAGACCGCTCTAATTGACAGTAATTGTTGATAACAGATTCTTTATGGCTATGGCATCTTTGTTTATTTCACATTGGCAAAACGAAATCAATAGGTAGATATTATTTAATCTTCATGTAGCGTAACGTAGTAACTATTTAAATACGAAAATACTACCAATAAAAACAATGCTGTGCTTGTATCTCGTCTCCATAGAATAAATCCACACTAATATTGTAAATGGGAAAGTGTATGTGTGTGTTTGTTTGTCCGACTTTCACGACAAAACGGATCGACGAAGATACGTGATTTTTTAAGTGGAAATAGGTGAAGGGATGGAGCGATACTACCCTACTACTTCACTACTTCCCTAAAATGGGGGGGTGGAAATTTTTAAGGAGCATTCCGCAATTTTCAAGGTAGAAAGCACGTGAATATTGCTACGTGGGCTATTAGTGACTAACAAAAAAATATGCGTTATTTTTTTGGAACTCTGTCCCCAATTTAGCACTAGCGAAGCCGCAGGCAAAAGCTATTCTCTTATAAGAGAGTACCAAATCTTTACATTTCTGCAATTAGCTTTCAAGGTAGTCAGAGTTTTTTTTTTATATCATAAGATAGCAAACAAGCAGATGGGTCTCCTGATGGAAAGAGTCAGTCATCGCCTATAGACACCAAAGATGTTAATGGTGCGTTGCTATCTTGTGGCGAGGTCTAATGCCACATGCATAAATTTACTGGCTACCTCACCCTCCAAACCGGAACACGATAGCGACAAGCACTGACGCTATTGCGGCAGGAATAGGTAAGGCGGTGGTACCAGACCCGGGCGAGAAAATGCAGTACTCTACCACCTAGTAGCCACGATGTTAGTGACTCGATAACCAATCGGTCGCCTTTTACGACCTGCCTGGCAGAACGACAGTTGGCCTATTCTTCAAAGGAGGCCGGGACCAACACGGCGAAAAAGTTACCAGTGAACTAAATGAACGTACCTATAGAAGACAAAAGTGTGGGTGATCTTTAATTTAATCAATATTTCGTAATTATCGTAATATTATGTTTATTTATAGTCTGTAGATTTAATAATGAGTTATTTGAAAAAAAATTAAAGACAAGCCTTTTCTTTTGCCGAATTTTTTTTAAAGCGACGTGTGTGTGTACTTATGTATGTACGTAAGAAGTTATAGGTAAGTACTTTATAAATTTATAACAATTAACCACAAAAATCTTTCTAAAAATTTTATCCTTCGCAATATGCTACGTTTGTAGAGAAATATAATAGGAAAATAGGTATTTAATACCTACATCGAAAGAAAGTTTTATTATAACACATTATCTAGTTAAATAAATTTTATTTAAATATCATAAAATAATTATTTGTACATTATTAAAAAAATTGACAAACTTTTTTTGAAAAACTAAAATGTTGACAAGTTAATTTCGTGATGTCGGTTTTTCGTGACGGTGAGCGTGCGCATCGTAACAATTTACTCTCATCGTTTTTCCCTAACGTGCCAAAAGAAGTATTTCTTCAAAAAGGCCTTGACTGTTGAGTTGGAAAACTTTGTCACACACAAATTAATATCTAATAGTTACAATTGACATGATGCTATATTTCCAGCTCGTCAAATAAACATTAATTTCTTGTCCAAATTGGAAACGTAAGTCCAGTTTAACGCAGACTGTGCATCAATATAATAAAAATAAAATTATAAACTAAAATTATGAACGGATATTAGGATCCACGATGTTAGTAACAAGACTTATGATTTTTTTTTCGAAATGACTTTATGGGAGACCGACCTTGGCTTAGTGGGACGTTCGGACTAGTAGGGGTGGGTGGAGTCGTGGCATTAGGCTCCGCCTTAGGCACGGGGCGATAAAGAATTCTTCGTCATCGAGACCGGCGACGACGGTGTAGTGTTGTGTGTGGGTGTGTGTGTGTGTGTGTGTGTGTGTGTGTGTGTGTGTATGTTAGGATCGTCGTCGGGATATGAAAGTAGGTACGTGGCGGGGCCTCCTGAGCCTGAGTGTCACATCCGCTGCGGCTGCGACTTCGTAGTCCGCCGCGGCTGTGTGATTGGTTGCTTTTTCGAAGTAACATGTTGATGGTTCTTTCATGTGATGCATGATGGTTGGGAGCTCTAGGTCCCGGTGAAGGTCTATATTACGGTTATGAATTATGACTTATGTACCTACCTAGGTACCTACCTGTTTCTATAGTCGTGCTTAGAGACTAGTTTTGAATTAATTGAATCATTAGTATTGTTATATCTAGTTCTACATATCATTAATTGTGTGTAAACTGTTTACTGGATAACCATACACTTATACGTAATTGTTCTAAATGGATAACATAGTATAAATATAATAATATCCGGGACCCCATTTTGATAAGCCAAGCAGATTTAACTGCATAATATTATCATCATATAAATTTTCTTGGTCAAAATATTTAATAGTTCATATTAATATTAAATAGGTTTTAATACGAACTTATCAATCTTAACGGCAACTTAAATTACGAAATTGGAAAGCAATTTGTTTTGACCGCTCACTCTGGTCGCTTGCCCTTTTGGGTGAACTAAACGATATATGTTACCTACTTAAAGGTGTGCCGCGACTCGTTAAAGATGTATAACGTAACAGAAAACAATCAATAACTAATAGCGCCACAATGTTATTGTTTGATAATTCCGTGTTGAGCCAGAGAATAAAATATGTAAATTCAATTGATACACAACTACAAAAATCAAATATTTTTCTGTTCTTTTCAAGTTATCTAGCCACATATAATATAGTATCTGGCACTGTCTATATTCAGTATTGGATCTCGGGTTTGGTATATAGACAAACCAAACCCGAGCTACAGGTGAAGAATAGCACCACTTTATCACACATCTTGGATGGAAAGGAAGTGACCTAAACTAACCTCTTTGTTCTTACAATACTCTAGACTAGATAGAAAAACTGCTTCCGGCGGAAATCTTTCCGAAATAAAAACTAGCATAAAAACCTTTTGGCTGGACAAGTAATTTTTTTTAAACAAATTTGATGGAATGTGTGGCACAAAATAAACGTTTAAGCCACAGCGATGCGATTGAACATTATGGAGATTTTCAACATTTTGAGATCAAAACGGAAAACTGCCTCTTTGATATAGTGGTAAACCAATTCAGTTGAGGTTATGTGACCTAGGATTTAATTCCCGGGCGGGTAAAAAGAGTTTTTAGAATTTTTCTTTTGAAAAAATAATTTTTAAAAGATTTTTTTTTAATTTTCGCGCATTATCCGTGCGTATACTCTCTTTTGTTGAACCCGAGTGACTTCACAACGCGACAGAAGTCACCGCTACCTAAACCACTGAAACACGGTGATATGGAATCTTTATCAATATTCAGCTCCAGGGCCTGCCCAGCATCGGAAACAGGGGGGACAATATTATTCCTTCAGTGGAAAGTTATATACCTAGGTATAGTACCTAATTGGGAGCAAAGCTTTATCTTGATCATTTAAAACACACAACAGTCAAACTGTATTTCAGTCATTCATTGTTTACTTTGTAAAGATGGCAACTCGCGGACTTTTCTTATATGTTTGATTACTGGTGCACTTGTGTGTTCTGGTTTTAGGATGGACCTGTATTTATGAAAAAATATTAATATCACGCTTAATTGCCCACAGGTAAGCCTGAAGTTGCAATGCCTAACACCGTTTATGAAACAGAAGATTCCTATGAAATATATTGAATATTTCAGTCACGACTGCAATAATTAATACAGGTATGTATTTTAGATTATAGCATGTTATAAAAAATTCACACTAAGTAGTCTATGCCAGCAGTCGAAATTAAGTGAAAACTGAAAAGTATATCTCTTTGGACAAAATATCTAATTCTTTATCTTAATTGAAATAAATTTATAGATATGTTTTAATAGCTTTTTATAGTTCAATTCGTTTTTATTTAATCTAAAATAGACGGAGCGTTTTTTCAAACCGTATGGCCGGACATATAATGTAAAACAATGATTTACGACCGCTTTACACTTTTATGAGCGCTCTGATGTTGCGGCGCGGGAATTCGCCTTGCTACTCCTATCGCAAGGACTGTAAACTCTAAAGAATATTATAACGAAAGACACGAACGACTTTCTTGTCTTACTGTTTAAGCAGCTGTGTGTCAAGTATGATAGTATAACTATATGTAAAACGGAATCCTTCTATCTCGTATTTTAAATATTTTAAAAACAGTTTTTTTTTTAATTATAAAATATTTCAAATTTTTTCACTTTTTTGTCGCTGCTTTTTTGTGATTTATTAAACCAAACGTTCGATTGGGTGTCCATTCTTCCAGTGTACCTACTCATATTGCGTATGACAGTTCAAAGAAAACTTTACCCAATTTAAGATATGACTTGTATAGAATATAGATGGACTATAGGATCATATCAATTATACAAATTTATAATCTTAGCATTATGGTTACACTGGGAGAAAAAATATGATTACTCTGTAAAACTGACATTTACTTTTGAGAACCTTATGTACATTCGTAAAAATAATTAGATTTAAAGAAAATGTGAAGTCGGTTACTAAATCTTGTTTCGATCGCGATTCGTCTCCAAAGAAATAGTAAGAACTCCATGATAGGACAATCAATAGGTTCAATTAGCTTTACAAAGCTACTAGAAATTTAATAAACGTTTTAAGAACGCAAGGCGAAATATTATTATAAAAATCATATAATTTAGATAGGGGTAACAAAAAAGCCTGGGACTTAATGCCGCGCCTCTGAAGCGAATGGCAGATGAACGTTTCGAACGGGGCTCATCCAACATGAAAAAAAGAGTTTTTAAACGAATCTAACATAATTATTCGACATATATTCTAAAATCTTTCATTAACATACAGGTTTAAAAACGTGAATGAGAATAGCGTGAGATCGGCTAAGGCCCGAAGGACTTACGAGTTACGACATAAGAATTTCGATGCTATAATATTTCATAATAATTATTATGTAGCAAACACATCATAAAACATTATAGTCCCTTTGTTTGTATACATATATGAAGGCTAAAAATATATGTCATTCGGCAAATGCCCAATTTCCGCGGCCCTAATGACATCTTGATAACTGCATTGGGTAACAGTTTACAGTGTATGTCATTCGTTTTGGTACCAATAACAATATTTATCTCAACGTATATTTTCTATGTTATTGGTGGTGTAAAGCCACATATTACAACGGTTATATCACAGTATATCACAGAGATAATATATTTAAAAAACAAATAAATAACTACATTAAGTATATTCAAAAAATATATAAAAATTAGGTACCCATTTCAATTTTTTCTGTTTATTTAAGATAGATAGATAGATAAGAAAAGATTTATTATTTCTACTTAACACAAAAGTACAATTACAATAGCTTAAACTTCTACTGGACTCTACACTAGGCGAAGCCTGTGGCGTTGATAGCATGCAGTGATTTCCGTACATGTATCATTAACAACAATATCACGGGAGAAATAGCAATGTATGTTTCAAATTCGAAACATATCATTGATATGCAGAAGGAACAGTGTCGGTGATAGCACACTGCCTTGGAGAACACCAGCATTGACAGGTTTAAGGTCAGAGCACGCACCGTCGACTATGATCTTGATGCTCCGATCAGTCAAAAAACTGGTAATCCACTTGCATAATTCCTCAGGAAGCCCATAGGAAGGCAGCTTGGCGAGAAGCGCTTTGTGCCATACGCGATCAAAGGCCTTAACTATGTTCAAACTAACTGCAAATGCCTCGCCCTTGGACTCAACAGTTGGTCAAATTGGGAGGGATCAAAAATCATGAAATTCTGTGACATAATTTATGGATGGCCCTTTATTTGACGTGCGCTGCCATTTTGTTTTTTGTTAGAAAATTTAGTTTACCATAGAGATTGAAGATCCCTATGACATTGCCATTTTATTTTGCCAAAGGATTTTTTAATTTATCTCCTAAGGTGTTATTACAGTAGGCGGTGAAATATTGTATGAAATTTCTGATATCAACGGCATGTTAATTTACCTAGTCCGCTAGTAATCATAATATAGTATGTAATCGCCATATCCTTTGGCCTGCTGGCAATCTTCTCTAAGCGACATTGAGTAAACTTTACAGGAGAGTGATTTAAAGTTCAAATATAAAATAAAAAACAATAAAATTACCAAATTTAATTGTAATTGAATTTATTACAATTCATTGTAATTATTTTTTTTTGTAATGTAATTAGGTGATTTTTCATGTTTTTTTTTAAATTTTATGTTTGAACTTTAAATCCTGTAAAGTTTACTCAATTTCGCTTAGTGAAGATTGACTTTCTAGGCGCTGATATCATTAGCGGGTAAGTGAGTCTCCAGCCCGCATGACCCTGCCTTTAAAAAAAATAACATAGCAAAATTTTCGTACACGGTCGGTAATGGAAATGTAAGTATGTCTGTGTCTCGGATTTATGCACGCATCGCAGTTAATGGCTGATGAGTGGCGTGCGAGTTCGAGGGATTTGAATTTGGCCTTTTGGATTGTGGCCTTGAAAAGTGAACGTTGTAGGCTACCGACATACGAACGATAGCTTCGCGTATCATAAACACTAAGAATCGCTGGTGTAAACTAATAAAAGCTACTTTAATTTCATTTAGATTTAGTGATTGAATGTGTGATTTATATCTCATCTATTACGTATGTAGCTAGAACTGGAAAACTGTCACTGTTACTGGACTGACACACGTGCATTGTCACAACTTTCATAGCTGGTAGTGAGTGAGACCTGATAACTGCGACTTCAAACGCTTTTTCTTACCATTTACCTACCTCTCATTATAAAAAAGACTACGATATGCTTAAAACGTTCTAACACAAACTAATTTTAGGGTTCCGTACCCAAAGGGAAGGAAAGCGGAGTTTTATTAATAGAGTAAAGGCAGGCCCGCTGTAAGCAGGCCCGCGAGGCGTGCACTGCACACGGGCGGCACGTCCAAGGGGGCGGCAAATCGAGCGTTTCATAAAACTAAATTAAATTCATAAAACTCAGAATAATATGAAGTCGTAGGGCGACATAATCGGTATTGCACGCGGGCGAACAAACAGCTATCAGCGGGCCCACCAGGCTGCTTTTCATGAACCGTGATAGTTGTTGAATTTTTTATAGATGATGTATTTGTTGCCGCTGTAATAACATGTACTAAAAACTGAATAAAATAAATATTTAAAGGAGGTTCTCACTATCGGAACCCCACAACAAACTTTTTTTTTTGCAATTTTTTCTCGATCCTAATAACGGAAACTGATATTATATTCACAGGATATTTAGTTATATATTTCCTTTAAAAACAAATAATAAAAACGTGATTTTTTGTCGTTTTTATAGATGGTACGGAACCCTTCGTGTGAGTCCGACTAGCAATTAGCTGGTTTTTTAAATCAGACAAGTATCTGTCTCAGACAAGTATATTACTCCATATTTCCAATCTTGAAGCGGAACAATTTTATCGTCATAAGGTTTTTTTTATCATTGCACCTACGTATCATTCATTTAACAATTTCTGCATGTAATGTTGCAAGTAATTTAAATTCTATGAGAAATAGTGAAAAGTAGTACAATTTTTGTAGATCATAATTTTGCTTGCACTCATAGAAGCGTTACCGACGTTGTAAAAGATGTAAGTTGATTTTCTGTGTTTCATGTACGAATTTATGTATTTTTATCTGTGGAAGCCATATTATTTTGTTACAACTCACCAGCACGGTGCGAGTGCGCTCCTGGTACCCGATCCCGCACGACACGCTGCAGCGACTCCATTCGCTCCACGCGCTCACGCGACAGTCTTGCGTCTGCGAATCACCTAATGTCGTAGGACAGGCAATATTATTACATATACACTAGTCAACAAGTTTAAAAACGTGAAAAATAGAGATAAAGGTCCTAAAAATATGAGCGATGGCTCATTCGATTCGTAATCACCTCTGGAAAAATGTTTTTGAAGGATTTTGGTGCAGGTTAAAAATTGCAATTGTTATTAACAAAATAAGATGAAAAAAAAATGATATTTCGTTTGTTGTTATTAACTCGAAAAATATTAACATTTAAGCAATTTTGAAAAAAGCTCGTTAAAGAGGAGGAAATTTCCAATAAAAAAGTCCCAACTACCGGAATTCTATCTCCATTATTTATAATTTTAATTAGATGTTGAAAATAGGGCTCCGCGCAGCAGTTACGGCATGCGCGCGCCGCCGCTAGAGTTCAGCAATAAAAATATTTTTTTTATAATATAAAATGTGATTTTAAAAATTTGGAAAAATTCTAGTATCTTCTTAACACTTATTCAATATTTTTAAAAAAAATATTTGCTATTTTGTTGTTTACAAAAAATGATTTTTTTTAAAAAAAAAAATTCTTTATTTTAACATAGGTCAATTATGGAAGTTACTGTGTCTGTGTTTACAGGAAATTTGGTATAATTTAATTACTAAAAATTACTGTCCATGTAATCCTATCGTCAAATCTGACAAACACAGATCACAATATTTTGATAGCAAAAATTTAACATTAATATTTACGCGATTGAAGTACCTATACATCAAGTTACTAAATCATAGACGAAAATATTGTAAGACCACTGGGAAAGACGTATTGTGATACGTAATCTATATATATACATAGGTATATAAATCTATACATACATATAATAAAATCAAAGAAAAGACAAAACTATACATTGAATATTTTTTTAAAAGAATACTTGGGGCGTGATCTACAATCGATATCAAAGCCAAAAATTAGTTTTTAGAATTTTTGTCTGTTTGTCTGTTTGTATGTCCGGGGTAAACTCAAAAAGTACTGCATGGATTTACTTCAAATTTTGTATGAATATTACTCACAGGTCGGGTCAACATACAGGCTACATATTATCACGCTATCCCCTACGGGGAGGTGCTGTGCGGAGTAAACGAAGTTCGTGCGGACGGAGTCGCGGGTAACAGCTAGTGATAACATTAGACCTACACAACCGAGAATATATTTAACGTATCGAACATGCATAAGTTACACACTAACAATATTTAAAAAATTTAGATAGCGACACTATCGCCATCGTTAAAGAACCGTTACATACATGCTCCTTACGGCAAATTAGTACGACCGTTTATAGTTACGTAAATTAATATCTGCCTAGTGTTATTTTCAGTTAATTTTAGATAAAGTCCCAGTCGAAGGATACTTCTTTTAAGCGTGGGACCGAAAGGCAATCTAACAAATCTACTTCTTATTTATAAGCATAACAAGTCAGATAGCGATTAAGCAGCCGCTAAATTTCGAGCCAGCAATTTACACTTTATTCAATCCTTTTACACTTCCAACACTATACATATAAGATTATGACTTCAAAATCGACATACCTACCTATTGTACTATTTTTTAGTTACCAGAAAATGACAAACATTGATATGAAAGCCAGAATAAATAATGACACAGCCGTCGAGCGTCAAAATACAAATTATTAAATAGAAAGAACGTAGGTATAAGTATAAAATGAATGAGTGATAAATTAAACCAAGGTTACAACAAAACACAATATTTACAAGAGAATTAAGGGAAAAGTAGTAGCCTGGTAAAAGAGTGTACACATTATTGTCGAAAGACACAATTATTGTGTTACTTTGTTAACTATTATAGGTAATGGCCATAATATGTAGCCAATAACAAAGTCAAAGTCAAAGTCAAAACATTTTTATTCAAATTATCCTTTACAGGCACTTTTGACGAGTCAACATTTTTTGAGTTACTACCGGATCGGAAACGCGGCCACACACACAACAATGTAAGTAATTAAAAGATAATAGTTAAAACGAAATTAGTATAGTAATATTCAAAAAGTATGGCTTCCGAGTGATCGTTAGCGGCGTTCTCAGCAAATCGCTGTTTATAAACAATGAAATTCGATATCTATGCATTGGCAGTGTGTGGCCGCGTTTCCGATCCGGTTGTAGTTTAAAAAAATGTTGACGCGTCAAAATAAGTTGTAAAAAGTTTTATTGAATCAAGTACTTCTGATTTCTGATTTCTGATTTTGGTGTCCGCACTAAATAGGTATGTTTATCGGATAATTAGGCCAAATTTTAATAACTTATTAGGGTTCCGTACCTAAAAGATAAAACGGGACCCCTCTTTCTTTTCGCTCCGCTGTCTGTCTGTCTGTCTACCACCAGGCTGTATCTCATAAACCGTGATAGCTAGAAAGCTGACATTTTCACAAATTATGTATTTTCCTTGCCGCTATAACAACAAATACTAGTTTTTGGTGAAATATTTTTTCCCCGTGTTGGTTCCAGGCTCCTTTGAAGAATAGACCAACTGCCATTCTACAAGGCAGGTAGTAAAAGGCGACCGATTGGCGTTGCGAGTACACTACCATCGACAGTTCTGCATTGTCTCGCACGGGTCTGGTACCACCGCCTTACCTATTCCTGCCGCAATAGCGTCAATGCTTGTCACTGTCGTGTTCCGGTTTAGAAGGTAAGGTTTAGGACGGGGACAAGCATTTGTGTGATGAACATAAATGTTTGTATTTCCGGGTTTGGGTGTATGTATATTAAATATATTCTTGTATTTATATATGTATTTCTATGTATTAGTATCGTTGACTAACACCCATAACACAAGCAAATAATTTGCTTACTTTGGGGTTAGATCAGTTAGTGTAATTTGTCCCTTGAATATAAAAAAAAAACTTATGTATGTGGCATTAGACCTCGCCACAAGATAGCAACGCACCATTAACACCTTTGGTGTCTATAGGCGATGGTTGACTCTTTCCGTCAGGAGACCCATCTGCTTGTCTGCTATCTTATAAAAAAATACTAAAAATAAAAAATATTAAGGGGGATCCCCATACAATAAACGTGATTTTTCGTATCTTTTTAAAGATGATGGTACGAAACCCTTCGTGCTCCGGTTTTTTTACATATTTTTTGTCAAAGTCAATAACTCAACACCTTTTAGTTTTAACAGTCTTCAACCTCCTCCTATCCTCTATATTACAGAGCTGGTATCGAAAAAAGTATGTCATGAGTTTACAACGTTCCGAGGATGTGTGATATCTGCGATGCCACTGTCAAATAAACTTCAAACATTCCAGATGTTTATATTCCTTTAATCGAAAAGACGAAAAAAATATAGTCAATGTAAACAAGGTAAATAGTAAAAAAATACATTTTTTTACTATTTACCTTGTTAGTAATTTTTTTACTATTTAAAAATTTAGTTACCGTTAAGGGTAGGCGGTATGGGGATGATGGAGCTGATGGTGAGGCCGGGGTAGTTGGAGCTCACCGCCGGCGGCGCCACCGCCGCACCGCCCTCTGCGACACGACGGAATACGTTCAGTAGGTACCTACTGCTCAACAGAAAAGACTGGCGGCAGACTCAACTGATGGTAGGCGACCACCAAGTTGCGAGCATCTGTCACATCTACAGCTGTATTGCCGGATAACGATGACATTGATGTAAAAAATGAAGCAAAATTTATAAATGTCCCGCTAAACAAATCTGGTAAGTTGCAGTACTTAGCTTTCCAGAATTGATTTTTCCGGAAAATTATGGTATGGTGGCTTTCAGATAAACATAATGTAGTCTAAAAATAGTGCAATACAATTAAAAGCAAATCTTAGTGCTGACCCAGACAAAAAAGAAAAACCAGAAGATAATGGTCTGGAACATCTCACACGGGTTTGACGACACGCGCCGCCTTACTTGGTACCAGTGTTGCCAATGATAAATAGTCAGATGTAAAATGACAGCTTAAAAAGTAACATTTTCACGAGAAAAGTAACATTTCCTTATTTGATGTGGAAAACAACACTAATACTATAATATGACAATATATTACACAAAAACTAAAAAGTTTTCAGTCCCATTACTTAAGCTTCGAAAGAATCGTTTTAATTTTTTATCAAATAATTGACTGGTAATTTGGTAATCCTACAAAAAAGAATATAATTAATAATGTGCAAGTTATATAACAACTAATTATATACAAACTTACCTAGCTATAATAGCTAATATCTAACTAAATATTACTAGGTAATCAATTTATACACAAATGACAATTAATACAAAAATAAACATATTTCAGTTGCGAACGCGATTTTGTTGTTGAATTATTGATTCCCTAAATACTTTTAAATTAAAACTATAGGAATACATTATACAACATTTACCTCCCAAGTATTGTTAGTAAACACAAATGGATAAAGAACAAATCAAAACGCAAACGCAAATTGTTATTTTGGTAAAATCTTTGTCTATAGACGATGGTTATCTTTTGCCATGAAGACAGGAATCTGCTTGTTTTATATCATTATGATATAAAAAAATGAAATTACTGTAAGTTCTAGACCAAAAAATTTTAAATTTTAGCGTGTATTAGGTAACCTATATCTTTGGAAGGTGAATATCCCTGGACAAATAACATGAGTTAATCTAATCAAAAAAGAAGCAAACTATTTACTTGTGATATATGTAGGTGTTATAATGAACTACATAAATACATAGGAATACAAACAATTAGACTCATTACACAAATGTTTGTGTCTGGAATTGAATTCGTCCCCATTGATTTCGTAGTCAGTGTGGCTAACCGCTTGACCAAATCGGTGGTCGTGTTATGAAAGTTCAGCTATCACTATGGTTTCTAGTTTCCGAACAATGTGTTAATAGAAACTGTTAACACATGAATACGAACACAAAACATGATACACCGTTCGTTCTAAACTAGCTTTCCGATATATTATGTAGGTACTCGTGCTTAGCACTGATGTCATTTTTGTTCGAATTAATTCCCAAAAGCAATGATATCACCTATTTAATCCTTGAAATTTGATTAATGCATAAGATTTCATTGTCAATCATGACAATCTTCGCGTTAGTATCTTCAGTAGTCCATCTGCGCCATCATTTGATAAGTTAACTGATAAGCGCAAAATTTACAATATGTACCATAGATTAAGTACTATAGATAGGTATATACCACTGACGGTGGTAATATTATACACGTCATTGGTATATACTATTAATTTCCCATAATTTAAATTTGGAATTAATGAAAAGGGCAAAAATAATAATGTTCCCTTTCCAATATTTGAAATTTCACATTGATATTGGATAATAAATTATAGCACATTATACCTTTTGTTGCGGTTAGAGTGTACGAATGTCATTAGACTTTCTTGATGACTTTCCGGCAGTCACCTTACTTTAAAACTGGTTTTTGGATATTAAAAATAAATACAAAATGAACTTCCGCTTCCGCTCGTTATAATAATATGTGCATGTAATGTCGGTTCGACTCGACATTCTCATCCGAACCGCAAGGGACTGGAATATGCTTCCAAAGTCTGTGTTCCTCGTCGGGTACAACCTGGGGATTTTCAAGAGTAGAGTGAACAGGTACCTTCTAGGGAAGCGCATTCCATCTTAGGCCGCATCTTAGCTTACCATCAGGCGAGATAATGGTCAAGCACTTCCCTATCGATAGTAAAAAAATGTATGTCAATGTTGACTATCTTTATTAAACGCATATTAAAACAAATGAAAGCGTTAAAGAAAAGATGAAATAACAACCTACTCGCAGTAAAACTGCAACAGCCTGCTTCCAATCTCTGGAATCCTGAATTAGATCTTCGCCCAATTTATATGGAATCAGACGGGCAGAATACGCTTCCGAATAAAAAAAATTGCCACTACCCCAATCGCCACCCAAATCGGGAAGAATACATAAAAAGATTCGGACAAATCAAGAAGCTCCTCTTTCACAAAGTTAAAAACGATGCCCTTTTTTTTATATCATAAGATAGCACACAAGCAGATGGGTCTCCTGATGGAAAGAATCAACCATCGCCTATAGACACCAAAGATGTTAATGGTGCGTTGCTATCTTGTGGCGAGGTCTAATGCCACATGCATAAGTTTACCGGCTACCTTACCCTCCAAACCGGAACACGACAGCGACAAGCACTGACGCTATTGCTCTCGCTGCACGAATCTCGTATACACACATACACTCGTTTTCTGATAGTATAAAATAGTAAAGAGTGAGAGAGAGAGAGAGAGAGAAACAAGTCGCATATAGGGAGTACAGCACCTCTTTTCATATCATAAGATAGCAAACAAGCAGATGGTTCTCCAGATGAAAAGTGACAATCATCGCTTATAGACACCATAGATGTTTACTGCGCGTTGCTAACCTATAGGTCTTAATATCATATGCATTAGTTTTGTTTACCCTTCGAGCCGGAACATGGCAATGATAAACATAGACGCTAGGAACTTTACCAGTCACCACATGACAATTTTTGCTACTCGACAATGTGTAGCGAAAATTGATCGCGACACTTTGTTCCAACAAGTACTACAACGCACTTATCACCAATAGGTGTGCAGTTTGGCAATCAACAAGGGAGGTATGGTCACGTGTGAAATATATTAAAATAGCACTTACGAAGCAGCACTTTACAAGTGTTCATGCAGTCTTCCTGCGAGATGAAGTTGTTCTGGTTGCCACGGCAGCCGCTGTACGTGAAAGGCACGCACATGCCCTTCTGCACCATAAAGTTCCAGCGCTGGTACACGCCGCGGCAGGGGCCCGTCTCCGGGGGCTCCATGCATATACCTGCATACGAGGTACATGACTGTTTAGGTGTCTATTATTGTACGGCGATCGGGATCACCACTTATTTCACTAACCAATTAACAGGTAAATCATAGCAAGCCAAGAGTGTCTTTATACATTCGATCCGCTCTATCTACACCGCGAGGCCAACTGATATTTATATATTTATTTGTTTTATTATAGTCAATGTAGTATTTATTCAGTCGATAACAGAACTATAGGGGCAGGCCCGACGTGCGCGGAGCAGTCGCGCTGGAGCAAGGGTGTGGTGTGTCGGGAGTGACTCACGCTTGGCGGTGAGCATGTCGAGGGTGCAGTCGTCCCGCTCGGAGCAGGGCCGCTGCTGCAGCAGCTCGACGCGCGCGGAGCAGTCGCGCTGGAGCAGGGGTGTGGTGTGTCGGGAGTGACTCACGCTTGGCGGTGAGCATGTCGAGGGTGCAATCGTCCCGCTCGGAGCAGGGCCGCTGCTGCAGCAGCTCGACGCGCACGGAGCAGTCGCGCTGGAGCAGGGGTGTGGTGTGTCGGGAGTGACTCACGCTTGGCGGTGAGCATGTCGAGGGTGCAATCGTCCCGCTCGGAGCAGGGCCGCTGCTGCAGCAGCTCGACGCGCGCGGAGCAGTCGCGCTGGAGCAGGAGTGTGGTGTGTCGGGAGTGACTCACGCTTGGCGGTGAGCATGTCGAGGGTGCAGTCATCCCGCTCGGAGCAGGGCTGCTGCTGCAGCAGCTCGACGCGCACGGAGCAGTCGCGCTGGAGCAGGGGTGTGGTGTGTCGGGAGTGACTCACGCATGGCGGTGAGCATATCGAGGGTGCAGTCGTCCCGCTCGGAGCAGGGCCGCTGCTGCAGCAACTCGACGCGCGCGGAGCAGTCGCGCTGGAGCAGGGGTGTGGTGTGTCGGGAGTGACTCACGCTTGGCGGTGAGCATGTCGAGGGTACAGTCGTCCCGCTCGGAGCAGGGCCGCTGCTGCAGCAGCTCGACGCGCGCGGAGCAGTCGCGCTGGAGCAGAGGTGTGGTGTGTCGGGAGTGACTCACGCTTGGCGGTGAGCATGTCGAAGGTGCAGTCGTCCCGCTCGGAGCAGGGCCGCTGCTGCAGCAGCTCGACGCGCGCGGAGCAGTCGCGCTGGAGCAGGGGTGTGGTGTGTCGAGAGTGACTCACGCTTGGCGGTGAGCATGTCGAGGGTGCAGTCGTCCCGCTCGGAGCAGGGCCGCTGCTGCAGCAGCTCGACGCGCGCGGAGCAGTCGCGCTGGAGCAGGGGTGTGGTGTGTCGGGAGTGACTCACGCTTGGCGGTGAGCATGTCGAGGGTGCAGTCGTCCCGCTCGGAGCAGGGCCGCTGCTGCAGCAGCTCGACGCGCACGGAGCAGTCGCGCTGGAGCAGGGGTGTGGTGTGTCGGGAGTGACTCACGCTTGGCGGTGAGCATGTCGAGGGTGCAGTCGTCCCGCTCGGAGCAGGGCCGCTGCTGCAGCAGCTCGACGCGCGCGGAGCAGTCGCGCTGGAGCAGGGGTGTGGTGTGTCGGGAGTGACTCACGCTTGGCGGTGAGCATGTCGAGGGTGCAATCGTCCCGCTCGGAGCAGGGCCGCTGCTGCAGCAGCTCGACGCGCGCGGAGCAGTCGCGCTGGAGCAGGAGTGTGGTGTGTCGGGAGTGACTCACGCTTGGCGGTGAGCATGTCGAGGGTGCAGTCGTCCCGCTCGGAGCAGGGCTGCTGCTGCAGCAGCTCGACGCGCACGGAGCAGTCGCGCTGGAGCAGGGGTGTGGTGTGTCGGGAGTGACTCACGCATGGCGGTGAGCATATCGAGGGTGCAGTCGTCCCGCTCGGAGCAGGGCCGCTGCTGCAGCAACTCGACGCGCGCGGAGCAGTCGCGCTGGAGCAGGGGTGTGGTGTGTCGGGAGTAACTCACGCTTGGCGGTGAGCATGTCGAGGGTGCACTCGTCCCGCTCGGAGCAGGGCCGCTGCTGCAGCAGCTCGACGCGCGCGGAGCAGTCGCGCTGGAGCAGGGGTGTGGTGTGTCGGGAGTGACTCACGCTTGGCGGTGAGCATGTCGAGGGTGCAGTCGTCCCGCTCGGAGCAGGGCCGCTGCTGCAGCAGCTCGACGCGCACGGAGCAGTCGCGCTGGAGCAGGGGTGTGGTGTGTCGGGAGTGACTCACGCTTGGCGGTGAGCATGTCGAGGGTGCAGTCGTCCCGCTCGGAGCAGGGCCGCTGCTGCAGCAGCTCGACGCGCACGGAGCAGTCGCGCTGGAGCAGGGGTGTGGTGTGTCGGGAGTGACTCACGCATGGCGGTGAGCATATCGAGGGTGCAGTCGTCCCGCTCGGAGCAGGGCCGCTGCTGCAGCAGCTCGACGCGCGCGGAGCAGTCGCGCTGGAGCAGGGGTGTGGTGTGTCGGGAGTGACTCACGCTTGGCGATGAGCATGTCGAGGGTGCAGTCGTCCCGCTCGGAGCAGGGCCGCTGCTGCAGCAGCTCGACGCGCGCGGAGCAGTCCCGCTGGAGTAGGGGTGTGGTGTGTCGAGAGTGACTCACGCTTGGCGGTGAGCATGTCGAGGGTGCAGTCGTCCCGTTCGGAGCAGGGCCGCTGCTGCAGCAGCTCGACGCGCGCGGAGCAGTCGCGCTGGAGCAGGGGTGTGGTGTGTCGAGAGTGACTCACGCTTGGCGGTGAGCATGTCGAGGGTGCAGTCGTCCCGCTCGGAGCAGGGCCGCTGCTGCAGCAGCTCGACGCGCGCGGAGCAGTCGCGCTGGAGCAGGGGTGTAGTGTGTCGAGAGTGACTCACGCTTGGCGGTGAGCATGTCGAGGGTGCAGTCGTCCCGCTCGGAGCAGGGCCGCTGCTGCAGCAGCTCGACGCGCGCGGAGCAGTCGCGCTGGAGCAGGGGTGTGGTGTGTCGGGAGTGACTCACGCTTGGCGGTGAGCATGTCGAGGGTGCAGTCGTCCCGCTCGGAGCAGGGCCGCTGCTGCAGCAGCTCGACGCGCGCGGAGCAGTCGCGCTGGAGCAGGGGTGTGGTGTGTCGAGAGTGACTCACGCTTGGCGGTGAGCATGTCGAGGGTGCAGTCGTCCCGCTCGGAGCAGGGCCGCTGCTGCAGCAGCTCGACGCGCGCGGAGCAGTCGCGCTGGAGCAGGGGTGTGGTGTGTCGGGAGTGACTCACGCTTGGCGGTGAGCATGTCGAGGGTGCAGTCGTCCCGCTCGGAGCAGGGCCGCTGCTGCAGCAGCTCGACGCGCGCGGAGCAGTCGCGCTGGAGCAGGGATGTGGTGTGTCGGGAGTGACTCACGCTTGGCGGTGAGCATGTCGAGGGTGCAGTCGTCCCGCTCGGAGCAGGGCCGCTGCTGCAGCAGCTCGACGCGCGCGGAGCAGTCGCGCTGGAGCAGGGGTGTGGTGTGTCGGGAGTGACTCACGCTTGGCGGTGAGCATGTCGAGGGTGCAGTCGTCCCGCTCGGAGCAGGGCCGCTGCTGCAGCAGCTCGACGCGCGCGGAGCAGTCGCGCTGGAGCAGGGATGTGGTGTGTCGGGAGTGACTCACGCTTGGCGGTGAGCATGTCGAGGGTGCAGTCGTCCCGCTCGGAGCAGGGCCGCTGCTGCAGCAGCTCGACGCGCGCGGAGCAGTCGCGCTGGAGCAGGGGTGTGGTGTGTCGGGAGTGACTCACGCTTGGCGGTGAGCATGTCGAGGGTGCAGTCGTCCCGCTCGGAGCAGGGCCGCTGCTGCAGCAGCTCGACGCGCGCGGAGCAGTCGCGCTGGAGCAGGGGTGTGGTGTGTCGGGAGTGACTCACGCTTGGCGGTGAGCATGTCGAGGGTGCAGTCGTCCCGCTCGGAGCAGGGCCGCTGCTGCAGCAGCTCGACGCGCGCGGAGCAGTCGCGCTGGAGCAGGGATGTGGTGTGTCGGGAGTGACTCACGCTTGGCGGTGAGCATGTCGAGGGTGCAGTCGTCCCGCTCGGAGCAGGGCCGCTGCTGCAGCAGCTCGACGCGCGCGGAGCAGTCGCGCTGGAGCAGGGGTGTGGTGTGTCGGGAGTGACTCACGCTTGGCGGTGAGCATGTCGAGGGTGCAGTCGTCCCGCTCGGAGCAGGGCCGCTGCTGCAGCAGCTCGACGCGCGCGGAGCAGTCGCGCTGGAGCAGGGGTGTGGTGTGTCGGGAGTGACTCACGCTTGGCGGTGAGCATGTCGAGGGTGCAGTCGTCCCGCTCGGAGCAGGGCCGCTGCTGCAGCAGCTCGACGCGCGCGGAGCAGTCGCGCTGGAGCAGGGGTGTGGTGTGTCGGGAGTGACTCACGCTTGGCGGTGAGCATGTCGAGGGTGCAGTCGTCCCGCTCGGAGCAGGGCCGCTGCTGCAGCAGCTCGACGCGCGCGGAGCAGTCGCGCTGGCGGTCGGCGGGCACCAGCAGCAGCCGCGTGCGGAAGCGCACGCCACGCCCGCAGGACGCCGAGCAAGGAGACCACGACGACCACTCGGTGCACGGGCACGTCGGGTCCGATATCTCAGTCTCCTGCTCCGTGCATTGCGGCTCCATGCATTTTTGGTTGTCCTCTATAAACAATATAAAACGAAATATTTAAAATTTGTCGTAATAATAATACTTAACTACCTACTTTACGATTTCAAGGCAAGGATGAATGCTGAAATTGGGTCACATAGCTAAAAATGTCAAGATGAATAAAAAAATATTAAACAAAAACACTAACTCTGAATTCAATTAGTAAATTATTCAGCACATATATGCGTATCGTCATAATATAAGACTACTAACATACATGTCTGTATCTGTATTAGCATTAGAAGTATGTTGGAAGCCTTGGAAATTTGGAAAACCTCCCTAAGTATTATATAGTAAGTAGTAAAAATAAAAATATGGTATTAGAGTAACAATAGAGTTTTTGAAAATTAAGATGACAAAAATCTTGGGATTCATGAACACTATAGTATAATTGCTATTTTATTTTATGTGTACGATTTTTAAGATTATATTTATTTGTTAAAAAAACGGTAGCTAAGTCAAGCCGGGAAACATCTAGCTATTGATTAAAAGGTTTTCTGCAGTTTTATGAATTTCAATAAAGCATTTGACTTATGAATATAAAAAGAACTTAAAGATAATTAACTAAAATAAGAGATAAGGCAATTGATCTATTCTTCGTTAGACTTGGACAGTCCAACAAACGGGCATCATTCATTGACCCGATACAACAAAAATGTCTCTAAAGGTTTATTTGTATAAAACATTTTTCACTTTAATTTTTGCACTGGTCTATGGTTGGACATAACGCCCATTTAAGAACGGTTAGAAATAAATTGATCACTCTCTCTTTCGCTAGAAGAGTAAGCCTTTGGCTTACTGACATCAGGGCTTCAGATCAGCTCGATTTGTTGGTTTTCCGGCTGGTGATATTGGTAATTTCTATTACATGCGATGAAATATCTATAACTCCGACGTTTACCCACCAGATTACCGTTCTAAGGACTATCGCTTGTTTCTCGTGTTAATTGGGTCCAATTGCTTTACGTGCTCATCTGAGATACGATGTGTTAGCACACCACCACCAGACTCCGAGCTGCTACTAATGTATCAATTCGAGGATAACTGCAAAAAAGCCTCAAAAGCACTTTTGCCCGATTGGGGATTAAGCTCGGGGTTTCATGGTCTGAGCCCGAATTATTTGATTTCTTGATATCTATATAAACCTCAGTACCTAGTAATCTAAATACTGCAACATCCTCGAGCCTCGGAAACGCCATAATGATTAGTCTATCTAATTTATAAACTAGGCTAAACTAGCCTCCAAAAAGCTCGGTGTGCTCAGCAGAGCGAAACAGTACTTTTTGCCGGTCCATCGCCTTCAACTTTATAAGGCACAGGTTCGGCCTCACATAGAGTACTGTTCGCATCTCTGGGCCGGAGCTCCTCAGTACTAGCTTCTTCCTCTTGATCGCATTCAGCGTAGAGCGGTTCGAATCGTTGACGACCAGGCCATTTCGAAACAGCTTGACTCTTTGGCATTGCGCAGAGATGTAGGTTCTCTCTGTGTCTTTCATCGTATATATCATGGAGAGTGTTCCGACGAGTTGTTTGGATTAATTCCTGCCGCCAAATTCCACCATCGGACATCGCGTCAAAACTTGAAGTTCCATCCTCACCATCTCGATGTCTGGAAATCCACAACTGTGCGTTTCTCCCGACACTTTTTACCTCGCACTACTCTGTTATGGAACCAATTACCGGCAGGGGTATTTCCGAACGGATACGACATAGGGACCTTCAAGAAAAGAGCTTACTCATTTTTAAAAGGCCGGCAACGCAACTGCAAGACCTCTGGTATTGCAGATGTCCATGGGCGGCGGTGATCACTTACCATCAGGTGCACCTCTTGCTCGTTTGCCCCCTCTTCTATATATATATAAAAAAAAAAATACTCTTTGCGTCTTAAACACTGCCATCAAACTGGTTTTTACAGTATTTTAAAATTTTCTTCGTTACTACTCCTTACCAATCTGCACCAGTGGACACTTCTTGAACCCCATAGGGTTCACGAAATGCCTCCGCCTGGTCCTGACCCCGACGCCGCAGGTGACGGAGCACTCGCTCCAGGGTCCCCACTCCGTAGTCTCGCAGAAGCCACTCGCGTCCTCAACTTCACCTGCGCCGACGTCACTTGCTTCTACGTTAGCGTTATCACCCCTGGTATGCAATTAGGTTTTGAAATTTCATTAATACTTTAAAAAACGTGGATGGTAAATATCTGTAAACGTCTAATAAACACAAACCGTATTTAATCTAAACACTACATCATTCAGCTGAGTGCTATGATCAAAGACCGATATTATGCTATTGATGTTATGGCAACAATTGAAATGCTTGGATACTGCGTCCTCAAAACAATTTAAAATTGTATACAATACTAGCTGATCCGGAAAATATTGATCTGCAATATAAATTATTTGTAGTAAATACTTTGGGAGTGGAGGTTAATGGGGGTGGGCGTAGGAGGGTGAAAATTTGGAGTTATAAGTATTTTTTGATGAAAAAATAAATATTTTCATCAAAAAATATTTTTTTTAGGTAGAGACGCATTAATCGCCTAGCGGTATAAAATATACTTTAGGACCTATTTTCATAACTACCAAATATACAAAAAATCACAAAAATCGATCGAATTGTTTCAGAGGAGTGCGGAATTTTTATACATTAGATTAAACTGACTGGTGAAATATGACCAGTAAATTAATTTGACTAAAATTTTATAAGTCAAACTACAAACATTGTTAAGTGTTATGTCCGCGTAAAGAGAATCATGATTTTTTTATTTCTCGAAAATCCAAAATCTCAGTAGCAGCTCAGAGGGTGACAGGCGGTGTGTTACCACCCCATGCCTCGAATGAGCATGTTAAGCTGTCTATCACGGCTATCACTAGAAATTAATATTAAACGTTCTTTTATTCTTTGCCAGGAAGTTCGTAAAAAGCCTACGATTGGCCATACAAGTCACTACAATCACATTATTAGGTGATAGAGTTTTGCAATTTTTTTGCAAAAAATTTGCAGTTCCTAATTTGGCACCATCGCCTTATCTATACCTGTCGCAATAATGTCAGTGCATGTCAATTTTCGTTCCAGTTTTGAGGGCAAGGTAGCCGGTAAAGTTATGCATGTGGCATTATCATCCCGCCACACGGATATCAAAGCACCATTAACATTTTTGGTGTTTATATTATAAGCGATGGTTGTCTCTTTCCATCAGGTGAGTTATTGCTTGGTTTCCGTCAGGTGAGTTTGCTGTTTAATCATAAATATTAAAAAAATATTAATGCAGGTTTTCTTACTCGCATTCGGGTATGTCGGCGACGCACATCTCCTTGGAGACGAGTTGTCGGTCGCAGGCGAACATCTGCGCCTTCTGCGGCATGCGATAGGCGCGCGTGCGCATGCGCAGCCCCTTGCCGCACGACACCGAGCACGCCGACCACGCGCTCCACTCCGACACCCCGCACTCCGCTGCCGTGCACATACACAGTCACTCTCGCTCTCGCTAATGCCCAATTCAAAGGAACGCAAGGGCAACGGTAACTCTGACTACAACGTCAATTTACCAAGCAACAAAACAAACGTAACTGTCATCGTTAACTGCCGACTATTAAAGAAATCCGAAGTAGTGTATTCAATAAAACTTTTACAAGTTATTTTGACGCGTCAATACTTTCTAAGTTACTGCCGGATCGGAAATGCGGCCAAACACTAAAAAGCAACTCAGCGGGCTTATCTTTTTTCATGTATCGTTTTTTTGGGTCAGCTAACTAGAACCATATAACAGCATATCTATACATATAATAAAATCGTAGGAAATAATAATAATAATAATAATTCACGGGACAAATTACACTCACTGATCTAACCCCAAAGTAAGCAAATTATTTGCTTGTGTTATGGGTGTTAGTCAACGATACTAATACATAGAAATACATATATAAATACTAGAATATATATAATAAACACCCAAACCCGGAAATACAAATATTTATGCTCATCACACAAATGCTTGTCCCCGTCGGGGATCGAACCCGAGCCTCGTTGATTGCGTAGTCAGGGTCTCTAACCACTCGACCAACGGGGCGGTCAAAATTCATGTATATCCGGGGTAAACTCAAAAAGTACTGCATGGATTTACTTCAAATTTTGTATGAATATTACTAACAGGTCGGGTCAACATATAGGCTACATATTATCACGCTAGCACCTACGGGGGAGGAGCTGTGCGGAGTAAACGAAGTCCGCGCGGACTAATTCGCGGGCAACAGCTAGTACCCACATAAAAGAGTTAGTCGATGGATCAAGCAAGGATGCTTGTATTAATTAGCGAGTGTACATCACAATAATTCTTAATCAAACATTTTTATGTGCATACATTAGGCATGGATCATTTAATAGTTAACATATTAAATTTCGTACTAATTGTTTTTAACAATTAACAACTGTTCATATAGGATAGTACTTCTTCATATAGGATAATAATGTTATTAAAAATATTTGAGCTACCTTGATTTATGATAACAATAACTGTTAAAAATTGTAAAACTACTCCAGAGGACCTATTTTTTTGCTCGCTAACTCGACGGCTTTGCGTTTTTGTTGCTTCAAATAATGTTATTAAATTAAAAATATTTGAGCTACCTTGATTTATGATAAGAATAACTGTTAAACTACTCCAGAGGACCGTTTTTTTGGTCGCTAACTCGACGCCTTTGCGTTTTTGTTATAATATACTGATATAGTAGTAGTATCTTCACGGCCATATCCCCGAAGGGGTAGGCATAAGTACAACAAGTGCACCCACGATTAGCCGAAGATACTTGGTCCCACAGATGTGATAGGTGGCAAGCCTATCGCCAGCCGGGCACTTTCCAATCCCGGGCAACTTTGTGTTGATCAGAAAACTGAAAAAACATTTTTTTTTAAAATGCCCGACCCGGGAATCAAACCCGGGACCTCATGTGGTCAACTCCAACGCTGGACCACTAGACCACAGATATAATATAACATAAACAAATAACTGTTAAATATTAATTTATTTTAACAACATACCAGTTAACCTAATTTAACAATAATTTCCATGCCTAACATACATTAAGTTTTCAAATATATACTGCGAAATTACAGTTGTAATATTGAGAAAGAGGTAATGTTTGATAGAGTCCTGTGACGTCTTGCGTGTTTGGAGCCATCATAAGTTGATTCCTGCCACCTAATGTCTTGTCGTTGTCCATTTTCTATTTGGAAGGTATGACAGCCGGTAAACTTGCGCATGTAACCTTACCATCTTCGTTATGCATTGTTAATAATGCGTAATACTTTGGTGTTTATAGGCAACGACTGTCCCGTACCATTGGAAGATCCCTTTTCAAGTTTGTTTTGTACTCGTCATATTAGATTCTATTCCTTTGCATTTTTGCTATGCAATACTAGCTTGATATTGTGTATACAATAAGCGCTGTTAAAACAGCCACGTTATATTTGTAGCATTATATTTCAATTCTCAACTGATTAACCAATTAATTACATTGAATGCCAACGCAGTATTTTAGTTTGTCTGACCATTTAAATAATGCTATCTCTTTCCATCAAGAGTGCCATTTACTTGTTCCCTTATCTATTATCTAAAAAATGTTCATCTATTTAAAAAATATATGTACGTATTTTAATCTTACGTTTATCAATACTTTGAGTATTTTCTGCCTCCTCCGCAACCAATGACTGAAGCACCTCTTCATCACACGATCTGGAAATAAGCTTCTCCCGGGTGATATAGAGACGAGCCATAGGCTTCATTTCCTTCAGGTCTGGATTATAGAAAGGAGCTCGAGGGTCTTCAGGGTACATGGTGGTGATACGGTACATCTTTTCGCGTGGTACAGTTTCAGAGTTTGGTGACTGAAAATAACAAATAAAATATCGTCACATCACTGTTTTCGAATAGGTCAATAAGAAGAAGCACA
Organism: Apodemia mormo; assembly: GCA_036924255.1. Taxonomy (NCBI): domain Eukaryota; kingdom Metazoa; phylum Arthropoda; class Insecta; order Lepidoptera; family Riodinidae; genus Apodemia; species Apodemia mormo. The sequence goes on from JAUPFN010000006.1 coordinate 46,329,024, forward strand.
ACGAAACCTATGATTATGAGATATTCGGTAAGTTGAGGTGGGCTTTTTTTAAACAAAATGTACTTAATATAGGGTTTTTTTTATTAAACCTTAAGATAATTGAACCCGCGAGCTCAAACTGACTGTGTCAGCTAGTTATTTATAAATGAAAGGATACCCAGACCACATGCTATCAAAAGACAAAGTAAAGGGTACCATGTAGGAGATCCCGTTGTCGGTGCCGGCGTCGTAGGGGAACAGGTCGATCACCTTCTCTGCGACCCACGAGCAGTCCTTATTGCACAGCTCCAGCCCGTTCACGCCCACCACCCAGTCCGGAGAGGGCCCTGGCCGAATATACCACGATCAGATGTGAAACTTAGCACACATGCTTGGAAACCTAAATCATCATACTCAAATACCTATTATTCAATTCCAACAATATGTCCTAGATACATTAGTACATTCAGGTCATTTATCATTCATTCATTCATTCAGCTCATTATATTAGTACATTCAGGTCAAACAGAAAATGACCTTTTTAGGGTTCCGTACCTAAAAGAAAAAACGGAACTCTATTACTAAGCCATCGCTCTCTGTCTGTCTGTATGTAATCAGGCTGTATCTCATAAACCGTGATAGCTAGAAAGCTGATATTTTCACAAATTATGTATTTCCGTTGTCGCTATAACAACAAATATTAAAAATTAAAAATATATATATTAAAGGGGGTCCCCATACAATAAATGTGTTTTATTCGTTTTTTTTTTGCTGTGATAGTACGGAACCCTTCGTGCACGAGTGCGATTTTTTAAATTGATTAGAAGATAAAAGCGAGTGAAAAAAGATTTAGAAGTAAGGTGGTGGTGGTAAGAGTGGTACTGACCGAACATGGAGGCGAGCGAGAGGAGATGCCTCTTCCTGTCGGCGGTGAAGACGGCGGAGGTGTTGGAGTTGACGCGCGGGTGCCACAGCCCCTGCGCCTTCACGATGGAGCGCAGCAGCCGCCCCTGCTGCCGCAGCTCGCGCTCCAGCAGGCCCACTGAGCCCCACTCGGCTAGCGATCTGCGAATTTATGGCGTCTAATAAAAACCCACTCCGATCGTCAAAGGCTTTGTTTTGTAGTTTAAACAAACATACGTACGGTACTATTTTGTGGATATAGATAGATAAATTTTCCCTCACTAAAATAAAAATTGATTGGTGTCTTATATTAGGCACTCGGTGGAAACGAAATTCCTTTCGACACATAAATTATTGAATTAAAAAATAGGGGTTGATCGTAGAGGGTTGAAAATTAAGGGTTGTATATATTTTTCAATGTTGAATCATAAAAAAATAAAAATAAAAATTTTTGTCCGTAAAATAAAAAAAAATTTAGGGGTGGACAACCCTTAACATTTAAGGGGATGAAAAATAGATGTTTTTCCGATTCTCAGACCCACTGAATATGCATACGAAATTTCATCAAAATCGGTCAAGCCGTTTCGGAGGAGTATGGGAACGAACATTGTGACACGAGAATTTTATATATAAGATTATTTAGGAGGAATAACAGCATAAGAAAAATATAATTAAAATTTAAACTAGCATCAGAAGGCTGAACAAATTCCCTACTAGTAGTGACGGAGAATCTCTTACTACTAAATTACAAAACTAAGTGTTCTTACAAAATTAGCTACTAATTAAGTTTCTTGTAGTCGCAAAGCTAGTGTTAAACAAGTCCAAATCAAATTTACTTAGAAGTGCGTTGAACTTGCTGCCAACTCGTTATATAAATGTATTTTGCTTATAGTTTGTGGAGACTAAAGGTAAGTATACAATAGGGTAGTTGCGGCAAGACTTATATGGAACTGTAATGGATATTTGATATAAAAGTTCGGGACAATCAACCACATTTGTAGTTATCTTTGAAAGGTAAATTACATCCGCTATTTCACGTCTAACCTTAAGACAGAGAATGTGGAATTTTTTACATAGATATAAGTAGTTACACGAGGAATAGGTAAGTTTTGATTTAAAGCAAATATATTTAATAAATGTTTTCTGTATATTTTCAAGGGTTCCATATTTGCGAAGCGTATTATAAGTGACTACGAACAAGAGAACAGTATAACACTTTTAGAGTTTTTACTTCGGAGAAGTCAGCTGAGCTGCGCATCAAAAATCCTAAAGCTTTGGAGGCTCTAATAATTATATTATTAATGTGATCATCAAAGAGCAGCTTTAAGTCATGTAATACCCCCAGATCCCTAACAGAGAATACCCTTTGAAGCAGATGACCTTTCAAAGTGTAGTCATACATTATAACGTGACGCTTCCTAGCATAAGTTATAATGATACATTTAGATACATTTAAATCTAACCTATTATTATTACCATAACTTTCGAGCCGTAAAAGATTAGCCTGCAAATTGATCGCGTCACCCTCACTTCTAATTTGAGCAAATGTCTTCATATCATCAGCAAAGCAAAGCAGTTGAGATGAATGAAGACACTGACTGACGTCATTTACAAAGATCACAAACAAAAGCGGTCCCAGCAGTGAACCTTGGGGGACCCCACTAGGAATGGTAACCCAGCTAGACTATTTTTTTAAATTATTATTAATAACAACTGCCTGTGAACGATTATTAATGTATGAGGTAAACCATCGTAGCAGATCTCCTTTAATCCCAACTTGATCTAAATTTTTCAAGAGAAGTCGATGCTGAATTCGATCAAAGGCCTTGCTGTAATCCGTATAAATCACTTCAACCTGAGAGCCATTATCCATAGCGTTGGTTAAAAAGCTGTTTAGTAGGATGAAGTTTGAAACTGTGGATCTTGCTTTCAAAAATCCACGTTGGAGGGACTAAGGGGGTCCCTAAAGCCCCTGATAACGCCGCATAAACCTGATTATACACTATTATCTCGAGAATTTTAGCTAATATACACAATTTAGAGATAGGCCTATAGATAGTTATTTTTTGCTTACTTCCCTTTTTATGATTAGGAGTTACATATGCCTGTTTCCATATAGATGATTGATGTATGTTGATGTGGAGTCGTCTAAATTAAATAGCAATTTTTCGACTAAACGCGGTGTTACTGAGATCTTGCATATATCGATAGGAAGTCGTATGAGTGACGTTTAGAATATTGTCATCCAAATTAAAACTTATAGGAGGTGTCAAGTTTACCTGGATGTACGAGTCATTTGGTTGAAAACGTATATAATAAGTGACCAGGGAACAAGACCCCTGTTCACAGTCGTGTAGTAATTAATTCCTTGACTATATAGAATCCTTTAATTTTATTTAAAATTATATTTTATTTATGTGGAACAGTAACAGCATACATTATAAATAAATAAATATGCACGGGACAAATTACACTTACTGATCTAAACCCAAAGCAAGCAATTTATGGGTGTTATTCAACGATACTAAACATAGAAATACATATATAAATACTGTTAGTACGTATATAATAAGCACCCAAACCCAGAAATACAAACATTTATGCTCATCACACAAATGCTTGTGACGAGAATCGAACCCGATTCCCGTCGATTACGTAGTCAGGGTCGCTAACCACTCGACCAACGGGGCGGTCAATATAAAATATTATTTTATAATTATCATATAAAATTCAACAAAAAACTATTTAATAACGCAACCAACAACACCCTTATTATTCTACTGTGACAACACTATTCTCAGATTACTACATTCATATTAATAAGCTAGAAGCTAAAAAATAAGACGAATAATGACATGCAAGATTGTCATACCTATAGACAAAAGAACGTAGGTAAAATCAATTAAAAGCATTCATCATCATAATTATCACATCACATAAATAATAAATTATTGTTTTTAATAAGTAATATTAATCACATTAAAATTAAAAATAATAAAATTATAATATAATATATTTATTTTTTCTCTCATAATCATTCGGTACAATAAGTTTTTATTTTACTAGTATAATAGACTAAAACAACGAATTGTGAGAGACTGGTGTTTGCACTAGGATACCCTGTGATGACAGATCACCAGGCCCTCACCTCGAGATGGAGCTATATATCAAGAAATCCATGCAATGAAAATGTGCTTTCAGAACATATCAATCGAATAATTTCGGAACATATTATCCATACTAATATTATAAATGCGAAAGTAACTCTGTCTGTCTGTCTGTCTGTTACGCTTTCACGGCCAAACCACTGAACCGATTTGGATAAAATTTGGTACAAATATAGTTTGAGACCCAAGAAAGGACATAGGATAGTTCTCATCCCGGAAATCCCACGGGAACGGGAACTATGCGGTTTTTTATTTTAGATTTTTTTCCACGCGAATGAAGTCGCGGGCACAGCTAGTTACGAATAATCTAGAAACGTGTAGAGTTGGAACACTGGAGAGATCTAGAAATGAAAGAAAGAGATAGCTACTCCTATTGACAAACAAATAGTTGACCTAAGCTATGCCATAATGGACTTTATGATATAGGGTATAAGGTTGAAAATAACGTGTAACGTGTGTAGGACTTGTTTGTTTATTGTAAACAACTTATTATTGTTATTGTTTACGAGATGATAGACAAACATTCGCGATCGTTATTGAACTTTACCTCGGGTATAAATAGAGATGTGTTGACAAATACAGGGCAGTTTTTATAAAGCGATCGTGAGCGATACTTGAAGCGACCCGTCCGAAGCGAGAAGTGTTTTATTGTGTTTGCATTGTTTTAATACCACAAATGAAAATAAATTAACAGTATACAATTAATTGGAGCTTGAACACGGTTTTACAACAAGATTCCTGAGGATATCACCTTCTTAAACCACAAAAAATTTAAGATGTGTGTTAAAAGATTCGTTGTCGGAAAGCCTATTATAATGGAAATGATTACGAGTATATTAATGACAAAAACGTTTGGCGTAAATAAACATTCATATTTTGGTACATTTTTATGACATGATTTTAACGATAATTGATTGTGATAGATTTGATTTTTTTTATATTATTGATAATAACTTATTTATATTCTAATATTATATGATTATTTTCGACATTGACATTTAAAATTATCAATTAACTTTAGATGTATGTTAATTGATAATTTTAATTGCTTAAAATTAAATTAAGTGCTAATTTTAATAATTCAGAATTCTAAACAATTTTAGATATAAGCTAATGTATTTACATTTTTTCATTTTTCTAGGACATTGTATTGCGCTTTTTTAGTGGCGTTAAAAAAATGTGTTTTGTATAATACTAATTTTGAATAAAAATATACTCTATTCTCTTCTTAAAAACACGCGTCGCAGTTATTCACACACAATCGCTCACTCATTGATCCTTCCTAAACAGTACAATAGTTTTGCAGTTTGCTTGTAACTATTCAAAATATAATAAAAGGAGTTGAAGACAAAACTCAGTCTTTATTTTTGCAACTATATCTTCGCACCAAATATCTCACAAGGTAGGCAGAGTGAATAGAGTTCTCTTCTAGTTGCAGATTAATCTTGCGTAATTCATTACTACCTCTAACCGATTACAGACCTATTTAATGTTATTAATTTTACAAATTAAACGCAAGAAAACTACTAATAGTTGTAAATATACAATCGTACAGGATTAACATGCGCCATGCACTCCAGTATGAACGTGTACCTGAACCCGTCGCTGGCGATCTCTCCTTCACCCCAGAAAGAGAAGTTTTTAGGATGAGTGGCGCCAATGACATCGGAGAAATGTGTCAACCACATCGCCTGCACGGGAAAGTCCTTCGGATGTGTCTGTGGGGACCACAGGCCTTCGAACACCATCTGCAAATTATATTTCTCTTTATAGATATTGTTTATCATTGCAAAATTTTATCGTCTACCATTTGTTACGTTATGCAAAAATCACTTTAGTATTTTGTAGTTAATTTCATAGCTTTCGTAACCAAGATTTGAATAAGCTAGGGAAAATAATCATTTTGCGTTAGATCGTTATAATTCAAGTTTAGCATCACAACATTTTTTATATTACGCCGGTAATTGATTCCACAAAAGAGTAGTGCGAGGCAAAGTTCCGGGAGAACCGCACAGTTGTGGATTTCCAGATATCGAGATGGTGAAGGTGGAACTTTAAATTTTGACGCGATGTCCCATGATGGAATTCAGCAGAAGGAATTAATCCAAACAACTCGTCGGAACACTCCATGATAGATACGATAAAAGATGCAGAGCAAGCCATAAGCGCGAGTGAGTGAGCGAGCGAGTTTTTGGTGCGACGTTACAAATTTTTAAGAAATCGCTAATAGCGAATTAAAGGGCAATTATCCCCCTCTCTTCAGTTCCATTTTGTTACAATCGCACCTTTCTTCAATTTAAATATGATTAGAGTTGTGTAAATTAAGTGGATTGCGTTAAGTGATTCTATTTGTGCACGACCTTCCACCCCGAATAAAAGAGGAAAAACCAAAAGTTTAAGTTCGGAAATGAAAGATAAAACTAAAAAGTTTAAGTAAGTTTAAGTAATATTGGAAAAGCAAGGATGCGAATCACCTTGTAAGAGGCGTCGTCGCAGGCGCAGCAGTCGGGCGCGGACAGCTGTGTGTCCTCGCACACGCGCCGCGTCAGCTGCCCGTCCTCCGCGAACCATCGACTCGCGTTCTCGTACACCATGGCCCTGCCGACAACAGCCGCGGGGGTAAGAGAAGAAGGATGACCATACATTTAGCGAGGGGGAGGGATAGCCGAGACTCACGTGCTGGAGGAGGGGTGACTCGGCAAATATCAAGGATTTTTTTCGCAACAAATAGAATTAACTTGTAAAAAAATTGGGTAAATTTAAATAAAAATATTCTCCACTAAAGTACTACTAAATCCTGTTTTGCTAGGAACTATTTTATTTTTAAGTAATTTATTGATTTTTAATGGAATTTTTCAATGGAATTCTAGATCTGATTTATAATAGACATATATCTGATTTATATAGATAAGATTTAAAGACTAGTCCCAACTAGTCTTAAATAAAATTTTGTAACAATTGTTTTCTTTAGATTAATCTCCGTGAACTAAAAATAAGCTTTTTGAAAAAATATATGTGAGAATGGACCGCCGAGCAAAATCTCACGACATCTCACCAAAAATACATCAAAGTGGGGGTCATAAATACACCTAAATCGTCTCAAGTAATTTATGGGAAAACCTTAACTTATAACCACTGAAGTAACGGCAGAAAAAATCTATATTAATATTATAAATGCGAAAGTTTGGATAGATGAATGGATGTATGGATGTTTGTTACTCAATCACGCAAAAGCTACTGAACGGATTGGAGTGAAATTGGGCACACTGGTAGATGATGACATGGAATAGCACATGGGCTTCTTTATCCAGGAAAAATTAGATGATCCCGCGGGATTCGCCAAAAACTTTTATAATGCAAGAGACTGCACGCGGCAGCTAATCACTACATAGTATAAAAAAAAGTCGCTTTCTCTGTATGTCCCTATGTCCTTATGTCCCCAGTTATGATGCGGTTTTTATTAATAGATAGAGTGATTAAAGAGGAAGGTTAGTATGTATAATAACATTCAATATATTGTAGAGAAATACTGCAATTTTTGAGTTTTCTGATGTCATGTCGTAAATAATTGTATTTTTTTCCGCTTACATTGCAAACGCAGGCTAAACCCTACGAGATTTATCAAAATAATGTACTAAGCATTTGTACACCTTGAAAAGTTCTACAGAAAACTCCGCGATGGTATATGTCTATCTCTTACGGGTAACCCACAATAGCATTTTTTTGTCATTTACTTTTTACGAGAAATAATGGCTTTTTTCGAAGCAATTTTAAGCAATACAGCACTAATCCTTATCCAATTAAATGCCTTAAATATATTGTTGATTTAATATAGATTAATATGGCCGTTTACAGCATGTAATTTAAATGAATATTTTCGAAGATATTACAGATTTAAAACGCAGGGGCATAGCGGTTGCGTGATTACCGGCCGGTCGGCGGCGCGCGCAGTATGTTCTAAAACCGCTGGGAAACGTGTTAATTTTCGAACAAATAAATATAGGACTTCAGCTGAAAACCAAAATTTAGTACATTTTTTAAGTAGATATCACCATATAAAAATCATGCGGATGATTAGAAATAGTATTAACAAATTATTTATTTTAGAGATTTTTTAGCCTGTTTTCGGAATTTTATATGATCAAGTAAAGTACATTCTATCATGTAACTAGCGGCCCGCCCCGGCATCGCACGGGTATAAAATATACAGCCTATGTCACTCAGTGAAAAAAAATGATTAAAATCGATCCAGTAGTTTTGATTTATTCATTATTCATTACATTTTTACCTATTTCTTTTATTTTTGCTATTAATATATTACATAATGTCTTTATATACAACGTTCACAGCCATCTTGCCCTTAGACATTACATATTTTCTTTAGAGGTTACTCTTGAAAGAGCGATATGTAGTTGGCCATGTGAAAAACAGTCAACGCTCAAATCTAAGTCTGCAACGTTGAAGGTTTGACCCTGCGATTTATTAAGACGAGGCATCGGAACAAACGGGAAAAAATGTGTAAATGGTTGACCCTACAGGCCATACAATTTTTGAGATCTAAAATATTGTTTTAGCTAAATAATGTTAAATGACAACAGCTGATAATATTTTTAAGTCAATCGGTAAATTAACTTGAAAGTTATTTAAAACAAATTAAGTAAGTTTGCTAAAAGTAACGTAATTTTAATACTTGAAAAGCTATAAGTTTTGAGAATTAGATTCGATTTTGATTTTGGAAACGGTTTTTGACGTAGTTTTTTTAGTACTAAAATATCGTAGAACCCCAAAAAGTTATTGGTTGAAAAATTTCGAAGCCATGTCGAAAAAAACACTTTTCAAAAATTTTCGTCATCGATTACTTCCAAACGAATAAACCGGTTTTGATGCAATTTATGTATTAGACGTAGTTTTTTGAGGAATAGAGCTGAATAGTTTTGTACTCAATTGGTACATAAATCTGGAAGTTATATTAAAAAAATACGTTTCGTCAAAATTTTTTTTGGTGTTTTTTCAAAATTTCTCAAAATCTCCTGGACCGTATCGGTTCAAATTTTCAGAAAATCTAAGTTGAGCGGAATCCAATCGAATGTCATCAACCGGGTTTCGATCAGTCTAGCCTTTCAAAAGTTATGAGATGTTTACATACACACACATACACATACATACATACAATATAGACATACTGACGTCATCGTAAAAATAGTCGAAAAAGATTCCTAGGACCTCAAAATGTGGACATCTGGTGAAAACTCGATTTTCGAAAATCGGGGTAAAATCAATAACTTCCTTATCTACATACGTAGTGGGAAGTTAAAAACTGATTTGCTAAATCACGTTTTTCTATATTGATTGTTAAATAACAATTTTACAAAAATAATATACCATATACCTAAAGATATTATCTAAGGAACGTGCTAACTTATTCAAAACTTATAGCTTTTCAAATATTAAAATTGCATTATTTTTAGCAAACTTAATTTTTTTTAAATAACTTTCAAGTTAATTTACCGATTGACTTAGAAATATTGTCAGCTTTTATTCTTTAAAAACTGCGTCGAATACCGTTAGTTTAATCAAAATCAAAATTTTAATCAAAATTTATCAATGAAAAAAATTAAAAATAAAATGTTTTTTTGACATTGCATCGAAATTTTTCAACCTATCGATTATTTAGCAAAAGCAATATTTTAGATCTCAAAAATTGAGTTGAATGCCATCATCGTTTTCAAAATATACAGCTTTTCAAAAATTTATATACTGCCATTTTAAAAAAAATAGATGTTTGAAATGAAAAATCTATGCTTATTTTTTTAATCTTTTGAGCTTAAATAACTTAAATTAGTGGAAAGTTTGGGGGATGGCCCGTAGGGTCAACCGCTTACACACTTTTTTCCCCTGAGTGACATAGGCTAAATATATTATACCCGTGCGAAGCCGGGGCGGGCCGCTAGTGTACAATAAATTCAGTAATAGTTATAGGCAGACAGTGTACTGCGTGATATTGGCACAAGTCAACTTACGTTCTTTACAAATCGACGGGTCCTAGGTAAGTTGTTGTAACTTAAAAAATGCGATTTTTGTTTTATTTATGAAAATGATTCCACTTTTATAGTTATTTTAATAACACGAAGAATAAAAATGACAAACTATCTAATCCAACTTCTAATAGAAATTTTATTTTGGAATTTTCTAACAATGCTCGTTCATTTTTAGAAAATTCCATACAATCTTTTCGAATGCAAACCGAGCAACGAATAAATGCTCTACACTTGAAGAATTTGATAGAGTGGAGATAGAATGGGCATTCACCCGTCTGATGTATATCGGTCTTCATATTTGGTCTTTATAGGTGATGGATATTCCATGCGTTCCATCAGGACAGCCATTTAATTTTTCACTACCTCATATAAAAATATTCAGCCAATATAAATATTTTGGAGGGTCTAATAAAACTTGCCTACGACTTACTTCAGTAAAACACATCCAGATCCAGCAGGTGGCGCTTTCCACATAACCTGAACTTCTGTTTTTGGAAGCTCATCGGCCTCAATTACCGAGTTAAGGCACTCTTCATCGAATTTGGTGAGTGTATCCGCAAACAGTTGGAATTGTCCCTGCTTGCGCGGAGAACGGCCTACGGCTGGATCCAAGGGGTCCAGAACAAGCTGGAACTTGGTGAACTGCTGCACTACGTCGTGGGTTCGAGAACCCACAAGAGTTACTGGAACATTTATTTTAATTAATTACAAGAATGTATACGAGAGCATGTCTTTATTTGTTTGATATTATACAAAATAAAGTCTTTTGATCAAAAATTTGTGCAATTGATATAATTGTATAGTTTGTTCGTGGTCTGAAAATAAAAACCTGCAAATATTTTTATAGATAATTTACAAGTCAACTCAGTTATAAATAAAAACCAAAGTAACTCGGAATTGGCCCTAGACACTAGATTGGACTTCTAAAAAACATAAAATCAAAACCAATACACATCGCTTGTTTCTTGCAAGTTTTACGTGTCACTTAAAAGTACTGCGTTACCACCCCTGTACCCCTATGATTCGAGGTGACACTGGTTTTCGAGAACAACCCTAAAATACTCAACAATACTTGCCCACCCGCAGAATGAAACCGAGACTTTACGGTCTGAGCCAATTAGGATAAGCACTAGACCAAGAGGCAGTCTGATAAATTAATTCCAACTAAAATTGTGTTTATGAATAATTTGGCCATGCTGCTGCACGAAAATACAGTTTAAAATACAATTAAAGGGTAAGTATTAGACCAAAAGGCAGTCTGATAAATTAATTCCAACTAAAATTGTGTTTATGATTAACTAGCTATGCCCGCGACTTCGTTCGCGTGGTATAAATTCTAAAATAAAAACCCGCATAGTTCCCGTTCTCGTAGGATTTCCGGGATAAGAACTACCCTATGTCCTTTCTTGGGTCTCAAACTATATTTTTACTAAATTTTATCTAAATCGGTTCAGCGGTTTAGCCGTGAAAGCGTAACAGACAGACAGACAAGAGTTACTTTCGCATTTATAATATTAGTATGGATTTGGCCATCCTGCTGCTCGAAAATACAGTTAAGCCACAGCCACAAAAATGTTTACTTAATAACAAAGGCTTTAAAGTAGCATGAAGTACTTACCGACGTATCTTTGTCCGGGAGCATATCTCTCTATCTCGCCATTAACCACTAGACGGTAGAAGTTATCCCCGGGAGACTTTGGGACGACAGTCTCTCCTGGAGACAACTCACAAGCGTGGGAGAGCCCTGCTAAGAGGGCTATGTAGAGCCACATCATCCCAGCAAATTGCGCTTCAAATCTGGAAACAAGTTACGCCATTTATCTGTATTGTAGTACCTATAATACAACATTTCTCTAATATATAATATACTACTTAAAAAAGACTTTCCCTTCGTCCTCTTTAGATCACCATTAAATTCAACCTAAAAACTTAAAAGGTTAAGCAGAAGTGTAACGTTTTTGTAGGTATTAATGTTCAGGACGTATAATTCGGGCTGGGATATGTTCGCGCCACGGTTTCAATTAAAAAATGAGCATAGATTTTTATGCTCAGAGTTTTTAACACACAATTGATGACACAATATTGTTACATAAACTCCCTAAATCCTTTGTTAAATGCGATTTAGGTCAATTATAAACATAATTAAACCATTAATATCACAAGAGTTCACAAGAGTCACTATATTTAATAGAAATTCTGATTATTAAGTATCTATGTATGATTAAAAAAATACCAGACATGGTGTCCCAGAACAATGGGTTCACTTTTTTACATAGTATAAAACAAAGTCGCTTCTCTGTCTGTCCCTGTGTATGCTTAAATCTTTAAAATTACGCAACGGATTTTGATGTGGTTTCTTTAATAGATAGATTGATTCTTGAGGAAGGTTTTAATATATAAACCTTTCCGATATTCCCACGGGAACAAAAGCTACGCGGGTGAAACCGCGGGCAGGTCGCTAGTTAAATTATAAATCAAGAAGTCGTCTGGAATATGCAAAATAATAAAATGTTAAAAAACAAAAGCTCTTACTACGTGTTTGTGTGTTTGTGCCGGCGCGTCGGGATGTGGAGTGATAGCAGGCCCGATAAAAGGTCGCGGGTCATGTGGCCTCCGCTCACGCTGCGCCAGTTCCTCAAACCCGTTATCACCAGCCGATTGCTAATTTGACCAGAATTATATCTACAAACAAGTCTTAGAATTTAATAATGAAATAAAAAAGCAGTGTTGGTCCGGGCTCCTTTGAAGAATAAACCAACTGTTGTTCTGCCAGGCAAGTCGTAAAAGGCGACCGATTGACTATTATACGTGTCATTACCATCGTGAACACTAGGTGGTAAAGATCCGCAACGTCGCGCCTGGGTATTTGCTACCAACGTCTCACCAATTCCTAATGGTGCATTGTTATCCGCCACACGGATAACAACACACCATTAACACCTTTGGTGTCTGTAGGCGATGGTTGTCTCTTTCCATCAGGAGCTTGTTTGCTATCTTATGATGTGTTTTCAAAAAATGTATGTAAATACTTTTTTTGAATAAAAATGTCTTCTATTCTATCTATTCTATTGCTCTGCCTCTTCCTGTCGCAATTGCATCACTGTTTCTTACAGCCATACTTAGAGTCAAGCAGGTGGCAAACTTAAACATATGAAGTTGCACCCCGCCCCACGGGTGGCAAGGCCATTGCAGCAATTAACTTTTTTGGTGTCTAAAGACGATGGTTGATATTTTCCATCAGGAAAACTGTCTGCTTATCTATATACATATAATAAAATTGTAGGAAAGTCAATGTATGTCCGGGGTAAACTCAAAAAGTACTGCATGGATTTACTTCAAATTTTTCATGAATATTACTAACAGGTCGGGTCAACATATAGGCTACATATTATCACGCTAGCACTTACGGGGGAGGAGCAGTGTGGAGTAAACAAAGTCCGCGCGGACTAAGTCGCGGGCAACGGCTAGTTTTCTATAAGTTAATAGGTATTTAAAAAGTAAAATCTTTTAAATTTTCTTGATTTCTTCACTACAATGACAAGAAGCCGTTTTAATTATTAAAAACAAATTTATTTGTTGGTGCCTCTGTATAATTTGAACATGTTAGTTTCTACCAACGAGACAGTTGATAGACTTTTGCTTACATCGAAATTAGCAAGTAATCGCTAATTTGATTACAAATCATTTTATGATTTTAAGTATTCTGATTCGTTGATTAAACATTAAGTTAATTTCCAAAATTGTATACTGTGGTAATTAGCAGTATGTTGGACTCTTCGATTGTATTCATTTAACTCAATTCACACCGAGGGTGGTAGAGGCTCGGCCGCTCGCAGTGGCTAGCAAACCCTCGTCAGTCGTTGGATCAAACTCTCGCCATAACGAGCAACCACTGCGTGACGGTCGCCTGCAGAACTTTCGTTACAAACTCGGTTTGATTTGAGCAGTAGCTTCTGGCATGTGGTAATAGCGGCAAATTCACTGTAGATTACTTTATCCGGCTTCATCACTGCTGAGATTCTTTAACATACATAAAAACCTCATAACATTTTTTTTCCAGAAATCTCGTGACGGTTTGGGCCATTTTTCCAAAATAAATTTGCCTTACATATTCGTAAAAGACGAAGTATTGGCCAAACATATGGCTGTCACAATGACTAGGTGCTTCTATCAAAAAGATTTGGTGCCACCGCTATTCCTTCTACAATAGCATCAGTATTTATTAGTTATTACTATTGTGTTGTGTGTATTACACGGATTTACACGGTGAAATAGCCAATAAACTTTACATGACGTGGCGTTATATTCCTGCCAAACGAATGTCACCGCACCATTACATTTTCATTGGGCTATTTTATGACATAAAAAACCTATAGGTAACCTAGATATTCGGGATGGGGTCGCAGGTCACTAGGTAGTACGGGGTGGCGTCATACACAGGCCTACGTCAGCACGAGGCAGTAACTCAATGGCGGTGACATCAGCGCGCAGGTCAAGGCTTGGCAAACCACTAAATGTGTCTGTGGGCTGATTCATTGCGCAACCTCATTAGACGGACTGGAGTGAATTATACCTGCTAATTATAGAATCATAACAGTCGACTCCAAGAATGGAAAATTTTTATTAGGTAGAAAGAGCAGCCATGTTCCCTGAGAATCATTTAAATCAAATTAATACGGTTCAGTAATTCTTATTTCTTAATCTTTAATACATTATATAAGTCACTTTCATTAAATATATAGGTATCATTTTTTGCTTAGCAAAGAGGTTTAAGACTCTATACAGCCTGCTATATTATGATGTCATCAATTACAAAGAACACAGACGATTTTCGTTTTGTACATCCCTTGCGTGTTTTTAGAGTAACGAATATTTTATAAACTAGAATATTTTTCTACGTTTTTAAGTTAATTAAATAAAATATGTCACTAGGAACAATCATATAAAAAATATTGAGACTTTAATTTGATTGACTTCTATTATTGTTATCAGTGCATAAACTATGAAACTTTAATTACATTTGCATTAAAACAGCAATAAGTTTATAAATCATAATTTTCACTATAAGTATCAAATAAAAATTCTCCCTGTTTTTATACTAAAGAATAGTTTAAAGCTAATTTCTCTTTAGTTTCTTCGCAAAATCTCAGAAAAAGCTCAGAATTCTGTCAATCTAACTTAGATTTGAGATTAGCAGTTATACTGAAGACACTCAATGACAAGATAAATACCTAAGTACAGACTACTAAGCAGAGAACTGAGTGTTTACGTTAACCTTACCTAAATTCTAACTTTATTAGCTATTATTCCCCATGTTTAAAAAATATTCATTAAATGCGGATAATTTAAGGAGTTGATATTAAATCTTACAATAAAATTTTAGATATTATCATTTAAATCTTAAAATTTAAGATAGAATACATTAAACTTTAAGATATTATCTTAAAGTTTAATGTATTGACTAATTGACTAAAAAAAACGATGTATGAAGTCTCGCTCATGTTCTTTAAAAAAATCTTAATTGAATGTGTTGCACAATTCTATTTAAGAATTCATACAGGTTGTTTATAACAGTTCTATTTTTACGTACTGTGCGTTAGCAGTTAGTACTTTAGTGGGACCACGTAAATGCTTCCAAGCCAACGCAACACCCGAATTAACTGTTTTTCGGTTTTCTTAGAATCGGGTAAACGTACTTACATACTAACAGCGTGTTGGTCCCGGGTCCTTTGAAGAATAGGCCAACTGCCAGGCAGGTCGTAAAAGGCGACTAATTGCCTCTGCGAGTCAATACCATCGTGGCTACTAGATGATAGAGTTCTGCATTGGCTCGCCCGTGTTTGGTACCACCGCCTTACCTATTCCTGCCGCAATAGCATCAGTGTTAGTCTCTGATGTGTTTCGGTTTGGAGGGTACGGTGGCCGATAAACTTATGCATGTGGCATTAGACCTCGCCACAAGATAGCAACGCACCATTAACATCCTTGGTGTCTATAGGCGATGGTTCACTCTTTCCATCAGGAGACCCATCTGCTTGTTTGATATCTTACGATATGAATAAAACTTAATATTATAAAAACAAGTAAGTTTTTAGGGTTTTGAATAAGTAACCCTTATAATTTCGCTATGTCCACCCGTCCATCCGTCTGCAGTCAAGCTTAGAGGTCTTTAGTGCTAGAAAGCGGTAATTTAGTATGAAAATACATATTAGTCACGGCAACAAAGTTGTAAAATAAAATCTTGAAAAAAAAGTCTTTGAAGAATAGATCATCTGCCATTCTGCCAGGCAGCTCGTAAAGGCGAAAGGTTCACCAAACGTGTCACAACCGTGGAAACTACTAGGTGGTAGAGTTCTGCAACGTCTCGTCTCGCACGGGTCTGATACCATCGCTTTACCTACTCCTGCCACAATGGCATCTGTGTTTTATCACTGTCGCGTTACGGTTTGAAAGGTAAGGTAGCCTGAAAATTTATGCATGTGGCATTACCATCCCGCCGCAACATCTTTGTCAACAGAACAGCCATTTCATGTATTCTCCAATGAGCCCGGCATAATCATCTAATTCTAAGTGAACTTAAAGCCTGTCAATAAGATAAAATTAAAAATTTCAAAAACCCCCGACACATCCTCAGACCGCCGGCCATTCCGCTACATATGCATCATTTTAAGAGCAAAACGTGAAAGGACCGGATGATCTACGAAAGGGGATCTTGCATCATCACGTTAACCACCACCACGATTCCTTACTCAATGAGCTTGAGTTGTTTTACTGCAAAGCTCCCATAGCCCCCAGCTCCACTATGTAATCCTGGAAATCATTTTAATTGAGTGTGTATGTAAAATATAGCAAATGAAAACACACACACTTAAAGAACTTATTTTGTTAATATCAGGAGTTCCATGGCCACTTTCTATTTACATTATCAAACTCTGCAAATCTCCTAGCAAATAAAGCCAATGATGTCAGCCCAATCTCTGATGACCACCTTTCAGTTCCATCATTATATCTCAGAAAACATCTGACACCTAAATATTTGCCAAACTAAACCGAATTAGCCAACATTCGATAGGTTTATCTAGATTAACTTAAAAGTTATAATGGACTTCTTCTAGCTTTATCATCAGACACCGGAAAACATCCTGTTCCAAAAAAGAAAAAAGAACAATTCAAACGGGATCAAAATCGATGGTGCTGCTCAATTTTCATTCGTCCGTTCGTTTCGTAAGAACTTGGAAATCATCTAACACCAGATTATTTGTCAAAACAGAACAAATAAGTCAAACGCGATGTCTCATTTAGTTTAAAAGATCCTGTAGCCATCTTCTAGTTACATCAATAGATTCTTAAATCATCCAGCACCAAACAGTACACCAAAACCCAATTAACCCATACTCGATGGGTCTATCTGGTTTAGTGAAATTTCATGGACTTTTTCGTTTTTGAAGATAAAACTGGATGTCATTCTGTTCCAAAGTTTTTATTAGTATGAACCAAATGAGCCCCAAATCGCCTGCTTTATAGGACCATAGAAATTATCTAACACCAGGGTAACTCTCAAAACAGAAGAAATGTGTCCAACCTCGTTGGGTTTATCTTATTAAGTTCAAAGTTTCTCATAGTCACCTTCAATTTCCACTATTAAATTAAAAAATCATCTAGTACAAAAAATATGCCATAACAAACCGAAGCAACCCACACTCAATAGGTTTTTTTTGAGTTAGCTTAGGATTTCTCATGGACTTCTTCCCACTATCATCTGACACCTGAAGTCATTCTGCTCCAAAGACTTTCTCTTTCCTGCTTCATTATAAGACCCTGAAAATCATCTAGCATTAAAGTATATGTCATAACAGAACAAATGAATTTAAGCTCAACGGTTTTATCTTGTTTAGTTTAAAAATTATCATGGTCACCTTCTAGTTTCATATCAGGTACTAAAAATTATCCAGCACCAAAGTGTATGTCAAAACAAACCCAATCAACCCATACTCAATGAGTTTATCTGGATTTGCTTATAAGTTGGCTACTAGGTGGTAGAGTTCTGCATTGTCTCGCCGGGGTCTGGTACCACCGCCTTACCTATTCCTGCCGCAACAGCGGCAGTGTTTGTCACTGTTGTGTAGGCTAAGGTAGCCGGTAAACTTATGCATGTGGTATTAGACCTCGCCACAAGATAGCGACGCACAATTAACATCCTTGGTGTCTATAGGCGATGGTTGACTCTTTCAATCAGGAGACCCATCTGCTTGTTTGCTATCTTATGATATATATAAAAAAAAGTTCTTGTAGACTTTTCCAGTTCTATCATCAGGTACTAATAACCATCGTGCTTCAAAATCCTTGTAAAAATTTACTTCATTTCATTTCAAAGTTCCCATGATCTCCATCATCGGCTCTATTATAAGACCCCGGAAATCGTATCGCACCAAGATGTTTGTTAAAATACAGCAAAGCATCCCAAACTTGATAGATTTATTTTGTTTAGTTTAGAAGTTCCCACGACTACGTTCCAATTCCATCATTAGATACTAAAAATCGTCCAGCACCAAATTGTTAAATTGTTTGCAAAAACAAACTGAATTATTTCCCCACTTGATGTGTTAACCTGGTTTAGTTTAGGAGTTCTCGGGTACATCTTCCAGCTCTATCATCAGGCACTGGAAGCTATTCCATTCTAAAGTTTTTGAAATAACGATACAAACGATCCCAAAGTCGATGGTGTTGCTCTATTTTATTCCTAGGTTCCCATAAAGTACTTCCAGCTCTATCATGAGATTCTAGAAATCATCTAGCACTAGAGTGTTTGTCCAAACAGAACAAGCGAGTCCATTTTCGATTAGTTTATCGTATTTAGTTTAGGGTTCTCATGGTTACCTTCCAGGTCCATCATCAGATCCTGAAAATCATCCAGCACTAATGTGTTTGCCAATACAAGACAATTAAGTGCTAATTCAAAAACTTTACCTCGTTTAGTTTAGGAGTTCGTTGTAGTTGCATTTTAAATCTGGATTCTTGAAGTTCGAATATCACCTTTTCGGCTGAATCTTCAGAGCCTTATTATCATGAGAAAGATCTTACTATAACAAATGAAATGACTCCAAACTCGACTATATTAGCAACTCCCATCTGTGAGTTACAATTGCACTCTTACGGCTCCATCTTCATTTCTTCGACATTATATGTAATGGAAAGTAAACATCATCAAAAATCCATGAAGTCCGAACTTGACTATCTTATCTCTTTCTACGTCCTACGTATGAGTTTCGGTAGCACTTTACCAGTTCCATTTTCAGATCTTCGTCATCATGAGCACTAATCAAACTAAGTATTTATAGCAACAAGACATAGTCCAAACAAGATTTATTGCCTTGTTAAAACTCTGCATCAAAGAGTTCCGGTCCTTACATCCAGGCCACATCATGAGCTTAGTTGGATGGCACCATAGTATTGTCACTGAGCCAAGTTTTTGTAGTAACGGATATCACAAAGTCGTTAAAAGTAGCTTGCAATATTTGGAAAATCTGTTATTTAAATACGAAAATTGCTAGTTAAATAGACGCTGATGATCTTCGAATGAGTATCTTATAGTATCAGCTCAAGGTTACCATGTAATTGCAATATCGATAAAGAAACAGAACACAAAATTTAGTATTGATAAAGCCTTTACAAGTTACTTAATTCCTTTCATCAATTTGAAAAGAGGTAGTTATCTTGAAACGGCTGAACAGATTCTATTGAATCACAGCTAAGAACTATTTCGCGAAACAGAGCTTTCAATTAAAGAAAACCGCAATCAAATCGGACCATCCGCCAGGGCGCTACGATGCCACGGACAGACACACAGATACATACATACACAGATACACAGATACATACCTGAAACTTATGTAAACGGTTGGCCTTGCTGGTCATTCCTGAACTTTCCCCGATATTAAGGTATTTTAAGCTCAAAAGAGTAAAAACTATAAGCATAATTTTTTCAGTTCAAACATCTATTTTGTTAAAAATGGCAATATATTTTTATTTAATATATTTTTGAAAAGCTGTATATTTGGAATCGATTTCAACTTAATTTTTGAGATCTAAACGATCTAACGATTTTGAAGCGCGTGTGAACATTCCGGGTAGAATGTAACTTCTTTACCATCACCATTGTCGAAGCAATACTCTCAGGTCTTACGTATTATTTATTTTATACTCTTTGCTTTCAGGAATAATTTGAATTTTTGAATTTAGGATTCCCTAATAAACGCCAGATATAATTATATAAAATGAGAAATTATATGAAAACAAAATGACCACTTCGTCAAAACGCCAATTTCATATGTAAGAAATGTACAAAAATATTGTTCTTAGTTAAACATTTATTTGCAAGAATATCGGTGTCACATGGTATTAACATCAATGTATAAGTATAGTGTATACCCAATATAACCAACAGATATGTTGGTTACAAACTTTACTTCTTTATAGTAATTACAATTATTGTAAAGAATATTATTTATCTGTATATTAATATGTAAAGCAAAAACTTTGTACCCCCTTTTTCCGGCAATTACACGAACGGTGGAGTATAAAATTAGGAAGATATCTATTTCGAGGTGTGCAGAAACCTAAAATTTTTAAATAATACTTACTTAACCATTATGCTGGAGCCGCACTTGCGTCTATCATCCCGAAGTTATATGCGCGTTAAGGCACTCGCAGTCCGGAATGTATGCGAAAATAGCTGATATCACATCTGCATTTATCGTGTCATTGCACGAAGCTTTGTGACGATAGACGCAAGTACGGCTGAGCCATTAGAAAAACATTAAATTTATAAAAATAAACGTAATATAATGTAACTAAATATCGAAATACTATATAAAACCATGCATTAAGTATAAGAATGTAAGGGAAGAGTGGATGGCATTTACCTACCTTGATTCTTTAAGCTTTAACCATGTGACTAAATACCTAAACACTATAACTGTAAAAACCGTGTATTGCGTATAAAAATGTTAAGTAAGAGTGGATAACACTTACCTTTTTTCCTTAAACTTAAATTATGCAATTAAATACTTAAACACTAAAACTATAATATTATACCGTAACAATGTATAAGTGTGTTAAGGAAGAGTGGCTCCTTCTGGCACAAGTGTTCTTTACACTCAAAAGGAGTCGACCCTTGGCTAATTAAATGTCATATATGGATAATGAGGTAATAAATATAATTATACTAGCAAAAAGCAGAGCTTTGTAAGGGCTCGCAAAGTTATACTATCTAGTAATATTGTTAGAAAGGTATTTTTATGAGAATTACATCTTTTAATGTAAACTTTATTTACAATTATCTAACCTAAAAATCCTAGCGCATTTTCATCTAAACATTACATTCGCATCAAAGGCGTCGTCAGGCTTTGGACTAGGAATATTTGTTCTATTTTCAAGGAAAAATGGGTATTAAAAATGAAGATTGATCTTTTAAAAAAACACATTTTTAACATTTTACTGAAATAATTGATTTTTTTTCTAAAATCAGGAAGTTCCTGGTTTTACGTCGATTTACGAAATCAAAATCAAAAAATGTTTTATTTAAATAAGCCTTCAAAATTTTTGGACTTAGTATTGGACTTAACGCAGGCACGAAGAATTGACGGTAGACACTCAGCGAATATATTTTTTGAATATTTCTCTCAGAGAAACCATCGGAGTTTGATTCCAGAGTCAGGCAAATGAAAAAATGTGGTTTTTCAGTTTTCTGATAAAAACAACTTTGCCCGGATTTAGAAAAGTGCCCTACTGGCAATAGGCTGGCCACCTATCACATTGTGGGTCTTAAGTATCTTCGGCTAACCGTGGATGCACACGTTGTACCTCTACCTACTTTGGGGATACGGGCGTGAATATACCTTTTTTTAGCTTTTTACCCTTGGGCTAAGATTGGGAATTGATCTCAATACAATATAAATCAATTAATACATCTGTACTGTTTCACAATAAGCATACTGTGAAACTCTATAACGCTCTATTTACTCTGTTCCCTGCAAACATCCCTGCTCTAGACCTGAATTCCCCTTGTGCCTGCCACAACATTCTTTCGAACTTCCCTTGCATTCTCCTTTCAATGATTTTATCATACACCTTCGATGCCAAGCTGATCAAACTGATGGCTCTATAGCTATTGCAGTTTATACGTGAACCTCGCCTTTATACGAGGGCACGATGACCGCGCGCCGTATGTCAAATATGAAGAAACAATTCATGAAGTAGTCTCTTAATAAGTTCAAAAATTCTAATAGAAAATGTATCTTCTATCAATTTTAACTCGTTACTTTAATAAGAGATGGCGTTAGTAGTAATAAAATTCTAATACAAATTGTAACTTCTATTTTTTAATGTTTATAAAATAGTATTTTTATGGTAGATAACAAATCTAGGCATGAATATAAGCTACCACGTCGAAGCTCAAACCTAAAAAATGCGATGGTTTTGCAGTAAAATGTACCACAAAAGTGCACAGATCGTGGCCTAGTGTAGGGCTCGCTGCGCTCGCCCTAATTATTATTATCATAAACATTACATACACTACCTTAATTTGACTTACATGATTATAATGTACATACATCACATATATCACATATAATCACATCTAATACCAATTATGTTTATGGCATAAGTCTATTGGCAAACATACCTATAATAGAAGATATTCTATAGTTTAGTCTTTGGTTGGATTTCTACCAGAGGGCAATCGCTAGTTATATCAAATGCGATATGCAAATAAACATCTAATAAAGTTTATAAGAAACAAGTGACAGTCCTTAAAGTATGCAATGCGCAGCGATCGGGATGGCACCAACGGACATGGTGATGTTTATTTGTTCATTTACTTAAACTGTACTATATCATATGTAATAATTAATGTATAACACTTCTGGGTTTTTCAAACGTTATTTGTATATTCTCTAATTTTTCAATTGGTTATCACCGGGGTAATGTATTCACGCACTTATTGTCTTATACTTTTTAAAAATGTTTATAATTATCCAAAGAGATATTATCCATTAGCTGTACTCACGGTATCCTTGATGACAAGACGCTGACAGGAGTGAACTGGCCCCAACTGAGTGCTTCCGCCGCTCGCGGAGCCGCCAGTCGGCCGCATAGCTTACGCCTACTGCGGAGCACAGGAAATCTTCATTTCTTAAAATTACCTCGGTCGCATTTGGTATACTTACCGCCTAATTGTCGAACAGGAAGAACGCATTAATCCACCGAAAATTAGTAAATTGTATGTATAGCTAATTATATGTACAGACTCTGTAGCATATTATCTCAATAAGTATGGTTTTGATTTTGACATCGTATATTTAAAAAAGTATGGCTATTAGTGTTAATAGTAGGTTGGTACCAAAACACGTGGTTTACAATTTTGGCCTAATCAGCAAGTTAAAAATGTTAAAAATAGAGATGAAGCTTCTAAAAATGTGTTGTTACCTATTGCTCATTTCGACGGATCCTGGTGCAACCCGCAAAACAACAGAAACCATTTTTTTTTTGCATCAAAAGCCTTAAAATTGCCTTATATTTGTCCTAATGTAGTAAAGTATTTGAAAAATTGTACAAAATTACTCAAATACTTCTATTGATTTATGTCAAAATTACAAGCTATAGAACGTTTAATCAGCTCTCCAGTAAAGTTGTGTCATTACACTTGCACTAGTATACGTAGGACCCGTCGATTGGATCTAAAATGATGTCTAGAAAATTTAATTGGCATCTTCTTTTTGTCTTGCATCAGTTCTTATCACGGGATAGCAAACATGCTCTCCGATGACAAGAACAAAGTGCTCCCGATGAATAGGAGATAAATGTCGCCTACAGACACCACAGATAATAATCGTGCGTTAGCTGCACGTATAAGCGAAACGTGGTGATATATATTGTGACAAGCGAGCAGCGCGTGGTCAGCATCAATCAGCAGCACGTGTGCGCCGTCGGCCGAGTGGCTAGAGTTAACACTTAACATAATAAACGCGTTGCCACACGCCGCGGACCTCCGCTGACCTTGGACTGTATTCTACATGTGACGGCTACCGTTGGGTACCACTCCCGATGTTTACTAGGCGGATTTTAAATACTATCCTATGGAACCATAACACCTTAACCAACCATGGAGCACCGTGATATTTCCAAATCGCCATCGAAGTAGCCAAAAACAAGTATTCGATTGAACGAATTTACTAGAATGATAGTATGGCAACTTAGATAACATGCTAACAAAATCATAACTACATTTTAAGCCTTCATTGATGTCGTTTCTTTCTAGTAGAAGAATATAGCATACGTTTCTACGGTGTTGATATTTAATATTTAGGTAAGTGAAGGCTTCACAACTACCGAGACTTAGAAACGTAGAGTTCTGCAATTTGTCGCACATGTTTGCTGTCCACCACCTAACGTTCTCCTGACACAAGCAGGCCAGTGCTTGTCACTGTCTGGTTTCAGTTCAATAAATACAGAAAGTATGACAGGTATACTTTCCAATCTATTTTCCCCTTGTTCGTCCGGCCCCCTTCTAAAGAATAAATCATCTGCCGTTCTGCCTGGCAGTTCGTAAAAGGCGAACGACTGGCGATCCGTGTCGCTACTATCGTGACTGCTAAGTTATAAAGTTCCGCATCGGCTCGTCCGTCCGGCTTACCTACCGGCTACTGCCTTACCTTTCCTGTCGCAATAGGATGCCGTGTTCCGGTTTAGAGGGTTAGATAGCCGGTAAATACTAAATGGCATTAC
Organism: Apodemia mormo; assembly: GCA_036924255.1. NCBI lineage: Eukaryota > Metazoa > Arthropoda > Insecta > Lepidoptera > Riodinidae > Apodemia > Apodemia mormo. The sequence goes on from JAUPFN010000006.1 coordinate 46,353,895, forward strand.
CATTCCGCAATACGGATCTATTTTTTGCTATTTTATGATATAAAAACTTTTAAAAAATTATGCATGTGGCATTACATGCCGTACGAACAACAACGCATTAATAACTCGACGAACTGGACGGCTGAAAAATAGGAAATTAAGTTTTGCGTAACTTATCAAAAACAACATGTTATAACCAAAATATTATGTTTATTGCTTTTCAAAATAATCTCTTTTACATTTTAAACATTTTTTTCATGCGATCGAACCATTTTTTAAAACAGGAGGACCACAGATCTGAAGGCATGTTTTCTACGTGCTGATTGAACGCTATCACTGCTTCTTCGGAGTTGGTAAAAGTAAAACCTCTCATCAAATCAAAATAAAGAAATCACAGGGTGCTAGGTCGCGGCTATGCGCAGGATGAGTGACGAGATGTACTTTTTCGGAAGCTAAAAATGACTTTGTTTTGTTGGCCGTGTGTGAAGAAGCGTTATCATGGTGTAGGAGAATGCGGCTTTTGGGTCGTCTTTCGCGAAATTTTTCTAACACCCTGGGTAAACAAATGGTAGAACACCACTCGGCATTAATACTCTTTTAATCTTCAAGTGGAATTGTATAGATGGGGGACCCGTAGGTGAGAAAAAAAACGCGATCATTTTTTTACCAACGTTTCTCGCCTGTCTCACTTTTGTTGGCCTGTTCTCATTTTCAAACACCTATTCACAAGATTGCTGTTTCTTTCGCGTTCAAAATAATAAATCCACGTTTCGTCTCCTGTGACAATGTCATAAACAACATTAGAATGTCCGTAGTCGTACTTCAGTAGCATCTGTGAGCACCATTCCACGCGAGCACGATTCTGCTCCGCTGTCAGTTCATGAGGGATCCAACGACAACAAAGTTTCCGAACTTTCAATTCTTCATGTAAAATTTTTTGAATTTGGCTCATACCAATCCATAATAGTCCTCGAATTGTCTCATAGGTAATCCGGAGGTTTTCTTCAATTAACCGCTTAACAGTAGCCACATTATTTTCGTTGACGGCAGTTGAAGGCCGCCCTTCACGAAATTCGTCATGTAAAGAAACTCGACCTTTTTCAAATTCAGCAAACCACCGCCTCACGGTGCTTACACAAAAGCTTCTCTTCCAAAAGCATTTTGAAGACGAGCGGCACAGTCTTGCGGTGAAAGAGAAAATAAAAAATCATCGTAAAATCTTTTCGACTTAATTCCATTTTCGTTACGTACGTAGAAATTTGATGTGTGATAAAAAACAATTGACAAATCATTTCCCGCCAATTGTTTTTTTTATTAATAAGAAGGTTGCAACGTTTTAAAAATATAACATTTGAAATTCAAATAGTTACGATTAGCTAGAAGTGCAAAACTTTTAGTGTGCCCCATGTATAATATATAAGATATCTGGAAAGTGAGTGCTTGTAAGTATTGTAAGAACACGACGTGGATATGAGGACGTATCCTCTTGAAACAGGATATAAAGTACTTTGTATATTGCGTTATATTGCTCCTGGGCATTTTTTGAAGAGTAGATTAACTGCCTTCCTACTAGACATTTCGTAAAAGATAGAAGACTTGTCTCTAATATCATGATTCATGATTATTACTACTACTAGATGATACTACTAGATGATTACTACTAGATGGTAGAGCTCTGCAACGTCTCCTTCAGGTCTGGTACCACCGCATACCTATTCCTGCCGCAGTAGCTACGTTTCTTGTTGATGTCGTGTTCCGGTTTGAATCGTAAGGTAGCCGGTACCTAAGTATATGCATGTGGCACTCCAATCTCGCCACACGGATAGCAACGAACATCTTTGTTGTCTATAGACGATGGTTATCTCTTTCTATCAGAAGCCACCAACAACCAACAGCTTGTTATGTATGCTATGCTAATTTTTCGGTACCTTTTTTACTACCAGTAAGTAGGTGCTGGAATCTTATTTAATTTTGAATTATACCGTGTATTTACATCGTACTCAGATTAAGTCGACGCGCACAGTTTCACCCGTGTTTCAAACTCCTGCTTCGACGAGCAACATGCCATCAATTAATCATTTATGAATTTTTTTATAAATAATTTACATAAAAAAAATTATACAAAGGCTTCCTGTTAGGAATTGATTTTAGAAAAGTTGTAAGCTTTGATCCCGGACTTTTATCCGAAATCGCATCAAAATCAGTTTAGCAGTTTAGCCGTGAAAACTTATCAGACAGACTGTCGCATTTATAATATTATGCATTCGCTAGTGCCACAGCAGAAAATCAAAAACTTATCAATAGCAAATAAAGTCACGCAAACTCGTCATCACAACGGTTTTATTTTTCCTTGGGTGAAATAATCTATGAATTACTTATTTGTTGCAGGTAATCACGGGAGAAAGCAGAAAGTAATGTCTAGAGAAGATGTAGTCGAAGTAACTGTATGTGATACAATCGCTATATTTCGAGCTGGAGGCCAGATCACCTGCTTCTGGTAATCTGGTAATGTTGCTAGCGCGCTGCAGCTGGCAAATGAAATATATTGTGGGTAAGTTCAATAAACACTACAAATTACATTAATATGAGTACATATCAGGTTGGCTGATAAAGGCTTTACATATTGAAGGACACGATAGCTATTGGGTCATATTACGTAACCAATAAAAATATAATAAATTCATACTAAACGAAATTAGTATAGTAATATTTAAATATTTAATAAATTATGGTCACCGCGCGGAAAATAGCTACAGTACCCGGCGATAAATATTGCACATCGAACTTTGGAAAGAGACAGTCGGATAATTTCGGCTGCGTAGAGCGTTATCTCAGTCCCACACTACCTATGTGACGTTTAGTCAGTCGTTGTTCAAGTACGATAGAGTGCGGTCGCGTCCCGATCAAAAATATATATTTAGAGTTGTAACACCCACAAATTTAAATAATTTAAAGTTGTAATATGGCATCTTTCGGAAAAAGAGGGAAACCTTTACGAGATCAGTCACGTGAAATTATCTACAATGTTTATAAATACTTTGTAACCGAAGCTGATAGATTTAAAAAAAAAGTAGATGAAAATGTAAGTTGTTATTTTAAGAAGATTCAAGAGCGAGTTGCAAATGCCACTGGAATTTCAAGAAGAACTTTGAACAATATATTAAACGAAGTCAGTACTGAAACACATTCGACTGGAATTAAGTTCAGCACTCCAAAAAAAGGGAGACCAAAAAAGCAATTTCGTTTGGATATGGACGATTTTGATTACGATGTTGTTCGAAGAATGGTGTATGATTTTCACTTACGATTTAATGAACTGCCAACAATAAAATCATTAAAAGCTAAATTATCTGAAGCTATTAATTACAATGGGTCTGAAAAAACGTTGAGAAAAATACTTCATGACATGGGATTTCAGTTCACTAAAATGGAAGATAATCGAAAAATTCTAATGGAAAAGCACGACGTTAGTCTCAAACGAATGGAATACCTTGATAAAATACGAAAATTTCGCGAAACAGGAAAAAATATCGTCTACATGGATGAGTCATATATACATGCATCCCACACTAAAGAGAAATCTTGGAGTGACGATAAGAAAAAAGGAGTAAAAAAGCCAATTTCAAAAGGTCAACGTTTGATAATAGTTCATGCGGGAAATGAAAAAGCTTTGTACCCGGTGCTTTTTTAACGTATAAATCCACGGACACTACAGGTGACTATCACAATGAAATGAATAACGATAACTATGAGAAATGGCTGGTTAACCAAGTAATCCCAAATATACCCAGTGACTCTGTTCTAGTTATCGACAACGCACCCTATCACAACAAATATATTGAGAGACCCCCCAACTCAAACACCATTAAACGGGAAATGATCAACTGGTTAAACAGACACGAAATTCCAGTTGATCCAAAATTAACAAAAACCCAGATTTACGCTATTATATGTCAGCACAAGGAGAGGTATACAGAGTTTTCTGTGGACAAAGTACTTGCCGAACATGGGCACACTGTGTTGCGATTGCCACCATATCATCCGGATTTTAATCCAATTGAAAATATATGGTCTCAACTGAAAGGCTATGTAGCCTCTAGAAATGTGGGTATGAACTTAACTACAGTAAAAACATTATTGACTGAAAAAGTAAACATGATCGGCGCTGAAGAGTGGAAAAAGGTTTGCGATCATGCAATCAAATGTGAGAATGAATATAGAAGCATTCAACACAGTTTAGACAATTACACTGATAGATTAGTAATAAATACGGCTGATAGTGACAGTGATATTGACCTCTTTGAGAGCACAGATAGTGAAATGGAAGTAATTGAGAATTAGAATTATTATTATTTTTATTGCAATGTCTCATTTTAGCAATAGGTATAATGGTGTTTATTATGTACACTAAAGCTGTAATGTTCCAAAATAATTAAATACGTAAACATAATGTAAAAATGTTTTTTTATTTTATTTTACCCCAACCTAAAGCCATCACTTATAGAAAAATTAGTGTATTTTATACAAAGAATAAAAATATCAAAAGAAGCAAATCATACTTGTTTTAACAGCTCCTAATAGGTACCGGACTGTTTGTATTTTGTGCGACAGAGATAACGCTCTACGAAGCTGAAATTAGCCGATTGTCTCTTTCCAAAGGTCGATGTGCAATATTTATCGCCGGGTACTGTAGTCTATTCGCGAGTACGGCTGTTTCGGCGAATCGCTGTTTGTAAACAATGAATTTCGATAACTATACGCGGGCGTATGTGCCGTATATGTATTAACACTTTTTTGTAGATAATTGTGTCAATATTTATGTACCTATCTATTTTTTCATCAGAATAGGATACTAAGAACTGCTTCAAAATGTATTTTGATTATATTTGACAGTATTTTGCCAGTCATACCAACAATCTTCACCGATAGGCAGAGAACCGACTGCCATACGTCACTTTTAATATTTTACTAGTCAACCTGTATAAATACTGAATTATATTTAATAAGCACACTAATTCAGAAATACAAACACATGTCATGTTCATCACATAAATGTTTGTCTCTGTCGGAAATCGAACCCAAGCTCCATCGACTTCGTAGTAAAGGTCGCTAACCACTCGACCAACATACACTATATCTACACTTTACACAATTTAGGAAGTGTATAGACTATATAACGCCACAAATGGTAGTGTACCCGTCAGTTTATAATTCAGTTATATTGCCGTAAATTCAGTCATATTAATATATGGCACAAAATAGCTACAAATTAGCCAATACCCGACCTACCTAAATGATAGGAAGTAGTTTTGTTAGGTTGTCTTTAGGTCCTCTCTTAGAAAAACACCTCTGCCGACTACTCGCCTTACTAAACATTAAATAGGCAAACGGGGAAAACCCCGCGTGAAGAAATACCAACTTCCATACTGCCAGGCAGTTCGATTGGTTCTACGTATCACTATCACCATTGTGGCTACTAGGTTTTTTTTTATATCATAAGATAGAAAACAAGCAGATGGGTCTCCTGATGGAAAGAGTCAACCATCGCCTATATATAGGTGGTAGAGTTCTGCATTGTCTCGCCCGGGTAGATGGTACCACCGCCTTTTTTTATAGAAAAGGGGGCAAACGGACAGGAGGCTCACCGGATGGTAAGTGATCACCGCCGCCCATGGACTACCACTGTCAGAAGATTTACAGTTGCGTTGCCGGCCTTTTTAGAAAGAGTAGGCTTTTTTCTTGAAGGTCTCTAAGTCGTATCCGCTTGGAAAAACCCCTGCCGGTAATTGGTTCCATAAAGGATAGTGCGGGGAAAAATACCTCGAGAATCGCACAGTTGTAGATTTCCAGACATCGAGATGGTGGGGATGAAATTTTGAATTTTGTCGCAATGTCCGATGGCGAAATTCTGCGGCAGGAATTAATCCAAGCAGTTCCTCGGAACACTCCCCATAATAGATCCGATAGAAGATGCAGAGCGAAGCCACATCTCTACGTAATGCCAAGGAATCCAGCCGATCAGAAATAGTCCTGTTATTGACGATTCGAGTCGCTCTACGTTGACTGCGGTCAAAAGGAAGGAGCTGGTACTGAGGAGCCCCCGCCCACAAGTGAGAGGAGTACTCCATATGAGGCCGGATTTGCACCTTATAAAGTTGTAAGCGATGGACTGGCGTGAAGTACTGCCTGGCCCTGCTGAGAGCACCCAGCTTTTTTGAGGCTAATTTGGCCTGGAGTTGACATATCGAGCAACGTTCAGTTTCGTGGAAACTGAACGTTGCTCGATATGTCAACTCCAAGAATTTCAAGACTGGCTATGGCTGTTAGGGAAGTATTTTCGAAGCGAGGAGATACGACAAAGAGAGATTTTTTAGTGGAAAACGCGCAAACTTGGGACTTCTTGGGGTTAAAGTGGACTAAGTTTAGTCGACCTCACTTTGAGGCTGAGGAAAGTTGTTCTTCGATTTCCGACACAAGTTTGTTCCGGCACTCGTTGACGTGTTGTTGAGAAACTCCACTGCGGCCAGAGTTCTGTACTCTGCATTGCATCACCCGTACTGTCATCCGCATAGCAATGAATGTTGCTTGATTGCAACATGTCATTAATATGCAGAAGAAACAGTGTAGGTGATAGCACACAGTCCTGAGGAACACCAGCATTGACAGGTAAAAGCCTTACCTATTCCTGCTGCAATAGCATTAATGCTTGTCACTGTCGTGTTTCGGTTTGAAAGGTGAGGCAGCCGGGAAACTTATGCATGTGGCATTACTATTGCGCTACACGGATACCATCACTTTTAACATCTTCGGTGTGTACAGGTGAAGGCTTGTCTCTTTCCATTTGGAGAGCCATCTGCTTGCTATTTGATATCATTAAAAGAAACTTACCAATCTTGAAGTTGTGAGTAGGTGACACTGTAATAATACTTGACATATACCGCTTTACGATACCTTAAACGGCCGTACTAATTTGCTGTAAGCAATGTGCATACGCTTATGGTTCTTTAACAATAGTCGTAAGTGAGCCGCTAGCGACATTATCACTTACCTATAATGTTGATTTAGAATAAATAAAATAATTTTTAGTCATCATCATGAGTATTTATTCATAAAATCATAAAAATGTTCGTACATAGATATAACGCGCACACATTGACTAGAATTCAAATATCACGCACCGCCACCCGACCACACACTATTGGATCGCATGAGAACTAGCAATACAGTTCAATATCAAAAGGGCTAACTGCATTTCTTACGGCCTCCTTATTATTAGTAAAATTATTATTTTTAATTTGATCTGCAAGCGAAATAAATGTAGGTATGAGGCGAGGTATAGCATATTTAATACATAAAATCTGTAAGCCAGTTGACTCTGCAGGCCATCCGTTCACGCAAAGTTGAGCTATTTAAGCGCTAAGCAGTCAGTCAAAACATATAGATTAGACACTTAATTTTTTAAAAAGCTAACTTAACTTTTGTACGTGCTAATCGATTTTGATGTTGTTATATGACACAAAATCAAGTGTTGAGAATACAGTGAGTCATTGTTATCCGCCGGCTCATTAACCAATCAAATCACGTTGTACTGATAACTCACTGCTTTCTTAACGCGAATGTAACTACTGTAGTTAAGGAATATCGTAGGTAAAAAAAATGTTAACGATAACTACCGAACGAAGCTGGAAAATATCCAGTTTGCGGTATTCGACTCAATTTTACAAGGAAAAGGACTGATTATGTTCTGAAAACAATTGGTATATTAGTCTGGAAGTTATTCATAAAACATTGTTTCGGCAATATTTTCTAAGTTTTAATAAAATTTCCAAAATCTGCAAGGCCGAATTGGCCTCATTTTCAGGCCTAAGATTGATAAAATCTAACCGAAGGCCGCTAACCAGTTTGATTAGTCAAGCCGCTTAAAAATAATGAGGTTTGAATACGCACAACATACATACTGACATTACCGTGAAAATAGTCAAAAAAGCTTTCTAGATTTAGAGTTAGAGCTTTCTAAATCAGAATGTTGAGATCTAATGAAAAAAAAAATTAATTAATTATTAAATAAAGATAAAATTGTATACAATGCGTACAAGTATAATAGTAAATATATAGTGAAATTACATGGAATAGTAGATAATATTTAAATATTGTAACTTATATTTTGGAAATGTGTACGCCAAAAGGCAGATAGTGGAGACCAACTGTATCTAAAACCAACTTTGTATCTCAGAAATAAAATTATTATTATTAAAAATATTGATTTTTGAAAATTTAACGAGAAGTTAGAAATACGTGAGGCATCGTGGGCCAACCGGTTTCTATGAGGAAAGATATTTCGTTTCTACAAAGTTCCTTTCGCCAAATATTGGAAGTACGCTAAATAATATTATAAATATTATTAAATTACAAGCACAACAAAGGAATGGTAACCATTTATATACGATTGGCTTCACTTGCTCTTTCGTCTCTTTGTATTTCTAAAACATAATCGAACTTTAAGGCAATGTTCGTATAACAAATGTCCATCGGTCACTTTCCCCTGTGGCTTCTATCTACTAAACGCGCGATAAGCAAGTGCGTTCTGTCTTTCACACATCTAGTGCCGCTAGTGGCACTTTATCAGTTACTAGCTGTTGCCCGAGACTTCGTCCGCGCAGACTTTGTTTACTCCACTCCTACTGGTCGTAGCAAGATGTTATGTAGCCTATAACCTTCCTCGATAATCAGGCTATCCAACTCAAAAAGAATTATTCAAATCGATTCAGCAGTTTTCGAGATTACCGCGTACAACCAAACAAACAAACAAACTCTACAATTTTATAATATTAGTATAAATAGTGTCGTAAATTGTGTCATATTAGTACGTGTTGGTCCCGGCCTCCTTTGCAGAATAGGCCAACTGCCGTTCCGCCAGGCAGGTCGTAAAAGGCGACCGGTTGGCTATCGAGTCATTACCATCGTGGCTACTAGGTGGTAGAGTTCTGCATTGTCTCGCCCGGGTCTGGTACCACCGCCTTACCTATTCCTGTCGCAATAGCGTCAGTGCTTGTCACTGTCGTGTTCCGGTTTGGAGGGTAAGGTAGCCGGTAAACTTATGCATGTGGCATTAGACCTAGCCACAAGATAGCAACGCACCATTAACATCTTTGGTGTCTATAGGCGATGGTCGACTCTCTCCACCAGGAGACCCATCTGCCTGTTTGCTATCTTATGATATAAAAAAAATAAAAATACATAGTTCGAAATAGCCGCTGTTTGACTTGTAACATAAATATGAACATTAATATTTGATTGAACAAAAAATGAAATTTTGTAAATTGTAAAAATAACTTTTGTGATATGAAATAATTCTTGTAAACATTGTAATACATAATATAACTGTAATACATAGATAGAAAAAAAAAACAAGCCCGCTGAGTTTCTTCCGCCGGATCTTCTCAGTGTGTGGCCGCGTTCCGATCCGGTAGTGATTCTAAAGAAATCGACTCACAATATGTAAAATTTCACAGAATATAGTAACATAATTTTAAAATATTTGCACACCATATCATTTGCACATCATATACTCTAGTATGTTGGTTATATTTCATTAATTTTAATAACTTGTGACACTTGTCTTGCAAATAAATATTTTTGTCTTTTCATTGTTTGTTTGGTTGCCTTTATGTCACTCAAACAAAGCAGTCCGGCTCCGTCGACAGGCACGCAACGACACTTGACAGATATTAATATACGGTACGATAAACTGTCGTGCTAATTTGCCGTAAGCAACGTGTATACGCTATACGGTTTCTTTAACGATAGCGATATGCTTGCGGCACTATATTAATTACCTAGAGTTATTAACAAAGATATCAACGATACAGCAAACATTAATCGAATCATATCGAATGTTTTTTACTTTAAAAACTGTCAGGGCCACACTGGCATATAACGCGAGCTGGAAGTCGGCTACGTTGGTTACTGTCCAGAACATTAGACGTATTAATGTTCACACTTTGAAATTCCAAAACTTCATTGGACATACTGCACGCACGCCATTAATCTTAAGAACAAAAAACATAAAAAGAATCCGCGCTTGACACTCAAAATAATAGTGTACAGGAAGGAGATATTTTGTGAGATTCGGTAGGTATATTTGTACCGTGCTTTATAAAAAATGATTTTCATTAGTAATTTTTACATATATCCTTACAATTATTGCCTAAAAGTGTTACATTATTGGTTAAAACACTAGCGATCTTCTTTATTTTGAAATTTTTGTATTAATACACTATACAGATTAGACAAAATAATATTCTCTTAAAATCTAATGATTATTACACATGGAAATCTTCCACTAAACTTAACGACCGCTCAGAATTTACACACGAAGTAAAATAGATGAGCTGTTCGGTTACCTGCAATGAATAATAAATTTCTTTCTGATATTGATTTGTTTGTTCACACAAAATCTTATTTTTAAATAAAGTTTCCAAATTGTATAATAATATGTAGGTGCATGTATGTATATGATTGTATTTGCACTGAATTTTATTACATAATCACTAATAAAAACATCGCATTTTCAGCTGGTCTGCGAATTTTTTGGACTCTGGGATCATCTGGTCTCATAATAACATAGACGTGCTTATATCTACGATTATAACCATAGACCACATGAATATTAATAGACACGCCATTGAGAAGGAAATCGCGCGTATGAGCAAATGCTCCAATACCGTCAAAAATTTCATAAATTTGTAGGTTATATCATATTGTGAAGAAACAAAAATAAACCATGTAGTGTTTTATCGTACCGAATAAGATGACAGGATTTAAAAATTACCCTTGAAATGATTTTATTTCATCGGTAAGTAGTATAACTCTGTATTTCTGTGTGTTAATGCAAGCTACACTGACAAACTAAGAAATTGTCTTAAAAGGCGTATCCTTATTCCGTGACCATCATTTTTCGCGTAATTATAGGATGTTACAGTGGCTAATGCGATTCCCACAAGGCCTAAGTCTGTACTAGCAAATATTTCGGGTATTACATTCCAACTTTGGGGAAGTAATTGGCTGAGCGTACGGCGAGATGCCAGAGATGCCATGGCGATTTTTTTAGATCCTGATGCGACTGGAGCAATTTTCAACACACTTTTCTGTTATCAAAATGTACAGTCTGTATATAGCGTGTAAGGAACGGTGTACTGAAAATTGAAATCATAATATATTTGGATCATTATTCTGAGATGAAAACCGTTAGAAATTAATGTGAGAAATTTTGATTTCATGACAACTTCTTTACCTTAATTTTGCATAATTTGATTAATTGCAACTCTACAGTGCTTTTTCTAAAAAAAATAAGAAAATACACAAAATAAACAAAGTATTAAGCACCAAATACCGCGCGAAATAGAAGGCTGGTTTGGGAGTTTCACAGGCGCAAGACGTCAGAAGAACATACGTTTTGTATCGCGTGTTGTTAAAATAAGAAAAAATCATAAAACATGAATTTTGCATTTCCCACAAGAAAGGAATTATCGAGTTTCTTCCGCGCGCCGGATCTTCAGTGTGTGGCCGCGTTTCTGATCCGGTAGTAGTTTTAAAAAATGTTGACATGTCAAAATTACTTGTAAAAAGTTTTATTGAATAAAATACTTTTGATTACTGATTTCATCATGATAAGAAAATAAAAATGGTATGTTTTCTTAATTTTTCGTAGCGTTCCTTACACGTTGTATGTGCGAGTGTATACGATTGCGCGTGTGTGTGTGTGTGTATAAAAACTTATTTAAATAAAAAACTATTTGCGTCTGCAATCTACACTAAGCAGCCTTCCCGTATATGCCTGCATTAAACACAGCATACAGATATATAAACAGATAGCACACGCTCATTTGTTGCCGCCAAATAATATACAAATTAGTTAGTCTGTTACCTAACATAAAACCAGCACCACCACCGTGTAATGTGGTCTACACCACCATCTAGTGATGTAGACCACACCACACCACCGGTATCTCCTGACTCTTGAAGATGCTTCGGTTACGAAGTGAAACGTACGTTGGTACGTATACTATGTGCTTTGTTGCTATTGACATGGCGGAAACTGTGGTGCACGGGGGTAGATAATTGTACCACTTGGGTCTTTTTTTTCTAGACCTGTTGCGGTGAATTTATTCTATTTTTTATATTCGTGGCATCGCAGATATCACACGCCTGCAGAACGTCGAATAGTAAATTTGTCATATTTGAGACAAAACAATGTTTTTAATTCAGAGAGGTCGTTGAGCTTAGCAAATCTGTAAACTTACAACTATTGGAATGATTTTCCATAAGTATCGGAATATAATTTAGTGTTACAACTATGTACAATTAAATATGTTGTACAAAAATATCGTTTGTGTAATGTCAACATGGATAAGAACCGAATGAACTTACTTTGTTTTGGTGTTGCAAATATTAAGAATAATAAGCAAACCGATAAATAGCACAATAATCTTAATACAGACATTATTGACAAAATAAAGGGGGGGGGGGGGTCAGATATACAAGGACCGATCCAGTCTTCGGCCCCATATTTGAGGTTCAGTCATGATAGTCTCTAATCCTTATCTAGTTCTAATAAATCCATACCTAGACCCCTACCCAGGAGGGTGGGGGGAGGGGTTATGAACCCCATGACCCTCCCCTGGATCCGCTCTTGAGTTTGACTTACTTGTACGAGATGAAGATCATATTAGTGTCTATTATTACTACTTTGACAATACATTAGCTACTAACAGCTGCATAATAGTTTTTTTTAAATAATTAATAGCTGATTCGTATTGATCGATCATCAAAACATACAGACCGTGGTCCCAGCACCACTTTTATTTTTGATTAATAACAAGTTGAATTTTTGTAAACAGTTTCTTTTCTATCTTCCAAAAATCTCAATCTGATAACTAATAAAGTTAGGTAAACAAGAAAACTTTATAGCGTCGGACTAAGATAAGTTTTCATTCTACATGTAGGGCAAAGTTACCCTTGGAATTATAATAATGATCAAAAAGCTGTATTTTTTTATCATAAGATAGCAAACAAGCAGATGGGTCTCCTGATGGAAAGAGTCAACCATCGCCTATAGACACCAAAGGTGTTAATGGTGCGTTGCTATCTTGTGGCGAGGTCTTATGTCACATACATATGTTTACCGGCTACCTTACCCTCCAAATCGGAACACAACAGTGACAAGCATTGACGCTACTGTGGCAGGAAAAGGTAAGGCGGTGGTACCAGACCCGGGCGAGACAATTGCAGAACTCTACCACCTAGTGTCGTTATTAAGTTTTTATACAAATAATATATTTTATCATCATTAATTTTGAATAAGTTGTAATTTTGAAAGTGCGGCACTATTAGATCGTGCCCCCGAGAATATTTTAACTTTTGATCAATAATAAGCTGAATTTTCGTGTACAGCTTCGTTTTGATGAGACGCCCATCTTTTGTCTCTTCGAAAAATCTTGAATCGGGTAGCTAATAAAGTCAGGGAGCTTCAAACATGTTAACTCGATGAACAAAAAATATTAATTATTTTAAACAATAATTACTTTTTTACTTTATTCGCTTGATTATTTTATGAAAAACACTTTTGCTCTACACATTCGATGGTTATTTTGGCGTGTCTACTCTACTTTAGAGTTGAATTATGAAAATTTTAAATTGATTAATAAAAACCTATTTTTTTATAATAGCTTGATAATTTTAGTATAATGAAATGAAAATATTTATTTGAGACTTTGTCCTACGCGTAAAGTGGAAACCTTTTCTAGTCTGACACTCTAAACTTAAGTTTCACCGCTACAATTTTCTGATTAATAACCGTAGGGCAATAAAAGATAACGATGATTTAGTGTATTTTTATCAATAAGAAACAATTGTCTTATCAAAAAAAGGATATGCTTTTTTAGTCCGACAATTTTAAAATTTAGCTACTTTAAGCCGCTCTTGAAACTACCTCGCTTGTGTAGTGCCCGATCTTGGGATACCTGTGCGTAGTCTGTAGACTCGTCTTTTTGACGATAGCAATAATTTATATTTCTTGCTGGTACTTGGACGGGCAGAGCCTGAAATACTGATTTTTTAAGTCTTTTTCCAGTTTCTGATTATTTTTCTGCTGTTCTAAATAAACTCTATACAAACATGAACAATCACTGCGCTATCATTTGTGAGTCAGTGCAAGACTCGCTAAAATAACCATCGAATGTGTAGGACAAAAGTATTTAGTGTTTGTCATAAAACAATTAAATAATTAAAGTAAAAATTAATTGTTAATATTAAATATTTTACCTTTTCCAAGTTGACATTTTTGAAGCCTATCTTTCTTAATTAACCGATTCGAGATTTTTCAAGAGAAAAGAAGGACGTCTCGTCAAACGAAGCTGTCCACAAAAATTCAGTTTGTTGTTAATAAAAAATAAAAGTGTTCCTGGGCCCACGGTCAGACTTCAATAGCCTAACCCAAGGGAAACTAAAAAGACATTATAAAGTATAAGTTGATTCAAGATTCTTATCCATTTGAAGTTATTGAGTTTTCCACATTTACACTCACACTGCCACAAGCACGCAATTCGAAGACGTGCGTTAGTGTGCGTGTCGAAACTAATTATATTAGTCTTATAACTAAATAGTCAATATTATGTCATGTTTCGTAGTATACGCACGATGATATTATTCTGTAGTAAAAAAATTACAAACTTATTCGAATTCTGGAAACGTTCTCAATGTCTAAATAAAAGCTTATAGTTTACCTATATAATATTTTTTTAATATTTTTAAAAAACAAATATCTCTAAAAAGCAATTATTTTTGGAGACATTTCTAACCCTGTTTTATACAATTTGTAAGACGATTCACGTCAATACAAAACGCATACTAAACAATTAGCCTTTCACAAAGAATACCTTTGGTATTGTAAGGAAGGATCAAAATTAGTTGGATTTTGTAATTATTTTAAAATACTATTTATCATACATAGGCTGTTTTTTAGCCGTGGAACCTATTGAAGGAGTGTGCTCAGTATTCGATTCTAAGCTCAAATATCTATCTCATAAAATACTTAAATCATTCATGTTCCTATAGATACATGCATACGCGCGCCGAGAGTCAATGAACTACTACGCTACGCTAGCACAAAGATTACATAATAGTTTCTGTGGCGACCGCCAACTGTCGATCGGTCGCGAAGCCCCGCGCGCCTTTAGTTCTGCCAGTTCATCGCGACGTCTGGTTGTGTTTCCGCGTAATGCAATAAATCGCCTCGCGTATTTTTGTGATAGTGTTTGAATAATAATAACAATGTCATCTTATCAGTGTTTCAATGAAGAATATTGCAATATGCTTCGTGGCTATGCGTTACATAATGATTATGTCTCCCAAATCGCAAAATATAAACGAATAATTCAACAATTAAGATTATTGTAATTGTGAAGAGGACGATTCAAAAAATACTAAGATAAATATCAACTGTGTTTTGTATTATAACACGCTTAAAATATGTGCCTAGCTACCTACCTACTATGATATTATTATGATGATTGGATCGTAAGGATTAGCGTTATGACTAGGGTAGCCATGAGTTACGAGACTTTTGACAATATTTCACTTTTTTTTTCAACATTTTGACAACATTTCAATTACTATTTTCTTGGTAATTTAATACGATTTTTTTGAATATGTTTATTTGATTTCTATAAGCGTGAATTTTCACGGGTTTAATTCCGTCACAAGATTAAGAAAACAGCCTGATTAATATTTGAAGGCTGTTCCTGAAAAAAGTGTGTTTCTATGCAATTTAGCTACAAAATCTCGCTTATAATTTTATACTGTAGGATAACAAATAATTAGATGACTCTCCTGGTGGAAGGATATACTCATCAATATAGCAGATGTAACTCCAGTACATAGGTTTTTACGGTTACATCGGCTCAAAACGAGACCATGACAGTGACAAGCATTGACACTATTGCGACAGATAAAGGTGGTGCGGTGGTAGTAAATCCAAAAAACACGTTGCAGAACTCTGCTACCTAGTAGTCAAGAGGTATTACCAGGTTTAACCAACCATTCGTCAATTTATCAATATTCGCGCAACGTCAGCTGTTAAGCTGCCTTCTCTTCTAAATCACGTAGGCATTAACCAGTAAGACAAGCTCAACAATTTCCCAGTTAAAACTAGTTTTGCCGTTCCTTACAATATCACAAAAAAAATTGTTCAAACATCGAATGTTTACAAATTTACACTTAATCAAGTCTACAAAATGATAACAATATAAATAATAGTACTTCGAAGCATGTTATATATTATCTTATAATTTCACAACATTCTATCGATACAATAATATTTATAATAAAAATTGGAATTCACTTTGGATTAAATTGATTATTCAGACTAGGTAAAGCACTTAGAAGATCCATGTTCTGGCAGGTATTATCACGTATACATTTAACATTGCGATATCAGTTAAGTTCAGTACACAGAGCCCAGAAGACAGCCGATTGCATGGCTGGAAAAAATTGACCGAATCTCAGAAGGTCAAAATTGGTTCCTCGCGATGGTCCAAAATGTCTGAAATTACAATTTACTACGTATTAAAATGGTATCAGCAACGGTAAAATTATGAAAAAATATATTTTGCAAACTATTATTCTCTTGACAATCTCATTCATATAAGTGCAAATATTCATGATGGCGTTTGGTTGTACATTACTTAATAAAATTTAGCATTAAAAGGGTAGAACTGGGTTAGGATAGGCTCACATGAAATTTATAAAAAACTGTAATTGTGTAGAGCTACCGGGCGCAGTTGTGCTAAAGTTAAATAATAATAACACTTGCTTATTATTATTCAACTTATAAGCACTAAATACTCAAAAGGATTTAAACGTCTTAAATTAAAATAGTTCACTTAAAATACCAGTTACACCTAGTGTCTCAAGGATCAATCTTAGGGGCGTTTCTCTACATATAATACAAGTAAATTGCAATAGCCTTTATACCCTGTTTGTGTATGCTAAGTAAATTTTAATTTTATCACTTAACTACTAACGTTGCAATTCAATTTGAAAGCAAGGCGTTAACAACACATAACTGACAATGTGAATAAAACGTACCTTTAGCAATACTCCACCACGGAAGCGTTACGTAAGTGAGATAGGCGTTTAGTGGAGAAGATTGTTGCCGCTTGCCTTCTTTCCACAAATGAAATGTTTGAGTAAAACCACGCATCGCCCATAGGGGATTGTACGCGCCATCATCTAACTCTGGAAAATGTACCGAATTGTCAGTCATTTAAGCATCAATTAACGAAAGATTTTTAGTTTATAAGTTATTAGAAACATCATTTAATTATCAAGTTTTTTGTAGAAACTATCATTGGTGTTTTTAAACGTATTATTTTCATGAAATTGTTTTTTTACAGTTTTCTTCTATTGCGTTTATTGACTTGTTTTATGGATTTGCAAATTATGACGGTAGTTTGGTTTTTTTTGGTTGAAAGTTAAAATATCTGAGATATGTTGCGTTTGTATAGTATAACATTTTAGATTACTTGTTTTGTAATTTAATTTTTTGTATTTAATTGAATTAGATGTCGAAATTGAAATCAGCAGTCGAGATAAATATTTGCCTACCCTTGTCTATTTATTAAACGAAAGTCATTATTACAAAGTACTAGCTTAAAAGGTATCTAGTGGTTTAGTGCATTTCGTGGTGAAGCGCTTTTTTTTTATTAAAACGTTAAGGGTAAACAATAACAATAGCACGAAAGATGAAATTAAAAAGCATGAATAAGGAAAAATGAATAGGAAGCGATATAATGTAAGCGGTGCGAGGTCGGCAGATGCTAGTGGTGTATAGTGTGAGGTGCAGGGCTTGTAGACGCCGGCGGCGTGCGGTGTACGGTTAACAGATGGCGGCGAAGTGTGTGTGTGTGTGTGTGTGTGTGTGTGTGTGTGTGTGTGTGTACCGGCGGCGGCGCGGCGCGGCACGTCGCACCAGTAGTAGATGTGCGTGCCGTCGGGCGTGGTGCGGTGCGGCGGCAGCGCGCCCGCCCCGCCCACCGCGCACGGCAGCTCCTCCGCGCCGCGCACCGCGCCCGCGCCGCTGGCGGGCAGCGACAGCGGCGCGGGCAGCGGCCCGGGCGCCGCGCACGCCAGCCAGCACGCGTCGCACGCCAGCTCCGTGTCGGTGTCGGCCGCGGCCCGGCCCCGCGCCCGCGCCCGCGGCGGCGAGGGCGCGGGCCCGCGACGGCGCGGCACCACCGTGCGCAGACACGCCTCCGTGAGGTCCGCGGGCGCGCGCGTGTACACGTCGCGCATGTCCTCTCCGCCCCCGCCCCCGCCCGCACACCGCACCCCGCCCCCGCCTCCGCCCGCGCAGCACCGCCACCGCCCGCGCCCGCGCGCCTCTACACACACCCCACACGATTTAACACCCCTCGCACTGACAATACTACACGCACTTTACAGAACTTTATCTTTAACTATTTAATTGTTTTATCAATTTTATTTCACTTATTTATGTTCGGTAATACAATATTTATGTTTATAAACATGTTACTCAGTATTTAATATTATACCAAAATAAAGAAATACTGACAACATCTAAACACATGATACTTCATAATTCGTACAAATAATTTACATTTAATTTTGATTTCAAAAAGCATTTAACGGCCACTACACATTCGGTGTCAACATACTGGATTTTCTATTACTGATTTTATTATACTGTTTTAATTTAATTTAAGTGAATATAAATAACCAAAATCTCAAAACATTTTTTATTTAATTTATTTTAATCTGAATATAATATCAATAATTTAACTAATCTTAGATATGTAACACTGTCAAAAAAAGGTAAAATTTGAAATTGCATGTAATTTAAAATTAACAAATTAGGAATAACAACTATTATCATTAATAATTAAGTATTAATCTACAAATGTACTGCTAGCATCGATAAATATATGCGACACGATACACCTCGGACGAGTGGCGCATGGCAATGTGCGTGCGAGCGAGTGCGGGCGGCGCGCGGCGCGGGCGGGGCTCGGGGAGACAACAAAACATGCACCAAATACTAGACCGATCTGATTCTTACTAAATGTATCTCTATGCATGTTTCAAAATACAGAACATTAATAACACGATGTATCTTCAATTTCATTTAAAACAATTGTAAGAATATAAAAAATGACATTTTATACTTTTTATCCATACAATTGTTATGCCAACACTCTCGCATAATTGTATGCTAAAATAATTATTTTAACGCAACAAAATGAGTTCATATGTTTGCATCTAAGTTCAGAACGGTAAAGTTTGGCGAATTTTAATGAAGCGGGATAATGAGGCCGGGTTGTATGTGCGACATATATTACGATAGCTAACACTACACACAACACTCACAATTGTCCGTGGTCTCAGTGATGAAGCAACACAAAATAAACTGGCCAATGAAAATGTACACAGAAATATTTTCTTGTGATCGAGGCAAAATATAACAATATTCTCAATGAAATTATAATTTAATCCAAATTGTTGTTAAACTTTAAAGTATTTGTATGTGTATAAGACCTAAGAGCAAATTACCTAAAAATATTAATTACGCATATGCCAGTTTCCTCGCGGCGTAGATACGTACAATTATGTAAACTTCAAATATATATATATATATATATATATATATATATATATATATATATATATATATATATATATATATATATATATATTTATATATATATATATATATATATATATATATATATATATATATATATAGATATATATAGGCATTTTGATGCGTGTTTAATGGTAAAAATAGTCGGAAAGTATAAGTGTATGATATGATATCCCACGCGTGATTGCGGAGTAGTTTTGTAGGACCGCGGTAACGTATCCTCTCCTTTTATATATCAATGGTAGTAGTCTGTATCGTTAGCATCAACGTCCATTACTAGTTAATGGTAATGGCTAGGAGTGACAGCTTTTCGTATATACAAAAGGATATATTATTGTAATATGCACGCTACGATAAATATTTAAAACGTCAGAGATGAAAAAAAAAAGTATCTTCACGCCCATATCCCCGAAGGGGTAGGCAGAGGTACAACAAGTGCACCCACGATTAGCCGAAGATACTTGGTCCCACAAATGTGATAGGTGGCAAGCCTATCGCCAACCGGGCACTTTCCAATCCCGGGCAACTTGGTGTTTCTCAGAAAACTGAAAAAACACTTTTTTTTTTAAAGTGCCCGACCCGGGAATCGAACCCGGGACCTCATGTTGTCAACGCCAACGCTGGACCACTAGACCACAGAGGCGATTACTCAAAATTTACTCGAACAGAGAAATCAATGTTGAATAGCACATAACAATAATATGGCACTGCCATCTGCTATTAAATATGTATACAGAATGGAGCGAAATCTCCAAAATAACATTGCTAGGTTCTCAACTAACTTATAATAAAACGAGTAAATTTAAAGGAGTAGAAGTTTAGTACTATGAAACAATTATCAATATCTAAACAAAGTGTTAAATTGATAAAATACTAGCAAGGTTTTTGATCAGTAGAGAAAACATCTACTGTCGAGAAAAGTGATAATTTACTCTTCTTTAGAAGTATTATGACGAATCAAGTGTTAAATTCGTTAGCAGATATAGAAAATGACAAATGTCGAGAAAACGGGTCGACAAAATTTTATCGCGCTGCTTCTCCTAAGCCAGCAGTTCCATTTCATTATTCACGATGGTAATGACACGTTTTGCCAATTGCTCATCTATTGTATACTGCTTGATAGAAATGACAGGGGGTCTGTTCTAACACGGGAGAGCAGAAGGTCGCTACACCGCTATTTTGTAACTACAAAAATCATGCTTTTAGAAAGAAAAGTTCCATAACCCACCAAGAATCATGAAAACGTCACCACAAATTTAAAAATACTTTCTGCCGTCTTGCGCCATCTTTTTAAAACAAGGTACATTGAAAGAAGACAAGCCATAGTATCGTTGCTATCGGGTGCACGCTAGATGGCGTTAGTAGTACAAGTTTGAGCAGTCAGCTAAATAGTAATATTTATTTCAACTGCTGCACGATACATATTTTTTATGTATGTGCTGCATTCACAATTTTAATGAGTTTAAGCGACATTTTTGTTATGATTTCACAAAAAAAATGCATGCGAGTAATAGTGATTGTGGTGGTATATTTTAGTTATAAATATCGAATATATTCCTGCTTTACATAAATTATTTAATTTCTACTGAAAGTGTAAATACACTTTTATAAATACATATATTTTACGGTATAGCACAATACAATTTCGATCTAAAAGTTCAGTGCTTTGTCAATCATTGTTAATTTTTTTTTAATAAAATAAATATCATCACGCCCGTTTCCCTTGCGCGATACTCAAACTGATCCGAACGTCTATATAGACATAAGTGGTGATCCTCATCGCCGCATTTTACCGACATGTTAACGGTTATCGACTATTTCTAGCGATAACCAGGCCCAAACGCAAAAAAACCCGTAGACCATGAGGCAGTTACACACACACATGTAGAAAAGTACAGTATTTTTTTATATCATAAGATAGCAAACAAGCAGATGAGTCTCCTGATGGAAAGAGTCAACCATCGCCTATAGACACCAAAGATGTTAATGGTGTGTTGCTATCTTGTGGCGAGGTCTAATTCCACATGCATAAGTTTACCGGCTACCTTACTCTCCAAACCGGAACACGACAGCGACAAGCACTGACGCTATTGCGGCAGGAATAGGTAAGGCGGTAGTACCAGACCCGGGCGAGACAATGCAGAACTCTACCACCTAGTAGCCACGATGATAGTGACTCAATAGCCAATCGGTCGCCTTTTACGACCTGCCTGGCTAAACGGCAGTTGGCCTATTCTTCAAAGGAGACCGGGACCAACACGGCGAACAGTATAGAGAAGTTTTAAGCATATTCAGGATGTAATAATATATTTAAGTATTGTTAAGTATATTACATCCTAAAGTTGCTTTAAAAAGTGAAACGGGTCGAGTAATATATAAAAAATATATTTTTTTAAGTGAAATTTAAGTACAAGAGCAATAGTAAGTGTCTAATAACAATGAAATTTCACCAAGTGCCGACGATGAAAAGTATAGAATATATGCATCATTTAATTTTATCTCCATTCCAAGTGAAGTATTTAACTTTAAAATATCTTTTTAATAATTCGGTAGGTTAATTCATTTGCTAATAGTCATTTTATCCTTTTATTTTAAACATCAACAATACATTCGATTAGTTCGGTTAAACTTGCAATAAATTATTTTTTATTTTAAACTTTTATTTGATGACATCATGGAAAAGGAATTATTTAAATTATTCATCAGTTTAGTCTCCATATTAAATTAGCATTGTCTCATTATTTATCTATACATTTAATAAAATTGTAGGGAAGTCAAAACTGTACATTGAATTTTTTTTAAAAGAATACTTGGGGCGTGATCTACAGTCGATATCGAAGCCAAAAATATAGTTATTAGAATTTTTGTCTGTTTGTCTGTATGTATGTCCGGGGTAAATTCAAAAAGTACTGCATGGATTTACTTCAAATTTTGCATGAATATTACTAACAGGTCGGGTCAACATATAGGCTACATTTTATCACGCTATCACCTACGGGGGAGGGGCTGTGTGGAGTAAACGAAGTCCGCGCGGACGAAGTCGCTGGCAACAGCTAGTAGCAAATAAATGAGTTTATTAAACCTTACTTTATAAAGTGGTCATTTAAAATTAAAAAAATAACTTTATATTTAAGATAAAAATGAGTGTCGAACAAATACTTTACACACGGAATTATTCCGTTTTGAGTTAAATTCTGACGTTATATATTTCTGGTTTGTCCAAGATTGCTAGGTTCGAATGCAAATCACTGCTTGAATATCTCACGTTTAGTAAGCAATTAAGCGGTGTCAGTACGCTATAGTGTGGTGTGGTACGATATGTATGGTGTGATATGGTGTGGTGTGGCATATGTTGTGGTGTGGTGTGATGCGATGTGATGTGGTGTGTGTGGTGTGGTGCGATACGGTATAGAGTGGCGTGGCGGTGTGCTGTGGTGTTGTGTGTAGTGTCGTGTTGTGTGTGGTGTGGTGCGATGTGATGTGGTGTGTGTGGTGTGGTGCGATACGGTATAGAGTGGCGTGGCGGTGTGCTGTGGTGTTGTGTGTAGTGTCGTGTTGTGTGTGGTGTGGTGCGATACGATGCGGTGTGATGTAGTACGATGTGGTGTGGTATGGTGTAGTGCGGTGTGTGTGTGTGTGTGTGTGTGGTGTGATGTGGTGTGTGTGCGATACGATGTGGTGTGGTGAGGTGTGGTGTAGTGTGATGTGATGCGGTGTGATATTTTGTGGTGTGGTATGATCTGGTGTGGTGCGATGTGGTGTGGTGTGGTGTTGTGAGGTGTGGTAGGTAGTGTGGCGCGATGCGGTGTGGTGTGTTGAGATATGGTGTGTTATGGTGCGATACGATGCGATGCGGTGCAGTGTAGTATGGTATGGTGTGGTGTGGTGCGTGGCACTGACCGTCGCGCAGGTCCCCGGCCTCGACCTCGGCGAGTCCGTCGCGCAGCGCGTCGAGCCCCGCGTCCTCGGAGCGGCTCTTGTCCCGGCCGTCGCGCTCGCGCTCGCGCGCGCGCCACCCGCCGCGCACGAACATCGCGATGTTCGCGCTCGGGTCGCTCAGACGACGCTGCGCCCACACAACACACCACGTGCAATGTATTCTTGACATTACAAATTAACTACACACATTTATTCATCATTTGTTATAATTAGTAATTAAATGTATTCAGTAGATTTAGTTCTTAGCTTGTTCGGTTCGAGTTTCTGGATCCACCAGTTCGATTCGCGGATCGGGTAAAATGTAAGAGATGTTATTTCTAGAGAAATCTCAATAGCAGACCGGAACCTGGAGTGAAAAGTACATAAAATTATTGGTACGTTTTTGTGACAGACAAACAGCAATCATATGTCTTTTGTTATAACAATGCCTGTGCGTCTGTGACAGACAAACAGCTATCATATGTATTTTATTATAACAATGCCTGTGCGTTTGTTGACATTCAATTCAAACCAACCTCTGACGTTCAGTAGGATTACAAATTTAGTTTCTCAGATGATAATTAAGATGGCACTGTTGCATTAATGCATCGCAGTAATAATACTTGTTGCCTTACAAGTTAATTTTAGTGTGTGTATGAATTATACAAACAGACCAATTAGTTAAGTACCTACTTAGTACAATAAAAACATTTATGTAGGTATATAAATTCTATTAAGCGGCATCGCACATTCGTATTTATTTATCGCCATCTATATTTGCAAGAAGAAAACATTTTATTTGTATCCATTCTATGCCTCTATTTAGGCATATTATAAAGTATTCTGTGCACTCTGTCCACCTCGTATTGGAACCGTTTTTATTTTACAGATACATTGATTAAAATTTTACTAAGAATTTATCTATACTACAATAATTATATAATTTACTATCATAAATACAAAACATTTGTATTTTTGTATGCTTGTAACGAATAAACTCAAAAACTACTAAAACGATCTTAAACATTATTTTACTATTAGAAGTACACATAAGCTGCATTTTCATCCAACTGAGTATGTTTCCCTCGTGTTAGAATGAAGAAAAGGCTATCTGCCATGCTGTCAGGCAGTTTGTAAAACACGAACGAATAACCAAACTTGCAACTATCATCGTGACTATTAAGTGGTAGTGCTCTGTAACAGTTCGCCCGGTTCTAATACTACTGCCTTACCTATTCCTGCCGCAATAGCGTCAGGGCTTGTCACTGTCGTGTTTCGATTTGGAGGGTAAGTTAGTGGGTGAACTTAGATAAGAGACGTCTGCAATATATATTTGATCATAACATTAATCCTTCTTCATTTCATTAATCTTTGAAACATTTACAAAATAATTTGCCTTTTAAAACAAAGATATCACTAATGCAGAGCCTCATCATTGATTATGCGAATGGTTGTTTTATTGATGCTACTGAAGAACTGGTAAACAAATTAGAGAGGCTGCAGAATCTCTGTATTATTATTTTCGGTTTACGGAAGTATGACCATGTCTCTAACTTCAGAACTCAACTTAAATGGCTGCCTATACAGCTGTGTAGGGACACCCATATTCTTTGTCTACTTTTTAACATCCTGTTTAATCCTAATGCACCAAGCTACCTGCGTGACGGGTTTTCTTTCTTGCATCCACCTGGCTCACCTTGTAGATCAAGCATTGCTGTCCTTTAAAAATGTCCCCCACATAGTTCAAAATTTTTATCAAATTCTTTTCATGTTCAAGCTGTCATGTGTCAAGGTAATGGAACTCACTGCCGCCCAAGGTTCGTATGAGTCAATCTCTTCCAATTTTCAAAAAGAGTCTAAGAGAACTTTTCTTGCTGGGTCTACATATTATTTTTTTTATTTCTATCGATTGCTATTCATTTTAAAATATTATGTGGCTAAATTTAATGTATCAAGACTTATATTTATATGTATCTAGTTTTATGATTATTGTACACTATTTTAATATTTCGATAATTGTGTTTACCCTTATTTGGGTCAGCTGGAAGAAATTTGAAAGCTTTTATTGGGGATAAGCTCACGCATTGTACAATTTGTTTTAAATAAGTTTCTATGTATTTCTTCTCTTTTAATTGTGTACAATATTTCATTAAATAAAATAAATAAATGCTATTTTTGGATTTTTACAGATAAAAATCTTTTTATTTATTTAAAAAATTAAAAATATAAATAAAATGTTTGAATAATACTCTAATATTAGGCATTTTAACACTTTAATTTTGTACTGGAAAAATTAAAAAATCAAAACGAACATAAACATAAATATTGCAATAATGTTTGTTATTTGCTGTAAAATGTAATGGCCGTACATAGTAACCTTAACAATATATTGTGTAATATACATACGAAGGTGGATTGAAAAGTGTTCGGCCTAACCAAGAGAATAAACACATACTAAATCAGTTATATTTTTATTTTTCTACATAATCATTATCAAATTCTGGAATTATAGGGAGATGCCAAAAGTGCATCATTTGGCATTTCCCATTCAAAGCATTTAGACCGTTGAAAAAAATGATTCTTCCTGAGAGTCAAAATATGCATCTACTGCTGTTTTGACTTCGCCGTTTGTCGAAAATTTTTGACCTCCCAAGTGCTTTTTTAGATAAGGGAACAGAAAGAAGTCTGACGGTGCCAGATCAGGTGAATAAGGCGGATGCGGTAATAGTTCAAAGCCACTATTGTGGATTTCAGCCTTTGATTGCACATACGTGTGAACACGGGCGTTATATTGATGAAACAGGACTTTTCTTCTGATCACACCAGGACGTTTTTCTTTTATTCCCTCTCGTAAACGACGTAGTAAGACACAGTAGTAATTAGAGTTTATAGTCTGACCCCTTTCAAGATAATCAATTATAATCACACCCTTCGAGTCCCAGAATAATGAAGCCATTACTTTATTTGCCGACAAAAGCGCCTTAGCCGATTTGGGGGGTGGTGAACCAGGTCTTCTCCACTGTTTTGATTGTTGTTTTGTTTCTGGCGTACAGTAATGAACCCATGTTTCGTCCATTGTAATAAAACGATTCAAAAAATCATCTGCATCGGCTTCAAATAACTCCAAATAGTCACGTGAAATAGTCAATGTTATACTGAAAGCAGTCGCGGAACTCGCCTCGCAGACACTTCGTGGAAACCCAACTCGTTGACTATGATATTTTGAGTTCGTTCATAAGAGATGCCTATAATCTCGGCTATCTAATTTTTAATCTGCGGTCTCCCATAATTAAATCAAGTAGGTACTTTTTAATATTTTCGTCAGTAGTGGCCGTCGAAGGCCTTCCAGATCGGGGTTCATCTTTCCTACTCTCTGCCACGCTTGAATTCTGCTGTCCATGTTTTGACGGCTGAATAAGACAGAGCAGAATCCCTTAATGGAGGGCTTTCGGTGATAGCCCCTTCTTATGAAGGTACTAAATGACGGCACGCTGCTCCATTTCCAGAAAGTATGTCCGATTGTTTTGTTAAAAAAATTGTAAAATCACAACAAATTATTGCACACGTTTCGAACTTCACACAATTACTTACTCTGAACTGAACTAAATAATGTGGGGAGATTTGTGGGGTGTTAGGCCGAATGCTTTTCAATCCACCCTCGTAATAATAGATGCCTTGTCATCGTGTGAGTGGAGGTATGATAGCTGGCAGTGAAGTGCGCCACGGAGCGGCGCGAGTGTGAGTGCGGCGCGTACCTGGTGGCGGTAGATGTACATGTCGTCGGGGTCGTCCTCGCAGTCGCTGTCCCACAGCTCGGCGGCCGCCAGCCCCGGCTCCGAGCTGGGCGTGTGCGTGCCCTCGCCGTGCGACCGGGACACCGCCACCTGGGGACACACACACACACACTCCCGCTACCTCGCAGTACACATTACTGCTACTCGCTGATATGTTATTGTTATGACCGATAAAACTGAACCCTTCGTGATGGTCCCGGGCTCCTTTAAAGAAAAGGCCAAATGCCGATCTGCAAGACAAAAAAGCGACCGAATGGCTATGAAATGGTGGTAGAGTACTGCATTGACTCACCCGGATCTGGTACCACCGCCTTACCTATTCCTGCCGCAATAACGTCAGTGCTAATCACTGATAGTTCCGGTTTGGAGCTTAAGGTAGCCGGTAAACCGATGCATGTGGCATTAGACCTCACCACAAGATAGCAACGCACCATTTGGTGTCCATAGGCGATGGTTGACTCTTTCCATCAGGAGTCCCATCTGCTTATTTGCTATCTTATGATATAAAAAAAATATTATTGTTATAAACTATAATAATAATAAGGCTACTTGGCAGTTTATGAGAAAGTTGTTAAAATTAAAATATTAGAACTGGTGTTCCTGAAACTGTTGGACATACATCACACATTCAAAAAATGTATTTTACATACTCATTTTGAATAAAAATATATTCTATTCTATGTTATTGAATTATACATAAGAATTAGGAAATAAGGATTTTTAATAAAAATATACTCGAATCGGTTCATCCGTTTCGGAGCTTTGATACCAAAAACAAACACACATTAAAAAAATCTTTCGTGTTTTCATCGGTGCGGAGTTAAAAAAGTAAAACAGTTTATAAAATGGGATATAATTTAATTTTTTGTTTTTCATTTCATGGATTCTTTTAAGTTCTGCGTATAGGAGATGCAACCGTGAGGTGGTTCATAACGTATCACCGACCTC
Source organism: Apodemia mormo (assembly GCA_036924255.1). Taxonomy (NCBI): domain Eukaryota; kingdom Metazoa; phylum Arthropoda; class Insecta; order Lepidoptera; family Riodinidae; genus Apodemia; species Apodemia mormo. The sequence continues at coordinate 46,382,251 of JAUPFN010000006.1, forward strand.
CGCGTGTCCCTTCCCGCCGGGCCCCTTCATCCTGACGAACTCGCAGCGCGTGCCGCTCGCGCCGCGCGTGCCCAGCAGCCCAAACGACATCCGCTGCGCCATCTTTGTAGACAGCGACGATTGCTGGAACACGATACAAGACACCCCGAGTTGACTAACTAACTTTTATATAATTCCATCATCTGCTATTATATAAGCAGGCAGTTTTTAATTGGCGAACGAGATTGACGTTTAGTCTCTCTCTGGCAAACTGTTCCGCAACATCTCGGCCGGGTTTTATTACATAGCAACACGTTCTCCTGCGGTGCTTATAATAGTCGTGTTGCGGTATAAAGGGTAAGATTGCTGGTTTTATTCATGTGATCCATGATCAATATCCCTGCTTTAGTTATCTTTCAATCAGAAGTACCATCTGCTGGTTTGCTATTCTATATGATATCCCCTATTCTACTCGTTAGTTCTAGCGGTATCGCTTGTTTTGTATTATAAAGGTTAAACGGCATATTTAAACTAGAGTAGTGATGAGGTAATTCGTAGTCTTTATCCACACCAATTAAAATTCAAATGCTCTATTGACCCGCCATTTAGCGCTTTCGAGAACCAGATGTTCAGAATGTTATTAAAAAACTATGGTCGTGCACTACGCAGTTTACAATATCACACAATGTATTAAAACAATAGACGCGTGCCGACACTGCTGTGACCTAGTGAGGGACAAACGTTAAATCATGATCCCTCATAGCACGTTCCCTCGAATCGATATCGAATTCGATACATAAATTAATTTTTTTAAATATTTTATTATTAATTATAAAGTTAGTTTAAAAATCTACCTATTTGAATGTTTGTTTTTTGTTTGGATTAATTCCTGCTGCTAAATTCCATAATCGGACATCGCGTCAAAATTTAAAGTTCCACCCTCACCATCTCGATGTCTGGAAATCCACAACCGTGCGGTTCTCCCGGCACTTTTTGCCTCGCAATATTCTTTTATGGAATCAATTACCGGCAAAGGTTTTTCCGAACTTGGGGATCTTCAAGAATAGAGCTTACTCATTTTTAAAATGTCGGCAACGCAAATGCAAGATCTCTGGTACTGCGGATGTCCATGGGCGGTGGTGATCATTTAACACCAGGTGCACCTCTTGCTCGTTTGCCCCCTCTTCATAAAAAAATATTTTTGTTTTAAGTGACGGTGTCACGGTCACGACTCATGAATTAGATTAGAAAAAAAATAATAATAATAAATATTCACGGGACAAATTACACTTACTGATCAAACCCCAAAGTAAGTAAATTATTTGCTTGTGCTATGGGTGTTAGTCAACGATATTAATACATAGAAATACATATACATATTTAATAAACACCCTAACCAGGAAATACAAACATTTATGCTCATCACACAAACGATTGTCCCCGTGAGGGATCGAACCCGAGCCCCGTCGATTGCGTAGTTAAGGTCGCTAACCACTCGACCAACGGGGCGGTTAGCGACCTTTTTTATCTTAATTATATAGTGTCTACCTTTGTCTGGTATGTGTAAAAGGTATTGTAGTTTTAGTGTGTAAATGTTTTTGGCATTTAATACATATTTTTTTCTGTATTCGGCAAAGATACTAGGTTTTTTCAGCTTATTTTCTGATGGTGATATCATTTATTAATGAATTTAGATACTTTTACACAAATTGTTTTTCTTATTAATGACTTATCATTAATTCAGCTTATACTTTTAAGTGATAAAAGTATAAGAATTCATGAATAAAATAAACTACGCTGCGGTCGGATATAGCGAAATAGCCTGCGAATAGCGTGCGCTTGCATAGCGAAACTATGAGGGTTCCTTGTAGACTTCGAAACTATGAGGGTTCCTTGTAGACTTCGAAACCCTAAAAACCGTTTATTAACTTTAATATGGAATCTTTTCGAATATTTTTCATCAATAATTAAATCATTCAAACAATTTATGTATATAATTTGGGTAACAATAGGCCGTGTTAATTAGCAGCACCGTAGTAAGCACCAGTCTGGGCACCAGCTGGGGACGAGTCACGAGTGCCACGCCTCCTCGCACGTGACCATCCCGCGAATGGCTGCTCCATTCAATTAAACTATACATTGAATTAATTTATCATCATTGTTTAATCCAAGATTGTCTTGAGTACCTGCTGTATTTTCTAAAAATAAATAAACATCTTAACACTTATATCCTGCTGTTCCCCGGTTGGTCCGGGACTCTTTTTGAACAATAAATCACCTGCCTTACTGCTAAGCATGTCGGAAAAGACTCACGTCTCCTAATTTATATAGTGTGTAGTGGTAGAGCTCTCCAACGTCTCGAAAGGTTTTGGTACCACCGCCTTACGTATTCCTGCCGCAATAATGTCGATATTTGTCACAGTCGTGTTCCACTTTTGAGGGTAAGGTAGCCGGTTAACTTGTGCATGTAGCATTCCAACACAACCACACAGATAACAAAGCATCATTAACATATTTGATGTCTCTGTGGTCATTTTCTTTCAACCATCTGCTGCAAAAAATATTATCTGGTGCGTAGAGGTGCAGCAAACATTATCAACTGCAATGATGTGATAGATTTTGCGCGTTATTAATCCATCGGTTGGCCAATCACGGTCAAATCCAGTATTTAAAATCAGACAGGTAAGTTAAAATTTTCAGAAAAAACTTTTTTTATCTGAGATAATTTCGGAGGTATAGTCATGAAGACTACCCATAGAAGTGAAAACTTAAAACTGTATTGACAAGCATAAATTTATTACAGTGACATCTACTGGGTTTATAACACACTATTTTACGAACACGTATTAGCTATAAATGTTGGAGATACCTTAACATTAGCATGTCGATGACGCTGACGCTGATACGAACTTATACGATTTTGCCCCAACCAAAAAACGTGTAATGCAGCTAAAGAAGTTGTAGAAAAAGAAGAAGAAACAATGCATATGAAATACAACATTTGAGCTAAAGGTGATCAATAATTACAAGTGGTGTCCGAAGGTGGTATTAGCTCTCAAAACCAGCGTTTTTGTGCGATGAACTTTATGATTAAGAGCAAACAGGGCCAGCTGTCTAAATCATTACATTCAGTTCTTTCCACTCTAAGCAAGATTTGGAAGAAACTAATGATGTATGTAGTATTTTAACATCTGAGCTACGTTTGCCGTCAATAAATATAGGAATTAGTAACACCTGTTACGGGCCCCTTTTAAGGAAGAAAGCTGCTGTCTTACTGCAGATACAACCAGGTAATTCCTGAATCGCGAACGTTTCTCTAAGCATTCACTATTATCATTACTACTAGCACAGAGTTATAATAAGCAGCTAGCAGAGTTCCGCATCGTCTCGTCGTACCAAGATCTTGTCTATGCATTCCTGCCAAAATAGTGTCAGCGCTTGATACTGTCGTACGTTACGTATTCCTGTTCCTGTTTAGGAACAGGAATACGTAAGGTGCGATAGTCAGTAAACTAAGTAATGAGGCATTACGTCTCTGCCACATGTAAAAAGCAATGCACCAAAAACATAATTAGTGCCTATAGACAACGGTTACCTTTCCATTATAAGCGCCATTTTGCGCCTCTTGTCATTATAAGCGCCTGATAGTTTGCTATCAAATTACCTATATAAATTTAAGATCCTAATTGCATCACAGAAATGTCACTATACACCGGCACATGATGGATATAAATTCTCCCCGTGCTCTGTCTCCTCTATGCAGCCCGCCTGTAATTACCGACCCCCGCTGGCCGGTGCTAACAAGCCATGAGGAAGGCAATTCAACTTTCATTTTTTATTCAAGTAGCCCGTGTAATCTGGAACAGCTTTCGTCACCGCGTTAATTAGCGTGTTTATTTTGATTAGAACCATTGCTTTGACGGGGGTGCCAGGTGAAGGTCGCAATACTGTTTACACACTGTGCCTCCAGTAATCCGCTACCCCAGTGACATTAGTCATGCGACTGTGAGGTTCATGAAGCGATGCTCCAATGCGATACTATTTTTCCATGCCTCCTACCTACCTACCTACTTAAATTGTTAATACAAGGTATTATAACAACCAAACTGACCAAACAAACTCACAGGCGCACTTCACACGTTAACTTCTTAATAAAAACTAAATATCTTAATTGTTTGTTAAATGCCTAATAATAAAACATCTTCTAGGCCTAAAAATTTTAATTGTAAGTTTAGTATCTATATACATATAATAAAATCGTAGAAAAGTCAAAACTGTACATTGAATATTTTTTTAAAAGAATACTTGGGGCGTGATCTACAATCGATATCGAAGCCAAAAATATAGTTTCTAAAATTTTTGTCTATTTGTCTGTTTTTATGTCCAGGGTAAACTCAAAAAGTACTGAATGGATTTACTTCAAATTTTGCATGAATATTACTGATCGGTCGGATCAAAATATAGGCTACATATTATCACGCTATCACCTACAAGGGAGGAGCAGTGTGGAATAAACGAAGTCCGCGCGGACGAAGTCGCAGGCAACAGCTAGTCTTACATAAGAACCTCTTAGGTGTTACGCGTTAATATCTTAGGTGTTATTTTAATGCTTAATATTAAAAACTTCTTAGCTGTTAGGCTAAAAGTCTGTGACACGAATATGTATTGAATGCCTAATATAATAACATATTAGGTGTTATGTGTTAATATCTTGTGTGTTAGTTTAGCGCTTAACATTAAAAACTTTTAGCTGTTACTTTGATAAGTCTTAATTGTAACACGAATAGGTATTTAGTGCTAATATAAGAACATCTTGGGTGATAGTTTGTGCCTAATATAAAAACATCTTAGGAACCGCCACTTGTAGTCGTTAGCGAAGGCATCTACGATTATCTATTCCTGCTACCACAACCCGCGATCTGTAGAGGACTTTGTACATATTATCTTGTATATCTCTATACGGAGCTTTGAATTTTTCGAAAAATATCTGTTCGCTATTAGAATAAAAAAGCTATTTATTACAGAATCTGGCTTCTCTCGCAACGCTACAATATAAATTGTGAATTGTGGAAGTCAATTTTTTAAATCTATATAATTTTAGATAGCAAACAAACAAGCAGTCCTGATGGAAAGAGAAACCATCGCCTTCGCCAAAGATGTTAATTGTGCGTTGCTATTCGTGTGACAGCATGGCAATGCCACATGATTAAATCGACCTATACAAACGATACGAACGATAATCGACTAACGATAATTTAATCGAATTAAATTTTAAAACTGAAGTGAAAGATATTATATTACGTATGTAATGTAATGAACAAATGACTTGTTTCAAGTGTATAATTAATTACCTACGAAATAAAGAATATTTGAATTTGAATTGACCGACTACCTTACCACCATCCAAATTAGAACATGACAGCGACAAGCACTGACGCTATTGCGGCAGGAATAGGTAGGGTGGTGGTACCAGACCCACGTTGAGAACGACCCACCACCTACCCGAGACGTTGCGGAACTCTACCACGTAGTTGTTACGCTGGTGGTGACAAGTACAGCCAATCGTTCGCCTTTTACGAACTGCCTGGCAGAATGGCAGATGGTCTATTCTTCAAAGGGGGCCCGGACCAACACGGGGATCGAGGAAATCTTACAATTATATAACAGCATCTTTATGCTGAAGCCGAAGTCTGAGACTGGCAGAGTTCCGCTATGAAAACAAAGAGTTTATTAATTTGAAGTATTCATTTACACTTGATTTATATGGCTCCATCCATTACCGGCGGCGACGCGGCGGCGCGACGACTTGTTGATATTCCCCCAACCTCACGCCACCCTCTTTCCTCCCTATTAGATCGCGTCATTTTTGAGACTAAAATTACAAGTTTTACACGTGTTTCAGTATGTCTATATGCTAATATTTAGTGTGGCGCCGCTGGTTCGTAACGCTGAAGAGTCATAGAGATGGAACCAGCGGGCCAGCTTCTTGTCAGGATGACGTCATAACTGTGGAGATTGATGACGTTACACAAGGACAAGGAAGGGAAAAAAGATCTTCCCAGCCAGGCAAGGTGTACTGCCTGGGGACTGAAGTCCGTTTGAGAAGCGTTGAAACGTGTAGGTATTATAGCGTGTACAATATAAATAATTGTGATATCGTGATACAGGATTTTATTTTGAATTTCATTTTTTTCCATTTTTTATTATTTTTTTCTGGTAGCGTTTGTAGATTGCTTGAACCGCTACATTTCGTGTTGAAGCACGTCATTGATCCGATAAAATATTTTTTATTTTGATATTTGATTTTGCTGACAGACAAACAAATTGTCTGGCTGGCTTACTTTTCAAATTTAAACACAACAGGTTTGCGATACTCATCAGAACAACGAAGAACTTGTCTATGTTAAAAAGTAACTCAGGGATTAAGATTACAATCTTGATCTCAGAGATCGATGCTTCATAGACATGAACAGTAATCCTAGCATTGAGATTGTGGGTGCAGGCGGACATGTAGGGCGCTGTGAATGACACCTTAAGTTCTTAAGGGAACTTGCGTCGCTACGCAGTTAGCGTCTTTAAAGAATCCTGATCAATAGCGAGAAAAGTTAGAAGTTTGTTTCTGATATCAATGTTTCTATAACAATAATAGAATCCAGCCAAGAATTGTCAAATGGAAAAATGACATTGCAGCTGATATACAACTGGGACTAAAGGAATGACCGATGATGCTTTGCTATTCCGCTACCGCACATGGCTTAACATAAATTCCTATGCTTAGATGTTAAGCCATGTGCGGTAGAATTGACATAACAATGACTCATCTGCGTTAGTGTCACAAGTGAGCAACCACCATAATTTATGACTGCAGATAACATATCTATCGATATCGTGTTTAGATAATAAGCGAATAAAGGCATTTCCGGAACTTACTTTATGGTTTTTAGTTACTGATAGGCAATAACTTACTAAATGTTAGTAATGTAGCAAACAGCTGACTTGCGTAGCTTATATGCATGTAAAATAATGTCATTAAATAATCTTTCATACAAATTTACATTCCTTATCTCAGCCCCTACCTAGAGGAAAATATCTATAAACAGTAAGTAAATAGTTAATAGTAGCAATAGCAAGTAGTAGGTACAAAAGACATACTAGGTTAGATAACTACCGTTTGATCCCTAGTATCGGATATTGTATGAATCGAAAATAACTACTTTGTAATAGTAAATTCGCTTTTTTGTTGTAAGAGCATTTAACCCTCGCCTCGGTACCCCAGTCCTTCTCACACTTGGCCGGTTGTTTTACTTATAAAGACACTTTTCACGCTGATATCAATATACGAGTATCATTACTGCCTGGGATGTCCACAGGCGGTTATCTGAAATGTCATCTAAATCGATATTTCACATATGTGAAAATATGGAAACCTTTCTTATCCGACAGAATTCATTAATAAGATTCTATTTTTACATTTAAATAATAAATATTGTTCCTTATTATTTAACTCGGAAGTCTAAATATGGTCTATCAATGAGGGCACTAATTTGGCACGAACGGTTCTGGGTTCGAATTCGTTCTGAGTATTATAATTTTTCAGGAAAACATATTTTTCTCAAGACCCAAGATTATGCTTCCAATTAATTGATAACATTGGCTACCTATTACTAGATGGAACTTAATAACCGTTGGCCAATTATAGGTACGGTGCACCTCTGCCCAATTCTTCGGGTCATGGGCGTGATGGTATTTATTTATTTGTTCATAACTAAAACAGCTGCCTCCCACATCTTTTTCAAATCGTATTGACGAACTACTTTTAAATACAACGATTGAGGTCAAAGACGGCTGCAACTCGGTGAGATATTACAAAATCAATGAGCCCCGGTAAAGTTCGCGTCTTGGCAACAGGGTGTCTTGGGAATCGAGAGCAAAGTGCAAAGTCGCCCCAGCACCTGCTGCGGCCGAGGGTGCGGGGGTGTTGCACGGCAGGTGACAGGGGTGCCACTAACTAACAAAACATTATTTTACTGATACTCCAAGATACTCTTCTGTTGTGATTTCGCTACTTTTTGAGAGAGGCTTGTTTATCTATTATTAGCGATCGCCTGCGACCGAAATTCGACCATAGACTATGCAATAAAATTTAAGTTTGATGTCTGACTTTAGCCGAAAATAGTATTAATGTATGTATTATCATGTATGTCATTTGAATTTTGTGAGGGTAATGTTTAGTAATATCATGTACCTATTTTGTGTTTTTAGTAATATCATGTAATTTTGGTGCATATTATTTAAAAATAATTAGGCTTCTGCAGTCCTCTGCAATGAAAACTAAATCTGCCACGTTTCACACTGCGTCGCGGCGTTCGCGCAGTTGTCTTAAGGCGATTACAGCTGCGAACGACCTTGAGTTAGTGACAGGCTCAGCGTAAATACTATCCCGCACGTCAGGATCTCCCGTTGTCAAAGAGTAATATATACAGTGGATGCCGATACGTTTTGTTTACCTATATGAACTTTTTATCATCATGAATCAAATGAATGTTGGCAAACTCAAAACCCATAATCGATAATCGGTCATTTATCGATTATCCGTTCATTTTAGAAAAACGATCAATATCGAAAGAAAAAACAGTAAATATCGAAAATTGACAAAAAAAAAATTATATGACAATTTTACACAATAATGTTACGTATCTTATTTTTTTTTTTTGTAATATACAATACATCTTGTGTAGCACTTTATTTTAATACATACAATTAACCATTAATATTTAAGAAAACCACCACGCCACATGCATAAGTCTACCGGCTATTTTACCCTCCAAATTGGAACACGACAGTGACAACCATTGACGTTATTGCGGCACGAATATAAGGCGGTGGTACAAAACACTGGCGAGACAATGCAGAACTCTAGCAAGTAGTAGTGACTCGCATAGCCGATCCTTCGCTCCGTACGAACTGCCGATGGTCTATTCTTCGAAGGAAGTCCGGACCAACCAGGGGTCTTTAGACCACTATGTTTTGCTACCACGAGCGCCGCCCGTTTGTTGGTTTTCTGATATCACAAGAAAATCAAAACCGAAAATAATATTAATGTATTGATGAAGTACAGCCCTAACACTTTCAAGTACACGATAAAGTAATACAGAGTACTATATAATTATGAAGTAGCACAAGAAAAACGCCGTCGCGCCCCGTGGGAGGGTCACCTGCGACGAACAAGGACGCCACGTGATATCGTCGACCTCCTTGTTTATAACAACGCATTACAATATTATTATTATTATATATTAATACGCTAAGATTAAGTTGTTTGCCTCCCTTTTTAGAGAAAACCTCACAATTACTCCAAATAAATTTTATATTATTTTATAGATAATTGCTTGCTCTACCGGCATCAACAACTAAAAAATTATTACTGTTTTGTTTTTATAAATTATAAAAATTAAAATTATATACATATATTAAGACATAACATAATACAGCAATGCTGCCATCAGACAGATTTAATTTTGAAACAACGTCAACATGATTGACGGTCGGTAATTTTTTTGTTTTATTTCAAACCAACTTAAGAAGTATTTAATAAAATTACTTAGTGCGAATTATTTCCACGGGTATTGTTAGTATATTATAAAAAAGGGATTCAAAAAATATTAGCACGCCGTTTCGCCATCTGGTGAAACGAAAGCTGCTTCACATATTTGCAATTTCAACGACTATCGCTTTATGTTCGCTACAACCAAGACCGATAGCGTTAAGTGTTCTCCGAAACCCTCGTGTTAAATATAAATAAATAAATAAACAATGAGTGATCTATATTAATATTAATAATGCAAAACTCTCTCTGTTACGCTTTAATGACTGAATCACGACAGATTTTAATGCAATTTGGCAAACAAGTGTTTTTTTCTTTCACACAGAACTCAGAAGCAACATGAATAGCTGATGAAAGTAAGCATGCAAGATTATATTGATGGTATGTTACTCAAGTGTCGGGCGAAGACGCGCGGGTCTGCTAGTAAGACATTATTGTTTCATCGAAAAAGGCATTTTTGTACCACCTAATCATCGACCAACTGTAACGATGACCGATTATTTTTTGAGATTATCGGAATAAACAGCTTTATAATCCGCGCGCGATTAGAATGGAATGGAACCTTGTCAAAGTAAATCGAAAATGATAGCTCTCCAGTAGTTATTTGACGCGAGTTTGTCGACGCTACGCCTGACTTTGCGTCTCATTTCCGAAAGGTCGCATCCCATTCTCATCGTACGCAAATAATACCCATTCATTCGAACGAGACACCGAATCACTACGAATATTTCGTTATTTTGGGAAAATCCAGAAAAAAACCTCAATAACTTGCCCGACTCGGGGATTAAAACCAAAAGCTCATGATTTGAGACTAATAGGCTAACCATTACACCATATTGCATATTGCGTAATGATACAAATAAATAATTATCAATGGAGAAATTACACCTACTCATTAAACCACAAACTAAGCAAATTACTTGCTTGTAATATGGGCGTCAGCCAACGAAACTAACACAAAGAAATACATGTTATATAAACACTGTAATATACAACGCACAAATTCAGAAATAAAAAATTATGCTCATCACACAAACTTTTGATCCTATCGGGATTCCAACCAAATATAACCACTCGACTAATGGGCGGATATAACAATTCAAATAAATGTTTAAAATGAGTAAAATTGGATAATAAATATTGTGTCAACGACAACTACGTCAATGTTACCTTTTTACCGGATTAGAGCCTCAACCTTGCTTTACCGGGTCCTCTCGTAATACTACTTACTAATAAAATACTACTAATAAAATCTTTTACGTACTAATAAAATCTTTTACTTTACTAATACAGGCTTTGATATCACACGTTTTTCTGCCGTAGGATCCAGGCACCTCTTTAAAGAATAGATTACTTATTCCTGCTGTAATAGCGTGTGTGCTCGTCGCTGTTTAGAGGGTAAAATTATGCATGTGGTATTTACAACCCCGCCTCATCGTGGGCGTACACCAGCAATATTCGGTGGCTATACGCGATCAGGAAAACAATCTGCTCGTTTGCTGTCTTGGGAAATAAAAATAAACCGGCTAAGTGGGCGTCGGACTCGCGCATGAAGGGTTCCGTCCATCATTTATAAAAGAAAATCACGTTTGTTGTATGTATACTTAAATATTTACTTTAGGTATTAGGTATTTATTTTTATAGTTAATATATTTCCAAATATTTACTTTTTGAAACAATTCAAGTTTCAAAAAAAGTTCAAATCTGTTTATTAAGATCAAGTAAAAAATAGCTTAAAATTTACGTTTGTTTTATGGGAGCCCCCCTTTAATTTTTACTTTATTTTTATTCTGAAAGGTATAGGTATTACCTTCACACCTATAAAAATATTCTGTGAAAATTTTAAGCGTCAACCTGTTACAGTTTTTAATATTGAGCCAAAAATACTAAAAAAAAACACGTTTACTTTATAACATTAAGCAAAAAAATATGAAAAAAAACGCGTTTATAATATGCCCTTAATATTTTCATTTTTTAGCAGGTATTTGTTGTTATAGCCGCAATGGAAATACATAATTTGTGAAAATTTCAGCTTTCTAGCTATCACGGTTTATGAGATACAGCCTGGTGACAGACATACAGCGGAGGCTTAGTAATAGGGTCCCGTTTCACCTTTTATGTACGGAACCCTAAAAACAGCAGTTATTACAACAGAAATATGTTTTAACAGCAAACAGCTAAGGATTTTCTAAAGTTTAGTCTGCTTAAGATATATCGCACACGACAGAAAAGATACTTGTCGATATGGAGATCTCTTCTAATCGTCGACATATCACGATATATGTAAACATTATAATCTCTAATTCAGAAGCAAACTGGACTAAAAAAATGGAGCCAACGACAACATACTCTCTTTGTGGAGCATGTCTACAGAGACAAGCAGCAATAATGTCTTCAATGACGAGAAAACGAGTCGATTGTCTCGCGGCTTAATGTAAGGGAAGAAATAATTTAAGAAATAATTTTATTGGCGTCGGGAAGTGACGACCCCATCGCCCGCCGGAGGGATAATATTCTTTTTTGAGATTATTCCACCGGTGCAGTCAGTCAAAAAAAGTGGTAGTGCCATGCTTAGCTGAATGGGTCGGCACGACCGGGGCGATACCACTACCTCACTTAAAACCAACGTAAAGTAACAGCTTTGCTGTTGCGTTTCGTTTGGTCTGTGAGGTTCCCGGAGGCCCTTTCCCCCCTCCCCCTAACACTATGGAAGCGCAATTTGAAGGTAGTAGTTTACCCCAGGGGGGTACCACTAGCGTAAGCGGTGGAGAATCCCCCTCTGGACATCCATGTTCAGGGGTTTGTAATCAGCCTAATCATGGATGCCCAGGCTGCCCTGCGTACTCTGGGGGGGGCACAATTGCGCTCTCAAACTTCGCTGCTCGGGGCAAATCGAACAGACATCGAAAGGCACCCTCTACCACACTCCACGTGGATTATACTAATATTAGGGGTCTTCACTCAAACCTAAATGCCGTCCACTACCACCTTGAGACGGCTAAGCCGGCTCTGTTCTTTATAACTGAGACGCAGATATCTTCTCCGGCTGATACCTCATATCTCTCCTACCCGGGGTACAAATTCGAGCATTCATTTGTACCCCGGGCGGGAGTTTGTGCTTATGTCAGAGAGGATATCTGCTCTCGACGTCTCAGCAGCATTGAAGGCTATAGGGACCTATCCATCCTCTGGCTGCGTGTAGACTGCGACGACCATCCCCGCATCTATGCGTGCCTCTACAGGTCCCATAGCGGAAATGCTGAAGTCGACAGGCTCGTTGAGCACCTTCAAACGGCTGTAGATTCCGTGTTGCAACAGACCCCCTCCGCTGAGATCGTGATCTTAGGCGATTTTAATGCCCACCACGCCGAATGGCTGTGTTCACGCACTACCGATCATGCGGGGAGGTCTGTTCACGATTTTGCCTTGGCATATGGTCTAACACAATTGGTAACCACGCCTACGCGAATTCCCGATGTGGACGATCATACGCCTTCACTGCTGGACCTTCTGCTGACCTCCCATCCGGACAATTATCAGGTATCTGTGGACGTCCCTCTAGGTACGTCAGACCACTGCCTGATCCGGAGTAAAGTGCCGGTTACGCGCCTATCACGGCCTCCTTTTGCAGGCTGTCGTCGCGTTTGGCACTATAGGTCAGCAGATTGGGACGGGATGCGGTCTTTTTTTGCGTCCTACCCATGGGGGCGGATGTGCTTCTCGCTGGATGATCCGAGTGTCATCGCTGACTCTATCGCTGATGTGGTGCTGCAGGGCATGGAACTTTTCATTCCATTTTCTGCGGTACCGGTTGGTGGTAAGTCTCAGCCTTGGTTTGGTCGCTCCTGCAAAACGGCTTCACGCCGAAAGCAGGAATGCTACCGGGCTTGGGCTGCAGCGTCGACATCTCGTGATGAAAAAACCAGCGCGTTACGTAAGGAGTACAATTCCGCTTCGAGGTTCTTCAAAAGAGCTATCGCCAAGGCAAAATCTGAACACATTGGCAGAATTGGTGAGAAATTAGTTCGCCTTCCTTCGGGAACTCGTGCGTTCTGGTCTCTCGCCAAGGCTGTCTTGGGGAATTTCTCACAGCCCTCTCTTCCACCCTTACACGGAGATGATGACTCTCTGGCCCATACCGCAAGGGAGAAGGCCGATCTTTTGGGCTCGTTCTTTGCGGCCAACTCGACTCTGGATGACCAAGGAAATGCACCGCCTACCATCCCGCAGTTCTATAGTTCTATGACGGAATTAAAATTCTTGCAGTCTTCCGTACGTAAAGCACTTTTTTCCTTGGACGTCCATAAGTCGAGTGGACCGGATGGCATCCCTCCGATTGTACTTAAATCATGTGCTCCAGAGCTGGCGCCGGTACTAACACGCCTATTCCGGCTCTCCTACTCACTCGGCGTAGTACCGATTTCATGGAAGACAGCTTTAGTGCATCCCATCCCTAAAAAAGGAGATCGCTCTAATCCGTCTAACTATCGGCCGATAGCCATAACCTCTTTGTTCTCCAAAATTATGGAGACAATCATCAACTCGCAGCTCCTCAAGTATTTAGAAGAGCACCAGCTGATTAGCGACCGCCAGTACGGTTTCCGTCGCGGCCGCTCGGCTGGTGATCTTCTTGTATACTTAACACATCGGTGGGCGGAAGCAGTTGAGTCTAAGGGGGAGGCATTGGCAGTTAGTTTGGAGATAGCGAAGGCCTTTGATAGGGTATGGCACAAAGCGCTTCTGGCGAAGCTGCCTTCCTATGGGCTTCCCGAGAAATTATGCAAGTGGATCACCAGTTTTTTGGCTGATCGGAGCATCAAGGTCGTAGTTGACGGTGCATGCTCTGACCTTAAATCTATCAATGCTGGTGTTCCACAAGGCTGCGTGCTATCACCGACACTGTTCCTTTTGCATATCAATGACATGATGCGAATTCGCAACATACATTGCTATGCGGATGACAGTACTGGTGATGCTACATACTCCGGCCGAAGCGGTATTTCTCGGGAACACGTCGAAGAGAGCCGAAACAAGCTTGTGTCCGAAGTTGAGAATCGATTAACCGATGTCTCGGAATGGGGTCGTCAAAACCTGGTCACTTTTAACCCCAAAAAGACACAGCTTTGCGTGTTTTCCGCTAAAAAGACACCCTTTGTCGTGTCACCTCGATTTGGGGATACTCTCTTGACAGCCTCAGCTAGTATCGGGATTCTGGGAGTCGACATATCGAATTACGTTCAGTTTCGCGGTCATTTGGAAGGTAAGGCTAAACTAGCCTCCAAAAAGCTCGGTGTGCTCAGCAGAGCGGGGCAGTACTTCTTGCCTGCCCATCGCCTTCAACTTTATAAGGCTCAAATTCGGCCCCACATGGAGTACTGTTCTCATCTCTGGGCCGGAGCTCCTCAGTACCAGCTCCTTCCTCTTGATCGCATTCAGCGTAGAGCGGTTCGAATCGTTGACGACCTGGCTATTTCGAAACGGCTCGACTCTTTGGCATTGCGCAGAGATGTTGGCTCACTCTGTGTCTTCTATCGTATCTTTCATGGAGAGTGTTCCGACGAGTTACTTGGACTAATTCCTGCCGCCGAATTCCATCATCGGACATCGCGTCAAAATTTGAAATTCCATCCTCACCATCTCGATGTCTGGAAATCCACAACTGTGCGTTTCTCTCGACACTCGTTTTGCCTCGCACTACTTTGTTGTGGAACCAATTACCGGCAGGGGTGTTTCCAAACGGTTACGACTTGGGGGCCTTCAAGAAAAGAGCTTACTCATTTTTAAAAGGCCGGCAACGCAACTGCAAGACCTCTGGTATTGTGCATGTCCATGGGCGGCGGTGATCACTTACCATCAGGTGCACCTCCTGCTCGTTTGCCCCCTCTTCTATAAAAAAAAAAAAAAATAATTTTTTGTCACACTTATATCTTACTGTTAAAATCTCACATATTTAAGTACATAGTTCGCTCTGTGACTCGCCTGAACCTGAATCTTCCTCTAGTCCATTAGGAGACAGTAATATTTGGTACAATTACTTATGGTTAAAAAAAATTTTGTTTTAAAAATGCATTTAGTTCTAAATCGACAATTTTTAACAAAGTTGTGTTGGCGAAACAAATACCAAAATGTACAAATGATGAAACTTCTAAGACGCTCAATAATAGTTACCGCGGCTCCGCCAAGGTCGAATAACAAGTTATTTTGCGATTACCATATTCAACAGCTTTTTGTTCGAACGCCATTTGCCCGGTAATTGTTTAAAAACATAGGTACATTAGATGTATACAAAAACGCACACTTGTAAGAGTGTCAAAGTATGAAAATCATAAGCGCCATTCATACGTCTTGTAATTATTAGGCAGAGGTACACACGCCTCAGATGTAACTATATCCCTCATGTCGTAATGGTAAGCCTATTCACAAATCCTGTAGTTTTTTCATAAGATAGCAAACAAGCTCTTCTGATGAAAAGAGATAACCGTCGCCTACGGCATCATCTAACGTCACGTGAATATATTGTTCGTTCACATGATAATAACACCAATGATTATGATTATGATTAGGGAGGATGGGTAACGGTGACCATTTTGGTGGCCAGTCATAAAAAAACATATGAAAATTAGTAAAAATCTACTTTTTGTATTACGAGTGGTATTGCTTTCCCCAGCACTTTAATCCCGTGCTTAAAAAAGATACAACTTTTTTTTAAATTCTTCGTTAACATTGTATACCTGATATTATTGTATGATGCGAATTTCTAGGTGGCAGAATTTTGGAACTTCGCGCCAGGGCTTGATAAGACTGACTTTGCCCTGCCGCGACGGCGTCTATGCATGTCACTGGTGTATTCCCGAAGGCAGGGACTAGGGTAGGACTGTTGATAAAATATCGATATATCGAAATATCGATATTTATTATTAACTAGCTGTTGCCAGCGACTTCATCCGCGCGGACTTCGTTTACTCCGCACTGCTCCTCCCCCGTAGGTGATAGCGTGATAATATGTAGGTATTATGTTGACCCGACCTGTTAATAATATGCATGCAAAATTTGAAGTAAATCCATGCAGTACTTTTTGAGTTTACCCCGGACATACATACAGACAAAAAGACAAACAGACAAAAATTCTAAAAACTATATTTTTGGCTTCGATATCGATTGTAGATCACGCCCCAAGTATTCTTTTAAAAAAATATTCAATGTACATTTTTGACTTTCCTACGATTTTATTATATGTATAGATACTTTTTTGACGGTATATCGCTAGTACGATATTAAAATGTAGATATCGACGCTCGATATTTTTTTTAATTAGTTTTTTTTTTCGCCATTATTTAAACTATAGCATCATTGTAAACTTAATCTACAGTACCCGGCGATAAATATTGCACATCGAACTTTGGAAAGAGACAATCGGATAATTTCGGCTTCGTAAAGCGTTATCTCTGTCCCACACATAGGTAGTGTGACGTTTAGTCAGTCGTTGTTCAAGTACGATAGAGTGCAGTCGCGTCCCGATCAAAATATATATTTAGAGTTGATAGCACCCACAAATTTAAATAATTTAAAGTTGTAATATGGCATCTTTCGGAAAAAGAGGGAAACCTTTACGAGGTCAGTCACGTGAAATTATCTACAATGTTTATAAATACTTTGTAAGCGAAGCTGATAGATTTAAAAAAAAAGTAGATGAAAATGTAAGTTGTTATTTTAAGAAGATTCAAGAGCGAGTTGCAAATGCCACTGGAATTTCAAGAAGAACTTTGAACAATATATTAAACGAAGTCAGTACTGAAACACATTCGACTGAAATTAAGTTCAGCACTCCAAAAAAAGGGAGACCAAAAAAGCAATTTCGTTTGGATATGGACGATTTTGATTACGATGTTGTTCGAAGAATGGTGTATGATTTTCACTTACGATTTAATGAACTGCCAACAATAAAATCATTAAAAGCTAAGTTATCTGAAGCTATTAATTACAATGGGTCTGAAAAAACGTTGAGAAAAATACTTCATGACATGGGATTTCAGTTCACTAAAATGGAAGATAATCGAAAAATTCTAATGGAAAAGCACGACGTTAGTCTCAAACGAATGGAATACCTTGATAAAATACGCAAATTTCGCGAAACAGGAAAAAATATCGTCTACATGGATGAGTCATATATACATGCATCCCACACTAAAGGGAAATCTTGGAGTGACGATAAGAAAAAAGGAGTAAAAAAGCCAATTTCAAAAGGTCAACGTTTGATAATAGTTCATGCGGGAAATGAAAAAGGCTTTGTACCCGGTGCTTTTTTAACGTATAAATCCACGGACACTACAGGTGACTATCACAATGAAATGAATAACGATAACTATGAGAAATGGCTGGTTAACCAATTAATCCCAAATATACCCAGTGATTCTGTTCTAGTTATCGACAACGCACCCTATCACAACAAGTATGTTGAGAGACCCCCCAACTCAAACACCATTAAACGGGAAATGATCAACTGGTTAAACAGACATGAAATTCCAGTTGATCCAAAATTAACAAAAACCCAGATTTACGCTATTATATGTCAGCACAAGGAGAGGTATACAGAGTTTTCTGTGGACAAAATACTTGCCGAACATGGGCACACTGTGTTGCGATTGCCACCATATCATCCGGATTTTAATCCAATTGAAAATATATGGTCTCAACTGAAAGGCTATGTAGCCTCTAGAAATGTGGGTATGAACTTAACTACAGTAAAAACATTATTGACTGAAAAAGTAAACATGATCGGCGCTGAAGAGTGGAAAAAGGTTTGCGATCATGCAATCAAATGTGAGAATGAATATAGAAGCATTCAACACAGTTTAGACAATTACACTGATAGATTAGTAATAAATACGGCTGATAGTGACAGTGATATTGACCTCTTTGAGAGCACAGATAGTGAAATGGAAGTAATTGAGAATTAGAATTATTATTATTTTTATTGCAATGTCTCATTTTAGCAATAGGTATAATGGTGTTTATTATGTACACTAAATTGATTTTATTTGACATTTTAAATTGACATACTTGGAATCGTTTATTTTTTATTTAATTTAGGATTTCGATACTTTAAAATGATTGTATATCTTTTAAATTGTAAGTGACCTGGCTTAAGTGCATCTATTTAATTAACTGAAGTAAAAAAATGTAATGGCTTGAAAAGACAATTGGTATAGAAAGACTTTTATGTATAAATATAGATTATTATGTATGAGACGGTGTTATTTAATAGGAAAATAAATATTTAATTTTAAGTATAAATTAATATATTAAAATAACAAATTTGCATGCTATCTATAGCGAAATTGGCTTGTTCACTAATATAAGTTAAGAGATCTTGTTACCCTATTTCAGGCAAATAAAGAAATTTAATTTAATTTAATTTAATTTAATTTAAAGCTGTAATGTTCCAAAATAATTAAATACGTAAACATAATGTAAAAATGTTTTTTTATTTTATTTTACCCCAACCTAAAGCCATCACTTATAGAAAAATTAGTGTATTTTATACAAAGAATAAAAATATCAAAAGAAGCAAATCATACTTGTTTTAACAGCTCCTAATAGGTACCGGACTGTTTGTATTTTGTGCGACAGAGATAACGCTCTACGAAGCTGAAATTAGCCGATTGTCTCTTTCCAAAGGTTGATGTGCAATATTTATCGCCGGGTACTGTACTGTATTTTATTTACACTATATTATGGTTTTCCTCTTTTTGTTTATTTATTTGCATATTTCAAATAAGGAAAACAGCGAATATTTTATGGTGATAATAATCCGTGTAATATGTACCTAGCATGATAAATTTTACCACCGAGAGGTGCCCCCGTTTCAACCAATACAGAAAGTATCTTCAAGCCCGTATCGCTGAAGTTGCAGGCAGAGATGCAACAAGAGCACCCACGATTAGCCGAAGATAGGTACTTAATTCCACAATATGATAGGTGGCAAGCCTATAGCTAATCGGGCATTTATCCTATTCTGGGCAACGTTGTTTTAATCAGAAAACTAAAAGAACACATTTTTGAATTGCTCAGGACAAGAACCCGGGATCTCATGTGGTCAACACCGAATTTGCACCACTAACTAGAACAGAGGTGGTCAGACCATTCTATACATCAACCTATATCATTTCAATATTATTATTATGATTTTAAATTTAAGCATGTCTAATTATTAAAAGATACTTCTTTGTTTTGCGTACTACGATCATTCTCATCTGTTAAAGTTAAATATAATAAATTAATATATTTATGACACGAAAAATATTTATTAGTACTATGCGTTCTAACTAAGAATAGGATAGCGCTTGTTATCAACTTCACACCACAGGTGTGAAATTAGTAATGTCAGCAAAAAATATTTGTACAACAAATATTGCTGATTTATTGAAAAACAAATAACGTTTTAATAATATCATTTTCATCAATAAAAAAATAGTAAAAAGCATCAGTCTAGCTGTTCATCTATAAATTATATAAAAATGTGACATTTACACCACTTACAAGTCAAAAAGGACGGAGCCAATTTTGTTGCAATATTTGTGGGTTTGGGCTGTCTTTGTCCAGAATAGGCTAAAAATTATTAAAATATAATAATCATCAATAAAAAACAGTAAATTATATCAGTCTAGCCGTTCATCTAAATATACGTATATATAAAAGTCGT
Source organism: Apodemia mormo (assembly GCA_036924255.1). Classification (NCBI taxonomy): domain Eukaryota; kingdom Metazoa; phylum Arthropoda; class Insecta; order Lepidoptera; family Riodinidae; genus Apodemia; species Apodemia mormo. Next base: position 46,402,536 of record JAUPFN010000006.1, read on the forward strand.
GTTAGTTATTTTATACCTTATTTTAATACATGGTTACATAATTCGATGGAATCTAAATAAAAAATATACAAATTAGAATGAAAATATATTTTTTAAGTATTTCTGTGTTAGAATTTTTTGCATACCTTACTGTGTTAGAATTTTTTGCGTATCACTTATGAAGTTTTCGCAAAATGTGGAGCAATAAGTCATCCTGACAGTCCTATTCTTAGTTGGAACGCATAGTAATTGATGTAATGCAGGTGCTTAGTATCAAGCAAAAACACGTGTAGACAGCCGTTGATTAGTGCAAGTGATTAGTAATTAATGTAGTAAAAGCTAAAAGATGCTAATTACTAATTTCTCGCACTAACCAACAGCTGTCTACACGAGTGCTTTGGTTAATACTAAGCACCTGCATTAAACACTCGCATTCGCACAAACCAAAGTGTAATCGGGGCCTAAGAATGGGTAAGTATAAAAAATAAGTTACTAGCTGTATGGCAGGCGTATCACCTAACGTTTGCAATCCGCCAACAATCAGCGATTATTCTTTAACGACACGAAAAACTCATGAAAATCGTTGCACATTGCTTGCTGGTCACTAGATGCGCTTTTTGCAATGTTGCAGCATCAAAACTAATCAAGCGGCAACGACTGCCACTAATGTACAATATACGTTACGTGTCTTGCTATAACTAAACAATTACGATAATTTCGCATTGCGAGTTACGTGATAACCCCACCATGTAGCTTTGGTGTAGCCTGCTGCATTATAGTTCTTGGTGTATCCCGCAAGGAACACCTAATTTTTCCGGAATAAAAGAGCCTATATGCTAATTCAGGTAATCACCTACATGTGTACAAATTTCATCCAAATCGGTTATGCCGTTTTTTGCGTGATTGATTAACAAACGTCCATATAACTATCCATTTTTTTTTTTATAGAAGAGGGGGCAAACGAGCAGGAGGTGCACCTGATGGTGAGTGATCACTGCCGCCCATGGACATCTGCAATACCAGAGGTCTTGCAGTTGCGTTGCCGGCCTTTTAAAAATGAGTAAGCTCTTTTCTTGAAGGCCTCCAAGTCGTAACCGTTTGGAAACACCCCTGCCGGTAATTGGGTCCACAACAAAGTAGTGCGAGGCAAAAAGTGTCGAGAGAAACGCACAGTTGTGGATTTCCAGACATCGAGATGGTGAGGATGGAATCTCAAATTTTGACGCGATGTTCGATGATGGAATTCGGCGGCAGGAATTAATCCAAATAACTCGTCGGAACACTCTCCATGAAAGATACGATAGAAGACACAGAGTGAGCCAACATCTCTGCGCAATGGCAAAGAGTCGAGCCGTTTCGAAATAGATAGGTCGTCAACGATTCGAACCGCTCTACGCTGAATGCGATCAAGAGGAAGGAGCTGGTACTGAGGAGCTCCGGCCCAGAGATGAGAACAGTACTCCATGTGAGGCCGAATTTGAGCCTTATAAAGTTGAAGGCGATGGGCCGGCAAGAAGTACTGTTTCGCTCTGCTGAGCACACCGAGCTTTTTGGAGGCTAGTTTAGCCTTACCTTCCAAATGACCGCGAAACTGAATGTAATTCGATATGTCGATTCCCAGAATCCCGATACTAGCTGAGACTGTCAGGAGAGTATCCCCAAATCGAGGTGACACGACAAAGGGTGTCTTTTTAGCGGAAAACACGCAAAGCTGTGTCTTTTTGGGGTTAAAAGTGACCAGGTTTAGACGACCCCATTCAGAGACATCGGTTAGTCGATTCTCAACTTCGGACACAAGCTTGTTTCGGCTCTCTTCGACGTGTTCCCGAGAAATACCGCTTCGGCCGGAGTATGTAGCATCACCAGTACTGTCATCTGCATAGCAATGTATGTTGCGAATTCGCATCATGTCATTGATATGCAGAAGGGAACAGTGTCGGTGATAGCACGCAGCCTTGTGGAACACCAGCATTGATAGATTTAAGGTCAGAGCACGCACCGTCAACTACGATCTTGATGCTCCGATCAGCCAAAAAACTGGTAATGCACTTGCATAATTTCTCGGGAAGCCCATAAGAAGGCAGCTTCGCCAGAAGTGCTTTGTGCCATACCCTATCAAAGGCCTTCGCTATGTCCAAACTAACTGCCAATGCCTCCCCCTTGGACTCAACTGCTTCCGCCCACCGATGTGTTACGTATACAAGAAGATCACCAGCTGAGCGGCCGCGACGGAAACCGTACTGGCGGTCGCTAATCAGCTGGTGCTCTTCTAAATACTTGAGGAGCTGCGAGTTGATGATTGTCTCCATAATTTTGGAGAACAAGGAGGTTATGGCTATCGGCCGATAGTTAGACGGATTAGAGCAATCTCCTTTTTTAGGGATGGGATGCACTAAAGCTGTCTTCCATGAAATCGGTACTACGCCGAGTGAGTAGGAGAGCCGGAATAGGCGTGTTAGTACCGGCGCCAGCTCTGGAGCACATGATTTAAGTACAATCGGAGGGATGCCATCCGGTCCACTCGACTTATGGACGTCCAAGGAAAAAAGTGCTTTACGTACGGAAGACTGCAAGAATTTTAATTCCGTCATAGAACTATAGCACTGCGGGACGGTAGGCGGTGCATTTCCTTGGTCGTCCAGAGTCGAGTTGGCCGCAAAGAACGAGCCCAAAAGATCGGCCTTCTCCCTTGCGGTATGGGCCAGAGAGTCATTATCTCCGTGTAAGGGTGGAAGAGAGGGCTGTGAGAAATTCCCCAAGACAGCCTTGGCGAGAGACCAGAACGCACGAGTTCCCGAAGGAAGGCGAACTAATTTCTCACCAATTCTGCCAATGTGTTCAGATTTTGCCTTGGCGATAGCTCTTTTAAAGAACCTCGAAGCGGAATTGTACTCCTTACGTAACGCGCCGGTTTTTTCATCACGAGATGTCGACGCTGCAGCCCAAGCCCGGTAGCATTTATAAACATCCAAATTTTCGCATTTATAATATTCATATAGATATTTCGTTAAACATTATCGTTTGGCTTTCAAAGTGGAAGGCAACGGATGAAAAGTTGGTATACCATATTTAGCTTAACAGCAGTGTAATCAAGACGAAGGTTCCAATGATTTTCGGAAACAGTACAGAAGGTACAGATACGGATTTATTCTATTTTTATAGACATATCGGTCAGTCCGTTCTAAACATAAATAAACGCATGAATAACCATTTAAAATGAAAAACCATAAGGATAACCAAGTTTATTTGTTGGTTTAGGTAGGTATGTTACTCTGTGGTTAGTCCTATCAGTGCACGTGCACTAGATCTACACCGATTTCCTGTATAAATTGTACTTGTCTCTACAAAACTATTTTGATGACGCGTCTAACGCGCTCGTAGCAACCGACGAGTGATCTCAATCGATCGCCACAATCACGAAAATGTTCAGAAAGAGAAAATGTTTCCGAATGAGTCACCTTTATTTGGCATCTAATCCCTTCTGGGCTTCGGTAAGCACGTTAAACCTCCGCAAGTTATTCTTATTACAAGTGGTACAGACTCAACTTTGTAGACTATATATAAAGCCCCGTTTTTATTTTGTTTAGTACGAGTGTGAGTATTTAATGCAGGTGCTTAGTATTAAGATAAAAATACATGAAGACAGCCGTTGATCAGCGCGAGTAATAAGCAATCAGCATCTTTTCACTTTTACTACGCTGATTACGAATCACTCGCACTGGTCCACGGCTATCTTCACGTATCTTTGGCTTAATACTAAGCACCTGCATTAAACACTCACACTCGTACTAATCAAAGTGAAAACGGGGCATAAATCCCGACGGAACACTTGATAAATGATAACCATTCACCGCTCCCCATTAACACCCGCATTACAACGTCCCTAAGATGTACTTGCATTCGGTCCTATAAAAAGTAATTTCCTCGAATACTAGCGTTCACACTGTCACATGCTGTACTTTCATAATTTTCAACGGACAACGAATGTTCTTTAAAAAAATCCTATTAAGTAGCAGATAATATTTTACCAACCGTTAAAATCCATCCGTATCCGTATCCTTAACAATAATTTAACATACTTTGTAATTCTAATTATTATAAATTAATTACTAGCTATCCCCTGCGGTTAAGCACTAAGGTATCCAATATACCTATTCTATAACCTTTCTTAATAAATAATAAATGTAAGTTATAAAGCACTAATATATCTAAATATAAAATCTACTGATACCTATATAATCACCCCATTTGTCGAGCGGTTAGAGAACTACAGGTCGATGGGGTATGGGTTCGATTTGTATCCGATTCGATTGACAGGCACATCTTTGTGTTATGAGCATAGGTGTTTATATTTCTGGGGTTAGGTATATATATTGTTAGGTATATTTATTTGTAATATGAATAATATTGTAAATAATGCTTGAATGTAATATTAATATTCGTTTATCTCGCATAATAGATATTAGAATTTGTTGTTATCAAAATGCTGCACTAATCGTGGAATCGTTTATATCAAATTATAAACTTGGAAGTGGTGCCATCTGAACTGATCAGTTTGAAGTTGACATTTTTCAATCTACTCTACTTTTAATTATTGTAAAACCGTCATTCTGCTTTTTTATATCATAAGATAGCAAACAAGCAGATGGGTCTCCTGATGGAAAGTGTCAACCATCGCCTATAGACACCAAAGGTGTTAATGGTGCGTTGCTATCTTATGGCGAGGTCTAATGCCACATGCATAAGTTTACCGGCTAACTTACCCTCTAAACCGGAACACGACAGTGACAAGCACTGACGCTATTGCGGCAGGAATAGATAAGGCGGTGGTACCAGACCGAGGCGAGACAATGCAGAACTCTACCACCTAGTAGCCACGATGGTAGTGACTCGATAGCCATTCGGTCGCCTTTTACGACCTGCCTGGCAGAACGGCAGTTGGCCTATTCTTCAAAGGAGGCCGGCAGGCGTATCATCTAACGTTTGCAATTCGCCAGCAATCAGCGATGACTCTTAAACGTAATGAAAAAATCATAAAAAACGTCGCCAATTGCTTGCTGGTCACTAGATGCACTTTTTGCAATGTCACAGCATCAAAATTAATCAAGCTGCAACGACTACCACTAATGTACAAGGCTGTTATGTGTCTTGCAAAAACTAAACAATCACGATAATTTCACATTGCGAGTTACGTAATCACCCCGCGGGACCAACACGGCGAGTAAGTAAGTTCTGCTGTAAGTCTTCAAAGAAAAAACATCTATATACCGATTTCCTTACCTTCTGAGCCGAAACGAGCAAATAATTTATGTCTATGTCTGACGTCTGTAACAGAACTCAGAAGAGTCTGCAGGTGCCCTAACTCTACAATAACTTACAGCAATGTTTGGTGTAATGTGGTTGGGTTCATTCAATATAATATTTTGTCGCTTTGCAAGTGATGCACATTAAGTAGAAAGGTTGTGAAGTGAAATTAAAATACAAGAGTGCTAAGTGTGAGTTTTTCTTTTCGCATTCGATCGTGAGCGCGTTTCGAGTTTACTAGGAATTTGTATGTGATTTGTACAGTGTCACCTAGTGGTAAACTGGTTTCTCACGTTTACCACTAGGTGGCGCTGTACAAATCACATACAAATTCCTAGTAAACTCCAAACGCGCTCACGATCGAATGCGAAAAGAAAATTCACACTTAGCACTAAGTACATTTACATTGTGTCTAAATGTAGGAAGGTGCTTTGATAAAGTAGTAATAGTTTAGTATTTTTAAATTTTTAGGTATTAATACAATTTAATTTAAAACATTACAATAGTAATCTTCAAAGCCTGGTAACAAAAACCAAGATCGTCGTCGTATATCGCATATAATTAGATTCTATTGTCATTTTGTACAATAAAACTAAAGAATTATTACACATACAAAAAATAACTAATTTGAGTCATTGCTTACCTATACTTAGCAGATATTGGATTTTTTTATTATAAAATTTAATTTCTAATCTGTGTAGTTTATTTATTTATGTCAAGGGATTATTTCAATACCAATATGTCAAAGGATTATTTCAATTACAAAAAAACATTTTTTATTTGACTGTACAAAAATCTATTGTTTGCTATATGTTTTTAATCTGAGCCGCTCCGTACTCAAACAACTAACAAAAAATATAATATGTTTTTTACATATGTTACAATTGGACCCGCGGGCCAATATCTTAGCGGGCCCAAACGACGGACTACCCGGAAGGAGTTTGTTTTGTTATATTAATTAGCGTACCTTGTGGTCAAGGGGATAGCCTATTCGGTCAAGATTATGAGATCCCGGGTTCAAGCCCCGGATTGGGCAAAACTATGAGAGTTTTTAGAGGGTTTTCTGGAAAATCCAAAATGTCAGTGGCAGCTCGGAGTCTGACGGTGTGGTGTCTTACCACTCCCGTGCCTGGAATGGGCACGTAAAGCCGTCGGTCCACGGTAATCACAAGAAATAGTCGATAATCGTTATCAGGTCGGTAAAATGCGGTGATGGGGATTACCACTCATACCACCAACCGACAAACCGGTAAATTGTGGTCATTGACATAAAAAAGGGTTTTTTATATCAATGATTGTGGTGATCTAAAAAGTCAATAGACGTTCTGTTTGCTCTGCCTACTCCGTAAGGGAACTGAGCGTGACGATAATATTAATTTGCTCTATTTTAATGTTTCTAATATTTCTTTCGAGTGTATATTATTACTTTATCAGCCGAAACAAAAGTTGTCTGACATGGCGCCGCAAGGCCGGCCCTAATGAGAGTTCGCCAGAGTCCGCGCCCTAATTACACCAACACATTGTTTGTATTCTCTACTCCAGCCGATACAAAAATAGACTATTGTTCATTATTTTCATACCAATCATAAATATTTACAGCGTTTGTTTTGTTTACTGTCGCTATAGTGAATACATTAGAGAGGAAGCTCGACTTACAACAAATGGCTTGTTCTGAAAGCTATAGACTCCACTGTCTACATTTTGTTCAAATTAAAACCTGTACAAACTGTATATTGCATCTGTCATTGTCAAAATACAATAGACCTTTGTAGCTCTGCGATAACCACCAGTAATATCTGGGTAGTCTAAAGACGGCTACAACTCAACTTTTTATCCCGGAAAAAGTTTGTGATCCCGCGGGATTCACAAAAAACTGTTATAATGCAGCGGGCTGCAAGCTGCAGCTAGTACATAATATATAAGACTCCACGCCATGGCAGATATGATAAAATATATCATCTTCGCTTTGCATGTATTTGAACTCTAAAAATATTTATCAACATTTTATTTTACCACTCTATGCGACAAGATTGATTAATGTATACCTATGCCTAGGTCAAGTTACAGCTTCCTTCAAGGACAGACAGATATGACGAAACTGACTGGGTTTATTGTTGACTGCGGAACCATTAAAAATGTGATAACTAACTTTATAATAAAGATCATTATAACAATGACTTTGCATTAGCGATAAAGAGCTAACTATTATCTAATGCCCGGATAGCGATAAGCTTGCCAACTATCACATTTGTGGGACCAAGTATCTTCGGCTAATCGTGGATGCACTTGTACCTCTGCTTACATCATCGGGGATACGGACGTGAAGATACTACTTATCACCTATTATCATTTTTATTAAAGTTTTCAATTGATAAGCGCAATTTTATCGGTATTTTTTACACTTTTACCTTAAAGATAAGCCTATCTTAAACAACACATTCGACGAGATTTGTAGAACTTTTTGTTTATATATATTTTAAATTATAACCTCATGGAGTAGGCTGAATGGCTTAACCTCTTAGCCAGGTACAAAAAAACATGAAACGTCATATCTCTAAATAACTCATAAATGAATACTATATGCGTCAAGTAACATATGCGTGATATATTCCTTGCGTGGAATATGAGGTAAGTACAGGCTATACGGCTACCACAGATACGTTAATGTATCTTGTGATTACCGACACAACCGATTAGGTAATTGGTTGTTATTTATTATTTATTTTGTAACATGTTAAAAAAAAGTAATAAAAAACATTTACTCTTAAAAACCTCCTAGGTCACCTCTTAAATACATAATATGCCTTTAGCCTTCCTCATTAACATCATTATCATTGAATAAAAAATAAAACCCTTCAAATCCTACAACCAATCTAGATTAGTGAGGCAAAACAATCAAACAAAAATCCATTCAGCTTACTTTTAACTACCTATATAGTATAGATACTCTATCGAAATAAAATTTTACCACGAACGAATACAAGCAATGGCTAGAATGAGAATAATGCTCGATAATGAGTTAAACGAATAATTAAAACTAATGTATGTATTTATTACTTGAACGAGCAACTGCCAGGTTTTGTTTCGGTGTCTGCTCGCAGAAGCAGTCTTCCGAAACGACGGTACAGTCATCTCTGTTATTTTTATATTTTACTCATCTGTAAATAGTTTTAGAGCTTAATTTTTTTCTCTAAGATAGCACGTCTATAATACTGACTGTTATAGGTAGCACATAATATGTATGATTGACTGTTTCATTGTGGCAAGTAATATTACAAAAATGATAGATCGTACAAGGTGTGTTTATATGCTAAAATATATTTCTTTATTTTAGCTCATAGGCATAAATAATTTCCAATGCTACTTAAAATATGGCATCTCACTATAAAGATTCAATGTATTAAATATTTTTCATAAGAGATTTAGCGTCGAAATACATGTGTGTATTGATTGCAACATTCCCATTCCCACAATTTCCGCTTACCATAATATAAGGTAATAAATATTTTATTTTTTCTTCCAGGTAATATCTAAATCAACAGCTGACCCCATAAGGTAGATTAAACACACAGATTATTGTAAAACTAAATCTACATTAAGCGGAGAGGCGTAGTAAATGGCCATAAGTTAATTTAAACATCAAACACACATCCATATTCTTGCAAATAAATATTTTTCAATTCATTTCATTTCAAAACATTCTTGTCATATCTAAAAAAATAAACCTTTAATTTTACCTCGTGTTGAAGAATTTGCCGTTTTTGAAGAATAGATCGAATGCCTTACTGCTAACTTCTATTAACAGGCTAAAGGAGCTAATATATTATGTCACTAGCTACAGACTATATTTCTGCAACGTCTCCAGACTCGACCCAGTTTGGTACTAGGGCTGTACTTCTTCATTTCGCAATATCATTGACTTGTCACAATCGAATCGTATTCCGGTTTGGAAGGTAAGATAGCCAGTAAATATATGCATGTGTGTTTTAACCCCGCCACACGGTGTCTATAGGGGATGGTTATGAGTAGTAGGGATTCGTTGGTTCCCGACCACCCGGGTCGTTGGGTCTGGATCCCTGTTTCTGTCCCACCTGTGTTTCTGACCCACTTGGTGGTCGGTCAAAACTAAAAAAAAAAAAAAAAAAAAAAAAAATTTGGTGTCAAAATGGGGGTTTCCGGGTACGCCCGATCGATTGCAAGCATCCGTTTTTTGATATCTCGCACGGTTGCAAAGTTAGCATTCCTGGCTCTCCTTCGTTATCTAATCACCTCATTATCATTAAGCTCGAACGCCCGTCACACAATCGCACTATTAAAAGCTCATTAGGACGTCTCGCATTGCGTATCACTTGCAACTAATGAATATGGAATAAAATAAATATCATCAAGCTGATTCCCGTGTCGAGAAGGCAGAGCGAGCGTCTTAACGTTCCACTGCGATTCACCTGTTCAGCGGACAAAAGCACGATTATGGCGATCATTCTATTATCATTTTAGCAGCCTGTAACGACTTTTACTTGTTTTTTTTTTATAGTAATTTATATCATTAACATCGTGAGTACTGACTAGTTGGTGAGTTCTGCAACGTCTCGACCAGGTTGAGTACCACCACCTTGACCCATCTTATTACATACATCATCAGTGCTAGTCGCTGTGGTGGTGCTATTATTACTGGGTCTGTGTGCTTATTAAATATATTCCAGTACTTGTATGCATGTAAAAAAGTATCTTCACGGCCATATCCCCGAAGAGGTAGACAGAGGTACAACTAATGCTCCCACGATTAGCCGAAGATACTAAGTTCCACAACGTGATAGGTGACAATCCCGACCCAGGAATCGAACCTAGGACCTCATGTGGCAAGCATCGTCACCGCACCATTATGCCGCAGAGGTGATTTGTTTGAATGTATTTATTTAGTGTTGTTGACAAACACCCATATTGCATGATGTCTGGGCTAGCAGGATCGGTCACTTCCGGTATCAAAAGCTTCACATGCTCTTAAGGTATGTGGGTGTTTCGCAATACACAAGTATGAACTTCACTAACGATTCATTGGAATGTTGTATCATAATTGCTAATGCGAATGTGATGAGCAACAAGATTTGTAACAGAACGTGTTCGCTAATGTTAATTGCTTAAAACTTCCTATATAAACCTTGGATGAAAGCACATCTACAATATATCAAATAATTATTTTAACAGAGATAGTGCTACATTATTGTAACGTGTGTGTGTGTGTTATTGTGTTCACGTGCTACTTCGATAATATGGATGTAAGTATCTCATTTATTGCTCTTATAATATCTTATATATTAAATATGTGTAATGAATGTAGATATAATATTTTTGTCGTTTCATATTTTTACAATATTATTCATGTATTTCACCGGAGAGGAAAGTATACTTGTATGATGAACGTACACATATTTTTTCAGATTTGGTTAGAAAATAATATTTATACCTACATGCACACACAGAAATGATGTATGTGTTAAATCTATACATATGTGTACTACATGTATACTGAACAGAAATTTTACCTAAATATATTCAGTCGTTAAGGCGTGTAAGAACTTGTAACAAATATACACGCACAAACTTTAGATTTATAACATAGTATTAGGATTTTACGTTAGCTATGTCGTAGTGTCTAATATTTGGTATTATGTCCTTTACAGAATTCCTCGAGCATCCTTGAAGAGAACACTTTAAAACATTATTATTATCCACTGTCTGACGACGACGAGTCAGATTTACAATTGACACAGCCATTGAAAATAAAAAGAACACGTAGCAGCAGCAGTTTGGACGACCTATTTGAAAAGCCAGCCAAAAAGAAGAAAAAAATGTCGTCCTGCGTTGGAAGGGCGTCTCGAGATGGTGGAATGGCATACATATCAACCAATACCGACGATGGGGCGCAAGCCACACACTTTGTAAAAATAGAAGTTTACGATCTAAAAAAACTGGCGAGGATACCCCCAACTGATCATTGGAAACATGCAACCACTCGGATTAAATATTATGCGGCAAGTCATAGGCTCAACAAAATCAATGAAGTGATCTATGATATATCTAAGGAAATAGCCGATGCACCTGACGTAAAAAAATATCACTTCGACAAAAATACTTGATATTGTTCTTTCAATGACTGATTTTTTAAGTATGCTATTGTATAAAGTTTCAATGTAATTAGAGATAATAATGTGATTGGTGATTAATTTTAGTCATCAGTTAACAATTTTAAAAGAATTTTAAAGGTCTTTAGTTAATGAAGTGGGCGTGGAAAGGTGCCATATATATAACAGCGTTGCACTAAACAAGTGCTATTATTGTATATTTTAACGCAGTTGTCGTACAACCAACTGTAAAAATGTCTTTTATAAAAAGTTTATATTTTGAATTAAGTAACGATACTTTAGTTGAGTCACTATATGATTCGTGCTACGATGCTGAACTATATGAAATATGTTGCAAAGTAGAGAAGGAACAAGCTCAATGTAAACGTAAATCTGAAGATAATTATCAAAATGGCAATCATGAAAAACATCGCCGAATCAATGAAGATGAGTTTTGTCATGGTCACCGAAATAGATCACAGCCTTTCGTTGACTCTCAATATTTAGACTCAGAACTCTACAACATGTGTGAAACTATTGAAAGGTAAACGCAATTTATTGTTATATGAAATATTATTATTTATATACCCGCTATATGCAGTTTCTTAATTATTAATAAATTTTCAGTACTTTCATCCAAGTGGGTTGTGGAGAACCAGGTGCAATACCATCTACATCTAAAGATCATACATTTCATAATATAGAGACGTCGATTCAAGAATGTACACCATCTACTGTGAAAATGATGAAGTGTACTACTTGCAACGTTAATGTAAAAAAAAGGTATTTTTCCAATCATGTTAATAGTCATTTACATAAAAATAACTTATTTAAATTGAAACACTCCTTGGAAAACGTAGATATAATTGAAACTGCATTTAAAGACCGATTACTAACATATAGGATAGGTACGAATTCTTCCAAGGATTTTACAACCCCGGAATTATATTTTTCTTCAATCAATAACAGTGTTGTGCAACTACTCTCCGAATGTATAAAACAATTTACTACATTTAAGGTTAATTTTATATTGCGGGGGAGTTTTATTCAGCAAACGAAAGATTTAAAAAATTCATTTGATTTTCAGACTTCCAACTATATTGTTTGTATGAGTACTGATGTTAATGAACTAATTACATCTGTTTATAGTATCTTAACCAATAAGATTAGTGAATTTGAAAGGAAAGATAGTGGTTGGAGCCTTCAACACCTGACCGAATTAGATTTGAATGTAGGAAAGTTTAATCCCTGTCGGGGTAGTTCTTTTATTGAGCTGCCACGTGACATACGTTCTAAAAAGGCAGTTATTAATGTGAAAAACACAGATGTTCTTTGTTTCAAATGGGCAATTCTCTCCGCTTTATATCCTGCACAAAACCATTCTGATAGAGTCACTGCTTATAGCCAACACTCTAATAAATTAAAATTTAATCAAATAGCATTCCCAGTAAAATTACGTGATATTTCAAAATTTGAAATTTTAAATAATCTAAGCATTAATGTTTTTGGTTTAGAGTACAGTAAAAAAGAAAAAAAAAATATCGTAGTTGGGCCTTTACACCATACAAAACAACGTAGACCTGTTCACGTAAATTTATTGTTATTAACACATGGCAACACTAATCATTATTGCTACATTAAAAACTTATCTCGTTTATTGTCAAAACAAGTTACTAATCGAAACAATGCAATTTTTATTTGCGATGGGTGTTTACTATTCTTTACTAAGAAAGATGCTTTAATGAATCACCAAAAAAGTGACTGTATGCAAATCCGTACGGAAATTCCATCCGTAAATGCTTTAAGGAAGGATTGGTTTGGTACATTAACACACAGCAATAAGTTAAAATTTGAAAGCTATCACAAAAAACTAAAAATTCCATTTGTAATATATGCAGATTTCGAATCATTTTTAAAGCCAATTTATAGTTGTTCGAATAATCCATGTGCATCACACACAGAAAATGTACAGAAACATGATGTATATAGCTTTGGTTATTATATTAAATGTTCATATGATGATAGCATTTCAAAATATGTATCTTATAAAGGAAATGATTGTGAGTGTGTATTTATTCAGAGTTTAATTAAGGATTTAGAAAACATTATAGAACGTAACACTTTCCGCAAATCACCAAAACCACTATCTGAACAAAATGTAAACTTTACAACACATGATAGTAAATGTTACGTTTGTGATTTAGATTTAAATTGTGAAGATTTCACCGTGTATGATTCATATACCGGCGAATTTAAAGGTTTTGCACATACAATTTGTGGTAAGAAATATGTAACGCCTGACTTTGTACCAGTCATATTACATAACATGAGCCATTATGATGCTCACTTTATAGTCCGTGCTTTACACGTAGTTGAAGGTAACATTCAAGTAATACCACAAAACAAAGAAAAATACATATCTTTTTCAAAAACTATAAAGATCAACAATCGTAGTATTAGTATACGATTTATAGATTCTTTAAAGTTTATGTCCAGTAGTTTAGAAAAATTATCTCAAAACCTAAATAATGAACAATTTATTGAATTACGTAAAAACTTTCCAAATAATGAGGACTTTGTACGTGTAAAGCGAAAAGGAATTTATCCGTATGAACAAATGCAATCATTTCATTCTTTAAATTTAACAACGTTACCCCCTAAGGAAAGGTTTTATAATTCAATGTCCGATTCTAATGTGTCAGATGAAGATTATAAACATGCAAAGGACGTGTGGCAACATTTTAAATGTAAAAATATGGGTGATTATTCCGATCTATATTTAAAAACAGATGTTTTATTGCTGACCGATGTATTCGAGAATTTTAGAAATGTATGTTTAACTACTTACTATTTGGATCCATGTCACTATTACACAGCACCAGGGTTAAGTTGGGATGCCATGATGAAATTAACAAAAGTGGAATTGGAGTTATTAACAGACTTTGAGATAATTTCTTTTTTAAAATCAGGTATACGAGGTGGTATTTCACAGTGTAGTAATCGCTATGCTAAAGCAAACAATCAATACATGGAAGATTATAATAAGGAACAACCTGATTCCTATCTGATATATTTGGATGCCAATAATTTATATGGGTGGGCAATGTCACAATATCTTCCAATAAATAACTTTGAATGGGTAGATGTCAACACAAAATTCGATGTTTCTGACGATTCTGATTATGGATACATAGTAGAAGTAGATTTGGAATATCCTGAAAACCTACATGATACTCACTCAGATTTACCTTTATGTCCTGAACGTATTTGCACAGACCAATCTATTCACCCCAAATTAGTAACAAATTTAAATAATAAAACAAAATACGTAATTCATTACCGAAATCTTAAACAGTGTTTGTCACTGGGCTTAATACTTAAAAAGGTTCATAGAATTTTAAAATTTAGACAAAGTCCTTGGTTAAAACAATACATAGATCTTAACACATCTCTTCGAACTTTATCAAAAAATGAGTTTGAAAAAGATTTCTATAAGTTAATGAATAATTCAATATTTGGTAAAACGATGGAAAACATAGAAAAAAGAGTTGATGTTAAGTTACTTACCCATTGGGAAAATCTTGGAAAGACCCAAGGAGCTCAATCACTTATTGCACGTCCCGAATTTCATAGTCTTTCTATATTTTCCGAAAACTTAGTAGCTGTTCAACTCAAAAAGGTAAAACTTGAATACAATAAACCAATATATCTCGGATTTTGTATACTGGATATTTCAAAAACCTTAATGTTTGATTTTCATTACACCTATATGAAAAGTAAGTTTTTAAGCCCAAAATTACTATATACTGATACAGATAGTTTAATATACCAAATATATACGAAAAACTTTTACAGTGATATTAAACCAGATTTAGAAAAATATTTCGATACTTCAGATTACCCGGAAAATAATATTTATAATTATAACCTGATAAACAAGAAAAAAATCGGGGTTTTCAAAGATGAAAATAATGGGCAAATATTTCGTGAATTTGTTGGGTTGCGATCAAAAATGTATTCAATGATAGTTGATAATAAATTAATAACTAAAGCTAAGGGTGTTAATAAGAGTGTTACTAAGAAATTAACATTCAAAGATTTTGAGTCCTGTTTAATGAATAACACAATCAAATTAGCGGAAATGTATAGATTCAGATCGATTAAGCACATAGTTTTTACTCAAAAAATTAATAAGATTTGTTTGTCTTCTAATGATACTAAAAGGTATTTAATACCTAATTCAACAGACACCCTCGCATGGGGGCATTATTCAATAAGATAATTTAAAGAAATTGTAAATATTTTTGTTTGTAATTTGTAATAAATGTAACGTAGTTTTAAGTATTTTTAATATTTGTAACTGTAGTTTTAAGAATATAAACTCCGTAGCACTTAAGTGAAATGACATACTTTGTATAGTAATAAGTTTCTTTCTATAAAATAAATAAATAAATAAAATAATTTGTGTAAAAATATGTATAGTATAAATGTGTTCTGAGCAATAAATTTATTTGTATATAAAGACTCTGTTTTATTTCTTCATATGCCATTATAAATTATTGTTTATAAAGAGGTAGACGTTTAATATAATACGGAATAAAAATGATTCACTTTATTCATCCATTCACATCGATAGTGGCTGGACCTAGTGGATGTGGAAAGTCTAACTTTGTTTCAAATTTTTTGACTTACATAAAAGATATATGTGATGTCAAGTTTGATAAAATATTATGGTGTTATGATGAAATGCAACCACTTTATAATAGAATAGATGTGACATATATCCAAGGAATACCTGATATGAATATGTTTAATGGGAAACACCCTCAATTACTCATTATCGATGATCTTATGAGAGAATCGGATGGTCGTATAGTTGATATCTTCACGAAAGGAAGCCACCACAGAAATTTAAGTGTATTTTACATAACCCAAAACTTATTCCATCAGGGCAGAGGTCAGAGAGATATTTCTCTAAATACCAGCTATCTCATATATTTCAAAAATCCTCGAGATAGGACACAAATAAAACATTTGGCCCGTCAGGTGTTTCCCGACAATCCAAAATTCGTGGAAGAATCTTACAGAGATGCTACTAATGAGCCTCATGGGTATTTGATGATAGATTTAAAACAAGCTACGAATGACGCATATCGGTTTAAGACGAAAATATTTCCCTTAAATGAACATTGTATAGTGTATGTACCGAAAAAAGGATTTAAATACGATTTGAACGATGAGATTCTTAATAGTATCCGATGAATGGTGTCGGTGAAACAGCGTCTACTGCAAAGTCCAGTAGAAAAATTTTATACACTTTTAAATCAAAATATCGCAAACTTTTAATACAATCTTACAGTGATAATGAATTAGATCTTATTTGTGAAAACCTTTATAAAATTTTTGATGGAAAACTTGCAGATGTCACTAAGTCTTCGGGTAACATTCTGCAGTGCAGTTGTTTTTTGATACCGTTTATAAACTATTTTACACCTTAAAATTTCTCAGTGTAGAGCTATGTCGAAAAGAGTGAAGACACATCAAGATTTATTAAGAGCTTTACATACACTGAAACCCAAACATCGTACAGCCTTATTAAAAGTCTGTAGCGATGAGGAAATAAACTGTATTTGTGAATGTATTTATAATGTTCTGAATGGTAAAATAATATTGAAGGAAACAGAAAAGTCTAAATTAAAGAAATATAAAAAGCTGTTGCGTTTGCTAGTGTCGAAGGGTAAACATAGGTTAAGAAAGCGAATCATTATACAGAAAGGTGGGGCTTTTCTTCCTATTATTCTTAGCACAGTATTAAGTGGATTATTGAATTACATAATAAATAAATAAAAACAAAATGGATACTACAAAGAAAATGATATTGATTGAACCAGACGCATTGGAGCGACTAAAGAAAAGAGAAAATATTTCTGATGATTCTTTGTCAAGATTAGACAAGGAAATGCAAAAAATATTAAAAAGTAAAATTGATGATCGTGAAAAATGGTCATTATACCTCCAAGAATTACAGAAATACTTACACTTAATACAAGAAGATAAAAAACCTTTAAAGTTACCTATCACAATTGAAGAAGTTAAAGACAACACAAGCGAGAAGCAGATGATTCCATTTGTAAAAGAGTTATCACCAGTTCAGGACGTACAGACACCGGAATCTCCGGATATATTACTAAAACACTACACGGCTGATTATTTGAAACGACTTATTCCTAAAACTTACAAAAAGAAAGGTAGCATTCTTTTAGATACTCTTTATAAAAATAACGATAAAATTTCCTGGAATGATGATGGTACTGTTGTGATCAACAAAGAACATTTACCTCAAAGCAATATAATAGATCTCATAAATATAACTCTCCGACCCTTAAAATATAAACCTGATGGGTGGGAAAAGTTTGCAAAAGCATTAAAAGATATTAAAGTACCACTAATATGTGTTGGTAATCCTGAAATAAATAAATTCATGAATGAATTGTATGTAGAAGATTTTCGTCTTAATACTCCTACAAAACTAAATACACCGAAATTATCTAAACCAGGAAGAAAAATAGATTGGGAAAGATGGACACCTTATTAGATATACATAGTACTTACTATGATATAGCAAATCCGGCGGGATATAGTAGTGTAAATGCATTAACTAGAGCAATGAAAGGTAAAATGAATCGAAAACAAGTTCAAGAATGGCTGCAAAAACAGGAAACTTATACTCTTCATAAACCTATAAAAAGAAAATTTCCAAGAAACAGATATATCTTATCAAACTTAAATGAACTCTGGCAAGTAGATTTAAGTGATATGAGAAAGTATAGTCAATATAATGATGGTTATAATTATATTTTGTGTGTTATTGATGTATTTAGTAAATATGCATTTGTTAGACCCTTAATTAAAAAGAATTCACAATCAATAAAAAATTGTTTTGAGAGCATATTTTGCGAGGCAAAGGCCACACCTAGTCACATACAATCGGATAAGGGAACCGAATTCGTATCAAAAGATGTAAGACAATATTTAATGAATAAGAATATTAATTATTACACAACGAATAACCCTGATATTAAGGCTAGTATAGTGGAAAGGTTTCAGAGAACTCTCAAAACGAAAATGTGGCGATACTTCACCCACAAAAATACATATAGATACATAGATATATTGCAAGAATTAGTCTATTCCTATAATTATAGTTTTCATTCGACTATAAAAATGCGCCCAGTTGATGTTAATTTTAATAATATAATGACTGTATGGCGTAATATCAACGAAGGACGATTACAGGGGAAAAAAATGGTACACAATAATCAGGATCCAAAATTAAGTATAGGCGACTACGTTAGAATTACTAAATATAAGCATATATTTAAAAAAGGCTATGAGACTAATTGGAGTGATGAAATTTTTATAGTGGCCTCGGTAAAACGTAAGCCTGTATTGATTTATACCATAAAAGATATTCTAAACGAGGGAATTGTAGGTACATTTTATGAGAATGAATTACAAAAAGTTTCTTATGACCCCACATCGTATTTTAAAATTGATAAAATAATAGGTTCACGTTATTCTGGAATCAGAAAAGAAGTGCTTGTGAAGTGGGTAGGTTATCCGAATAAATTTAATACTTGGGTTCCTATATCAAATTTAAAGAAAATATAATGGATAATAGTTTTTATTTAACGTTACTTAGTAACAGCTCCATGGGCTACTTTCCAGAAAACACAACAGCAAACTTCTTCACTAAACTACCTAAAACTATTAAGCTAGAAGGAGAATGGGTGGTCGGTCTAGTTGAATGTCACTATCCGTGTAGTATGTTAAATGTACAGGATCATGAAAATGTAGTATACATTTCTAAAAAAGTATATTTACCCGATTCAAAAACAGATTATGCTAACGTTGAATATAAATCCCATATACCAGCAACAAACTACGAAAATATTAGTAACTTCTTAAACGCATTCAATGCAAATCCTTTATTAAATGGGAAAGTAAAGTTTCAACACGATGAAATATCAAGACTTGTCGCCGTAACAAATATGACAAGTAACATTACTCGAATAACAGCTAACCCCAAATTGTCACTTCAACTTGGGTTCGAACCCAATACAAATTTTGTTAGGCAGAATATTGGTAAGTATCCAATAAACTTACATTTAGGTCTACCGTCACAACTATTTATTTACTCCGATATAGTACATCCACAGATAATAGGAGATGTAATGTCATCTTTACTGAGAATAATTCCATTAGATCCTACGAAATATATTTATGGAGCCTACAAAATTAATGTATTTTCTCCTGCACACTATCTTCCTGTTTTACGTAGGGAATTTGATGTGATAGAAATTGATATAAGAACGAGCATTGGTGAAAGAGTACCATTTCAATTTGGAACCTCATGTATTAAGCTTCATTTCAAAAAAATAAGTTCTTAATATTACATTAAATATATAAAAATGGTATGTCCCTATCATCACTATTACTCTGCACAAGCAGGATCTGGTGTAGGTATAATTTATAAAGGAACACCATATCAACGTGGACATGGCATAGGGAGTTTTCTAGGGGGTTTATTTAGGTCAGTATTTCCAATTTTAAAAAGTGGCGCAAAGGTTCTTGGAAAAGAAGCATTAAACGCTGGAGTTGGTCTTCTAAGTGATTTGGTTGGAGCTCAACCTCTTGATGAATCGATAAAAACTCGATTCCGAACCGCTACTTCTAATTTAAAAAGAAAAGCTGATGAAAAACTCGACTCCATAATGGCAGGATCCGGTTATAAAAATAAAAGGCAAAGACTTAAGTCTATCACTCACAAGAAGACATCAAAACAAAGAAGAACTCTTAAAGGAGCTCTCAAAAATAAAAAAGATATTTTTGGAAATTAAAAATGGCGTTCCTACACAATAATTCTTGTGAATGTGTGAAATCAGAATTGGATATCTTTGCTTTACCGACAACACAAACAAGTATAGAGAGTGGTCAATGGATGCAATATCGTCCGATATCATCGCTAACTGATGATGGCCCTATCGAGTTTTTAATACCTGGTGCTGGTGATGAATATATTGACTTATCACACACAATGATTAGTATCAGTGCACGAATAGAAAATATTGATTCATCAAGATTAGCTGTCGATGCCAATGTTGCACCTGTAAATAATTGGCTACACTCGCTTTTTAGTCAGTTGGATATTTATTTAAATCAGAAACTTGTTTCTCCACCAAATAACACATATGCATATCGTGCGTATATAGAAACTTTATTAAATTATGGTCCAGCAGCGAAAGCTTCCCATCTTACCTGTGGTTTATGGTATGAAGATACTCCAGGAAAGTTTACTTCGTGTGACGCAACTAACGAAGGATTTGCTAAGCGACAGCAACTATCAAAGCAGAGTTCAACTATTGAAATGATAGGTCATTTACATGGTGATATATTTAATCAAGGGAAATTTTTAGTTAATGGTATTGAAATGCGGTTAAAATTAGTTCGTTCGAAAGATTCTTTTAATCTCATATCGTCCACAGTAGAAAATAAATTCAAAGTTAATATAATAAATGCTTCGCTCATAATCCGTAAAGCAAGAATCAATCCATCAATATTACTTGCACACGAAAAAGTACTAGCAACAACCACAGCTAAGTACCCAGTTGCTAGAGCTGAAGTAAAAGTATTAACTATTCCATCTGGTGTTCAAGGGAAAGTTCTTGATAATGTATTTCTTGGGCAAATGCCTAAAAGGTGTATTATAGGATTCGTTAGCAATAAAGCATTTAATGGCAGTTTCGAAACGAATCCCTTCGATTTTAAACACAACAACCTCAATCTGCTTAGTGTATATGTAGATGGACAGCAAATACCACCGAAAACATTAACTCCCAATTTTTCCGACAATGCTTTTACCAGCGTTTATCATACATTATTCTCTGGGACCGGTATACACTTTTTAAATGAAGGCAATTCGATATCTAAAGAAGCTTTTGCAAACGGGTACTGTCTAATGGCTTTTGATATGACTCCAGACTTAAGTGCAAACTCTACAACTCATTGGAATTTAGTAAAACGTGGAAGTGTTAGAATAGAAGTACGGTTTGAAGGTACTTTGTCATCAACTGTAAATTGTATAGTATATGCAGAATTTGATAATGTTATAGAAATAAACAAAAATAGAGAGGTTATTATAGATTATAATAGCTAATCTTAATTTAAATTAATTTATGAAATTGTACTTATATATTGTATTGCTAGTGTATTTACTGTCAATTTCATTCAGCATATCTTTAAAAATAGACGCTTTTAAAAATTAAATTCTATGATGGATTCTATAGAAATCCAAAAGTTTCTGGATATGGTTAATGGTAGCTTAAAGCTTAATGTTTTTGCAGCTAATCGTATACCAGTACATGTTAGCTTACCCTTTTATTCTATATCAAATTTAGATCCTGATACAAAGCCTGGTTCTCATTGGGTAGCAATATGCATTGATAAACATGGTGTTGGGGAATATTTTGATTCTTTCGGGAGAAAGCCAACTGGTTATCATGAGTCATTTTTGATAACAAATTGTAAGAAGTGGAATTATAATAATAAAGTAATTCAAAATTGTTTTAGTTCTATGTGTGGAATTTACTGTCTAGTTTTTATATATTTCAGATATTATGGAGTATGTATGTTTAACTTCACTAATATGTTTACTACTAATACTGTTATTAATGATAAAATTGTAAATAATTTGTTTAAATACTTTTTCTGTAATAAAATATAATTGATAAAGAAATTTCGTTGTATTATTTTACCCTGTATGTCATAGGAATACAAAAAAAACAAATGGGATAACAAAAATAAAACCTTTATTTAAGTATTCAAGTATTAATCACATTATTATCTCTAATTACATTGAAACTTTATACAATAGCATACTTAAAAAATCAGTCATTGAAAGAACAATATCAAGTATTTTTGTCGAAGTGATATTTTTTTACGTCAGGTGCATCGGCTATTTCCTTAGATATATCATAGATCACTTCATTGATTTTGTTGAGCCTATGACTTGCCGCATAATATTTAATCCGAGTGGTTGCATGTTTCCAATGATCAGTTGGGGGTATCCTCGCCAGTTTTTTTAGATCGTAAACTTCTATTTTTACAAAGTGTGTGGCTTGCGCCCCATCGTCGGTATTGGTTGATATGTATGCCATTCCACCATCTCGAGACGCCCTTCCAACGCAGGACGACATTTTTTTCTTCTTTTTGGCTGGCTTTTCAAATAGGTCGTCCAAACTGCTGCTGCTACGTGTTCTTTTTATTTTCAATGGCTGTGTCAATTGTAAATCTGACTCGTCGTCGTCAGACAGTGGATAATAATAATGTTTTAAAGTGTTCTCTTCAAGGATGCTCGAGGAATTCTGTAAAGGACATAATACCAAATATTAGACACTACGACATAGCTAACGTAAAATCCTAATACTATGTTATAAATCTAAAGTTTGTGCGTGTATATTTGTTACAAGTTCTTACACGCCTTAACGACTGAATATATTTAGGTAAAATTTCTGTTCAGTATACATGTAGTACACATATGTATAGATTTAACACATACATCATTTCTGTGTGTGCATGTAGGTATAAATATTATTTTCTAACCAAATCTGAAAAAATATGTGTACGTTCATCATACAAGTATACTTTCCTCTCCGGTGAAATACATGAATAATATTGTAAAAATATGAAACGACAAAAATATTATATCTACATTCATTACACATATTTAATATATAAGATATTATAAGAGCAATAAATGAGATACTTACATCCATATTATCGAAGTAGCACGTGAACACAATAACACACACACACACGTTACAATAATGTAGCACTATCTCTGTTAAAATAATTATTTGATATATTGTAGATGTGCTTTCATCCAAGGTTTATATAGGAAGTTTTAAGCAATTAACATTAGCGAACACGTTCTGTTACAAATCTTGTTGCTCATCACATTCGCATTAGCAATTATGATACAACATTCCAATGAATCGTTAGTGAAGTTCATACTTGTGTATTGCGAAACACCCACATACCTTAAGAGCATGTGAAGCTTTTGATACCGGAAGTGACCGATCCTGCTAGCCCAGACATCATGCAATATGGGTGTTTGTCAACAACACTAAATAAATACATTCAAACAAATCACCTCTGCGGCATAATGGTGCGGTGACGATGCTTGCCACATGAGGTCCTAGGTTCGATTCCTGGGTCGGGATTGTCACCTATCACGTTGTGGAACTTAGTATCTTCGGCTAATCGTGGGAGCATTAGTTGTACCTCTGTCTACCTCTTCGGGGATATGGCCGTGAAGATACTTTTTTACATGCATACAAGTACTGGAATATATTTAATAAGCACACAGACCCAGTAATAATAGCACCACCACAGCGACTAGCACTGATGATGTATGTAATAAGATGGGTCAAGGTGGTGGTACTCAACCTGGTCGAGACGTTGCAGAACTCACCAACTAGTCAGTACTCACGATGTTAATGATATAAATTACTATAAAAAAAAAACAAGTAAAAGTCGTTACAGGCTGCTAAAATGATAATAGAATGATCGCCATAATCGTGCTTTTGTCCGCTGAACAGGTGAATCGCAGTGGAACGTTAAGACGCTCGCTCTGCCTTCTCGACACGGGAATCAGCTTGATGATATTTATTTTATTCCATATTCATTAGTTGCAAGTGATACGCAATGCGAGACGTCCTAATGAGCTTTTAATAGTGCGATTGTGTGACGGGCGTTCGAGCTTAATGATAATGAGGTGATTAGATAACGAAGGAGAGCCAGGAATGCTAACTTTGCAACCGTGCGAGATATCAAAAAACGGATGCTTGCAATCGATCGGGCGTACCCGGAAACCCCCATTTTGACACCAAATTTTTTTTTTTTTTTTTTTTTTTTTTAGTTTTGACCGACCACCAAGTGGGTCAGAAACACAGGTGGGACAGAAACAGGGATCCAGACCCAACGACCCGGGTGGTCGGGAACCAACGAATCCCTACTACTGTTATGTCTTTCCATTAGGAGAACCATTTGCTTGTGCGCTGTTGTATCATAAAAAATGAAATGAGATTTAAACTACATATCCACTACTACACATTAAATATTAAAGGTACCAAATTAGACATATATTTAAAGTATATTAAAATTAAAATTTACATTTATTTAAATATCTATATTTAAAAAAATGTAAATAAAAAAGACAAGAACGTTGAGTTTCTTCCGCCGGATCTTCTAAGTGTGTGGCCGCATTCCGATTCGGTAATATTAAAAAAATGCCGACTCGTCAAAAGTGCCTGTAGAGGTTCATTTAAATAAAACATTTTTGACTTAGCAAGTGTTCTTGTAAAAGTTGAGTACAGTACAATAGGAACGGCTTTGTTACCCTTGCGTCGTAGACCCTGGTGAGCGCGTCGTACCGGATGGAGCCGAGGAAGATGACCGCCTGCGCCGCGCCACCGCGCCCGCGCGCCACCAGCTCCACGCACACCATCTCACCGTCGCGCACCACTATGTCGCAGAACACCTGCCACCACCACACATACCTCCTGTACTACTCAACACACTATCTTACACTAAATACGTTAAAGTTGCCATGTTGCTCAGGCCCCCTTTTAAAGAATGGTCTGTCATTCTGTCAGGCAGTTCCTAAAAGACTCTACCCAACTACCCAAGGCTACTAGGTGGTAGAGTTCCACAACGTCTCCCCGGGTATTTGGTACCACCACCTTATTTATTCCATCCGCATTAGCATCAACATGTTTTATTGTCGTGTTCCGGTAAAGAAAGGTAACCGGTAAACGTATGCACATGGCAAAAACATCCGGCCACACGGATAGCAATGCATCATTAACGTCTTTGGTGTCTATAGGCGATGGTTGTCTCTTTCCGTCAGGAGAGCCATCTGCTTGGTTGCTTTGAGTCAACCATCGCCTATAGTCACCAAAGGTGTTAATGGTGCGTTGCTATCTTGTGGCGAGGTCTAATGCCACGTGCATAAGTTCACCGGCTACCTTACCCTCCAAACCGGAACACGACAGCGACAAGCACTGACGCTATTGCGGCAGGAATAGGTAAGGCGGTGGCACCAGACCCGGGCGAGACAATGCAGAATTCTACCACCTAGTAGCCGCGATGGTAATGACTCGCATAGCCAATCAGTCGCCTTTTACGACCTGCCTTGTAGAACGGCAGTTGGCCTTTCGTTCAAAGCAGCCCGAGACCAACACGAGGAAATATTGCCACCATGGCAAATTTCCCCGACGTAACAAATTAGAACTGTACTATTTAAAAGTCACGATGGTAAAAACTGGTAGAAAGACATGTTTAATGATCGCCCATCTTTTAAAAATAGCTGAGATAGAGCCCAGAATATATCGAAATATTACTATTACTATAAGTACATTTATCCCAATATAAGCATCTTTGGCAAAGTGTATAACCGTCAAAACTTTATCGCAAGAACGTTATCTGTGCACTCAATAACATTAGACAGCGACCGATAATAACCGGCTCCTTATCTTACTCTCCGGTACACAGACGAGAGAACAAAGCGTGAAGATAACTCGACAATATGGAATGTTATAGACATTTGTTTCTTTTTTAGAACAATATGGATGAAATATGGACAAAATGGTCTCTGAAATGTTGTTAAGAATAAAATGCTATTGAGTTTTTTTGGAGGAATACATTTGCAAAACGACAAGTTTTGATACAAAGTTCTTTATCGCAAGTTGTTTTTTGTTTGTGGGCTGACAAAGTAGATCGAAAAATGTGTAACAATGAAAAATTACATCAAAAACCGACATCTTTTTTCGACCGACCGACGCACTTCCAAATCAGCCAGGAAACAAAATTCAATCGATTCAGCTTGTCGTGAGTTTTGAGAATATGCAAAAATATTTTATTTATTTACCAGGTACTTAATAGAAACACAAAAAGATAATGTCTCTTTCCCTATAGTTTTAAGTCAGACGAGTCTGTTTTAAAAATATAGGGATTTGATTTGAGTGATTGTCTGACACGAAGCGTTCACCGCTAAAATTTTAAGATATGGCTCTAGAAAACTAACTTGAACGATTGTTTCACTATTTATATTGCGAAAGCATAAGTTCTCACCAACGTTGAGCATCGGCGCCCATCGTCTATAACGTTAATAGTCGGCTATAGCGAAAATAGTCCCCTTCTTTTTGGGAATACCGTTGAAACTTGCGTGTATGTATAAACAACTTGTTTAAATCATCGTAACGCCGAATGCCCTTTCACCTTTAAAATAATCGATTAATAATTAATGCACAAGTGACGATACGAATGTTTTTGTTGTTTCCCAGTTCTCGCGAGGCGTTACAGTGATGTCACCAAACGTGAATCATCAGGTGACATCTATAACCGAGCTGATATTTGTCCACCGATGAATCGTTTTCCGCGAACCCTGTGCCGCCTCTATCTATACTTAGTCCATGTCATAACACTTATAGACTAGCGCCAACGCAAACGACCGATAATCGAACTCTCGACCTTGGGGCGGTTTTTGTCAGAATACATTCTACGCACATGTTTCATATTAGTCTACAGTATTTGAATTTACATCTATACATAAGATACATCTATACATATAATAAAATCGTAGGAAAGTCAATGTATGTCCGGGGTAAACTCAAAAAGTACTGCATGGATTTACTTCAAATTTTACATGAATATTACTCACAGGTCGGGTCTACATATAAGCTACAAATTATCAAGCTATCACCTACGGGGGAGGAGCTGTGCGGAGTAAACGAAGTCCGCGCGAACGAAGTCGCGGGCAACAGCTAGTTAATAATATAACCGTACAATCAGCTTACTAACTAAATGTTATATAATTCATACTTAAATTGGATTGTCCGTATATTTTATAGAAACACTAGGACAGAAATAGGTATGTACTTGGATATTATGAAATATTTTTATGAAATTCACTAAGTTTCTAGGAAATAGAAACATTTTTAATCGATTAAAACTTTTAGGTATCTCATATATTTTTTTGTAAGTCAATCTTTTAACCCTAATAAGCGGTATAGACTGCAGAGGTAGGCAGACTCACTTTGCTTTCTGAACGTTCTGACTTTCTACATACTAACACGTCAGTTTTAGAGACGTAGGTTATAACCACATACCAATCTATTGAAATCAAAAAACCTGTTCATCTTTGAGTATCTGTAATTTAAACCACGAACATTAACTTGTTTAACTTTCGTTATAAAACCGAGTTAGAAGTTAGAAGAGCATCAGATGTCACCCACATTTGATGTAAGTCCATCCTCGTTAATTTGTAAAGCCTCGTTATAACACTTTCTTTTCTCGGCATGAGGACTTTCTTACGAGTTGTAAGAAATACTAGCACTTTAAAGCTTGGCATTTTACAACCTGATCCCTGAACCGAAAAATATTTTCACAGACTGCCATATGGACGG
This sequence comes from Apodemia mormo, assembly GCA_036924255.1. NCBI lineage: Eukaryota > Metazoa > Arthropoda > Insecta > Lepidoptera > Riodinidae > Apodemia > Apodemia mormo. The sequence goes on from JAUPFN010000006.1 coordinate 46,430,467, forward strand.
ATGGATTTGGCGAGATTATATAAGGGTTTCATGTTGACTACGGAACCCTAACAGGCAATATTTATAAATAAACATTGAAATTGTGAAGATATTTATACATTTATTAATTTACTAGTATAACTATACACATATTTTACTAGTATAACTATACATATATTTTACTAATAATAACAATATTTATGCATATTGTTTGTATGAAGAATTAAGAAAGTAATAAATGCGGAGAACACAAAGTAAATCTGCAAGATCGTGTCATCGGCATTCGGTTCTCTCTGCCTATCCCGTAAGGGATTCGGCGTGAAGACTGTACCTATGTGTATTCATGCATTACTCAAAAGGTTAGTTTAATAATCTATATAAGTAGCGACAGAAAAACGTGTTTTTTAAAACTACAATGTAATTGAAACGCAGTTAAAAAAGTACCTACAATAGCCGATTAAATATATGCTTGTTTCTCGGAATCCTATGTCTAATATTTACCGATTTAATATTAAAATAGTAATACAATATCAAAATCATTATTAAACGTTAGAAGAATTTTTTCAATTACTCATGCTAATGTTAATAAATAACGGCATTCGCAGGCGGTTTAATAAAAATAAAGCGTCATTATACCCCTATCTGTCACTATAACAATAGTGCCAGTGCTATGTTGCACTAATATGAAGTAAGTTTGTTATTAGGTTGCTTTTAGGTCTCACTTCTAGTGCAACCCGTGCACTAGGACCTTACCTAAAATTGTGACACTGCAATAACACTAGACAGATACTACTTTACGGCACTATTAACTGTAGTGCTAATTTGCTTCACGGTTCTTTAACTATAGCAATAGTTTCGCTACTTGCCTTGATAAATATAATTACTAATGTTGAGGACGACTTCTGTGTAGCGTCGTCGGTTGAAAATAAATTATTTGTGGTTTACTACACATACGTATATGTGATTGTCACAAACTAAGTCAGGAGCATCGGCAGTCAATAATAATTACTGAGGAACTTTCCAACAAAAGCAGCAACTCTACGTAATGACAGCTAAATCACACCACTCATGTCACAAAGCGGGCAATTTATTTAAATCGCTCAATTCACTCAGATTTCTATGCATTCAGTATGCCGCTGATGATTCATTTTTAATGGAAGGCCGTAGCGTATAGATTTGTCGGAAAGATTAATACACAAATATTGTTACACAATGTAAACGTATTGCATAATGTAAATGTTTACGTCTAGCATGTGTTATCATCAGGGTTATTCAATTTAAGCAAAAAAATAATTTCAAATAGTATCTAGGTAATTTTTCCTTTCTAGAATACTAACAATATTTACGTGTGTTTTCTTCTTTGTTGGTCCCGGGCTCCTTTAAAGAATTGAACAACTGCCGTTCTGCCAGGCAGGTAGTAAAAGGCGACCGATTGGCTATGGGAGTCACTACCATCGTAGTCACTAGGTGGTGAGGTCTGCATTGTCTCGCCCGGGTCTGGTACCACCGCCTTACCTACTCCTGCCGCAATAGCGTAGTGAATAGCATCAGTGCTTGTCACTATCGTGTTTCGGTTTGAAGAGTAAGGTAACCGGTAAATTTATGCATGTGCCATGAGACCTCACCATAAGATAGCAAAGCACCATTAACATCTTTGGTATCTACATATAAGCGTTGGTTGACTCTTTCCATCAAGAGACCCATTTGCTTGTTTGATATCCTATGATACATACATAAAAAACATTTAAATATAATAAAGCTTCGGCGCTTTTGGAAGTTTTTGATGCGCTAATGTAACGGAAACTACCGTCCACGTGTGAAATATTCTCAATGTTTTTTAGCATATTTGTTTAGGCAATAGAATACGTAACTCAACACTACCATACTTGGAGCGAAGCAAAACGTGGGCGGGATTACCGAATCCAGCTATTTCATATACTATATTAATAATATAACAATAATATTTATTTTTCCAAAAATATTGTTACATAGAGTTTAGAGTAAGAAAAAAGCCCTGCCTTCCACGCTAGTTTAATCTGTGTCGTGGAAGACAGTTCCTTCCCTTTGGTAGTTTACAAAAAATGAATTGAATTACAAAGTTTTCATATTAAAATAGATCACTATCCCTATAGCCTTTATGTAAGTACAAGCAATAAGTTGACAATGGTCAAACTAAGCAAATGAATAAGGTAAGATATTCATGAAACGAGGAAAAGAAACTATTAATTACATGGAAATTAAATTATTGAAGCTATATAACAAGTTTAAAATATTACACATTGCTTATATATTCTAAAGTATTGGCTACATAATTTTGTACTATAATATATTATGTTTATCTATGTATCTGAAGATTTGTTTGCATGCAAGCGTTTATATGTATGCGTGTATGTGTATATGTTTTATGTATGTGTATTAATGTATCTGTTTATAATTTAATGTATTACTGTGATTTGAACGTTGTAATTATATATAGAGAGACAAAAATAAAAAGAAAAAGAAATTATTTTTCCAATTTAAGAAGATTTTCAGTGTTCCTGTAGTCAAGATTGTAGAGCCAGTCACACAGCCATTTTTTCATTTTACTATTGCTTAACAAAGTGACATTTTTTTTATTGTATTATGTAAATTAAAATTAACCTAGAAGTAAATAAAGTCGAGATCGCGCCAATGAAAGAATATCTATACATATAATAAAATCGTAGGAAAGTCAAAACTGTACATTGAATATTTTTAAAAAGAATACTTGGGGCGTGATCTACAATCGATATCGAAGCCAAAAATGTAGTTTTTTGAATTTTGGTCTGTTTGTCTGTTTGACTGTATGTATGTCCGGGGTAAACTCAAAAAGTTCTGCATGGATTTACTTCAAATTTTACATGAATATTACTAACAGGTCGCGTCAACATATAGGCTACATATTATCACGCTATCACCTACGGGGGAGGTGCTGTGCGGAGTAAATGAAGTCCGCGCGGAACGAAGTCGCAGGCAACAGCTAGTCATAAAATAAAATCATAAGTAATCATAGGAAAATGTTAGTTCTTGAATACTAGCTATTAGTTGTACAAAACTTGTTATTTACAAATTACAGTAATGTAGTAAGCTGATCTGTGTGCGAAGTTAGCGCCGAGCTATTTCAATACTTCCTTGTCACAGTAGGTCAACCAACTAGGACTTTGCATTACAACATACATATATGTTTCAAACGAAATTATATACCATACAAAATGATAATAAGCAACTGCATAGAGTGTATTGTGTAATGTACCTATACAACATCCCGAAAATGATCATACTATTCAGAGATAAACGCTTGTGTGTTTGTTTGTTACTTTCACGCATAAACAGCTAGAGAGGTTTAGATGAAACTTCGTGAGACGTTGCATACCTACAATCAAGACTAAAACGCAGACTACTTTTTCTCCATCATCGTACCTCAGAGTTACTGGTGGAACAATAGGGCATAGCTATCGTACAATTTGTTAAATGTATTAAAATATGATACACAGTTAAAAATTGGATATACAAATTTTTGTATGTATAATGCTAACATCTAATTCTATATATTTCTTCTAACAAGTTTCCAGTATTTTTAAATCACAGGATATGCTATCTTCTAATTTAAAAAACTTAGAACCTTTAATAATTTCAAAGATTTTGCTGTGTATGATGTCTACATCTAATGCTACTTATTTTCAATAAAGGTTCTAGATTTTTTTTTAAATCACAGTAGGTATAGCAAACATCTGGAGTTCTTGATTGAAAGAAAGAAGATCGTCTTAGCCACATGATGACAACGTAACGTCAATATATTAGGTGTCTATAGGCGATAGTTATTTAAGACGTTATGTTACGTGAATTAATTTGCCGGCTCTTTATCCTCAAAAGTTTTCCGTTTGTCGACGATAATGACGAAAACTGACACTTGTATTAAAATGTCCCGGTTAAACAAATGCCAGTTAAGCCAACATTTAAAATTGATTCCCATATATTTAATGTTTGGTGATATCAACCCGTCTCGTTTATCATTACCATTATCAGAGAACCGGTATTACTCATACTGTTTGCCACATATACTGTCGCGTTGGCGTATTGTTATTACCAAGTTGAGGATATTATTATTAATACATTTTTTTAAGTTTGATAGAAAAGTAATTATAATTATGCCGGGTCCCTTGTGGATTACGAGGGGTGACTTCAACCCTTCAAACCGGAAATCGATAATGACAAGCATTGACGCTATTAAAACCGGGCATATACCTACCTTCTCGTACAGTGTGCCACTGACACTATAAATCTAAATCTGCACACGGGATTAAGCAGTCTATAATATAAAATATATATAATTCATAATAATTAAATAACTTATTTTTACTTAATATTGAAAAATCAAATTTCGAACTAATTCGTTATTATATCATACAATACTAGATACCCCTGTTGCAATATTTATGTAACCACGTGCGGATGTCGTTACGCGTGATTTTTTATCGTTTACGGTACTATTGTCTAAGTCAGCGTAGTACTAGATTGTAAGCAAGAGGCTGAATTGCAATTTTATTCATTGGCCCGACATAGAACTTATTTGTTATTGAATGAATTGCAACCAAGAAACTTATATAATTGGAATTACTACGAAGCAATATTTGAAAAATAAAAATGTACTTTATTTCGTTTCTCATAAAGTTGACATTTGTTTCTTACTTAACAGAGGGGAAAAACGTTCTGAGCAAGACAACGACATGAGTGGATGTTGTCCCTTTCTTACAATTGCCAGTGTTAAAATAAAACTGCTGATGGTAGATTTTTATATATTCGGTAATCGTTAAATCCCTTTTATTCATATACGTCGATAAATACATTAGCATAAAATGTATTGTAATTAACATAGTGCGTTCTAAAATGTGCTTATTTTAATTTTTACGTAATTACTTATGCAATACAAAGCTGTTCTCAAATTAGTAGAATTACTTAGTAGTAATTTGCGAACTATGCATGGCCGCACTTATATATGGCGATTGGCGCTTTATTTAGTAGAAAGAGACACACTCCACCCATGTCGTGGTACTCTTCGGAACGGTTTTGAAGCCCGTGTGGACATTCCGGATAGAATGTAACTTCCTTGATTGCAACACATTTAATTGTAAAGAATATAAAGCGTGTGTAAAAATTATGAAATCTAAAAAAATCCTGTCTGAATTATTGAGTTACATACGTTACTTTTTTGAGTACGGTCTAAAACTGGATACCATTTCCGGCACTCTGTCTATGTATACCTGTTTTTTAAGGCCGATCATCGATGACACACATTTACAAGTAGAGCAATGTAGTGTAACGGTACAGGCCTTCGACATTCGGTGATAAAGGAAGCGTCGAAAGGTTTTTTGTGTTCCTACTCGTAAAATGAGGACCTTTGCTAACACAGCTGTGGTATTAATGTCAATTTTTTAACCAAACAGCGACTGTTGCCGGGACCCATGCTTATATTGCACAATAATTATCATTCCGAATTTCAATTTTACAAAACAGAGAGATGAAGAAAATTAAAACGCACCATAGTATCAAAGTTGACCGCCCGTTGGTCGAGTGGTTAGCGACCCTGACTGCGCAATCGACTCGGGTTCGTTCCCCGACGGAGACAAACATTTGTGTAATGAACATAAATGTTTGTATTTCCGGGTTTGGGTGTTTTTAAATATATTCTAGTATTAATATATGTATTTTTATGTATTTGTTTGTATCGTTGACAGGCGCCCATAACACAAACATATAATTTGCTTACTTTGGGATTATTTTGCGGGCGAATCTGCGCGGGTCAGCTAGTATTATTATAAATCATAACACTGTTATTAACTGATGAGACACAATTTGAATCACAAATATTTTTAACTACTTACTGCTAAAGGAATCAAAACTAAGCAGTGTGTTTGAGTTATGAATGTTTTTTTAACTTCCCGCCAAGAGACTTACTTCAAAAATCGGGAAGTTATTGGATTTAACAAGATTTTCGAGGGTTTACTACATTTCGACATTTTAAGGTCCTTAAAAGCTTTTCTGACTATTTTACCATGATTAAGGCGGTATGTATGTATGTATGTAAATCTCTCATAACTTTTGAACGGCTGAAACGACGTTTTCATTAAATTTTAGATCATTTTTATGGTTCTATATGTATTATTTCTATAGTCAGGCAAATTTTTGGCTGTTTTGAGCTCAAAATACCACAACTTAACGTGTAATTACAGGGATGGGCCGCAGGGTCAACGGTTTATAAATTTAATACGGCTGTGTTATTAAAAATACCACAATCTTAACAAACAAGTTTTAATTACATAACCGTGAAAATTATCGGAGTCTTAGAATGTGACTGGCGAGGCCGATTGAGAGTCAAAACCTTTCGGTTCTACACAATTTTTATGAAGTACTAGCTGTTGCCAGCGAGTTCGTCCGCGCGGAGTTAGTTTACTCCGCACAGCCCCTCCCCCGTAGGTGATAATATGTAGCCTTTATGTTGACCCGACCTATTAGTAATATTCATACAAAATTTGAAGTAAATTCATGCAGTACATTTTGAGTTTACCCCGGACATACATACAGACAAACAGATAAGTAGACAAACAGACAAAAATTCTAAAAACTATATTTTTGGCTTCGATATTGATTGTAGATCACGCCCCAAGTATACTTTAAAAAAATATTCATTGTACAGTTTTGACTTTCCTGAGATTTTATTATATGTATAGATTACTAAGTGTAAAATTTTATAGGATTGAAGACTTGGACATTTCCGATTAGTGACGTCTTCTACGTCATCGAAGCATATGATATAACCATTCAAATCTAACGTCTTCTGTTAAAACTTACAGCAGCGAGAAGCAACATTTTTAATTTTAAGGTCTATTTCGATTTTCGACGATAAACGAGTCTTGGAAGATAGCAGTCACGCTGACAGTGGTGCGTTTGAATAATCGTTCTATTACAAATCGTCCGAAAGGTGGTCTAATTTTCAAAGGGGCCGGATCAACATGGAACAAAAAGTAATGTGTCTCACACGGACTTTAGATACTACGAATTATGACATGTAAAAACAATGAGCTAATCTATTATTCCTATTAATTTAGCGACAGATTCGTCGCCAAGTCAATATCTATTGATATAGTTCTTAATAACGTTCTCAGTGTTTAAACTGAAATAAGTTTTCTGTGTCAAGACCGCAGTTTATTTCTGTTTCGATCTACGACAAAAATAAATCCGTTTATAAATAAATGAATTGTTCAGATTTATAAAGTTGATGCGAAAATATTTTAAGGATTTCGGGAAATAATGTAAAACCTAGAAAGATTCACCGTGGACTGTCTGCGCTTTTTATTCCCTGATACTGAAATTCGTAGATGGTAGCCTATGCCAACGGATACTCATGTGTAATAAGATTTAAAAAGCAATTGGTTAAGTGCGTGTCGGACCACGCGCAATGTAGGGTTCCGAAGTTGTCCATCACAATGATGCAGACTTATAAGAGAGCTTTTATCGATTCATACTAAAAACAGTACCTGGCTGAGCTTTGCTCAGTATTTTGTTTTTTTTTTTGTAAAAACGACGTTTTCTAAAAATGAAACCTAGCTAGATCGATTTATCGCCCCCGAAACTCCTTGCATGCTAAGTATCGTGAAAATCGGTGGAGCCGTTTCCGAGACACAGATTATAAATCTATACATATAATAAAATCGTAGGAAAGTCAAAACTGTACATTGAATATTTTTTTAAAAGAATACTTGGGGCGTGATTACAATCGATATCGAAGCCAAAAATATCGTTTTTAGAATTTTTGTCTGTTTGTCTGTATGTATGTCCGGGGTAAACTCACAAAGTACTGCATGGATTTAGTTCAAATTTTGCATGAATATTACTAACAGGCCGGGTCAACATATAGGCTACATATTATCACGCTATCACCTACGGGGGAAGTGCTGTGCGGAGTAAACGAAGTCCGCGCGGACGAAGTCGCTGGCAACAGCTAGTAATTAAATAAACATGTTAAATTAGGGTGGCGGATAGTGCCAACATGCATTAAGTTTGCCTTTTGTTCGAAAATGTATATTTTTGTCGCCTTTATTGTCTCGTGGTTCGTTGTCGGTGTTGACCGCATGAGGTCCCGGGTTCGATTCCTTGGTTGGGCAATTCAACGTGTGTTTTTTAAATTTTCTGATAAAAATAATGTTTCCCGGGATTAAATAAGTGCCTAGTTGGCGATAGACATGCCACTTATCACATAATGGGACTAAGTATCTTCAGTAAATCGTGGGTACAATTTTTATATCTCTGTCTACGGCAATATGGGCGTGAAAATACTACGACACCCCACACAATGGGGTACGTGAGAAAAAAGGGCTGGGTATGTCAGTAGTTAACACGGTAGAAATGAGAGCGTTACGAAAAATCGGTAGTGTAACACACGCGAATCGGATTGTTAAGTGAAAAAGCGATTATGATTAAAAGACATTGTCGGAGTAAAAATGAGCAAGGGCAAGCAGCTCTATTGGTATGAACGATAAACAAAACAGATATACAATGCGGATGTGGATGGATGTAGGTACCGAGGAAGACCAAGACTGACTGGCGTACATTAATCAGATAATTAGTCGGGTGGTGTCAAGCGTCTTCGAAACCGACGTGTTTGTATGAAGAGAGTTAATAATTTGCGGGATGCAAGCAAGTCTGGAACATCTCTGGGCCGTGACATATGGCACCCAATTCTCCCTGTCAACAGAATAAAGGATTTCGCGTGAAGGTATGTTGTTTTTGACTGAAAAATACAAAACTCATATTGCCTACATATTGTAGCACAATAATAATAATAAAATCTATATCTATACAAATAAATAAAATTGGAGTGTCTGTAATATTAAAATAACCGCTTTTTTCTTAATGCATGTGGATGTATACAGGATACATATACCAAAATAACATTTTTTACAATTTTGTCTATCTGTCTGTTTGTTCCAGTTAATCTCTGGAACGGCTAGACCGATTTTGACGGGACTTACACCGGCAGATAGCTGATGTGATAGAGAGTAACTTAGGGTACTTTTTTCGAAATTTTTCCACGCGGTAAAGTCGCGGACTCAACTAGTACTAAATAAAATTATATCACAATTAGGGATGGGCCGAAATTCGTTTCACATTCGGTTTAACCGAATTTCGGCAACTTGAACCGAACTTCGACATTCGGCCGAAATTCGGTTTAAATGCCGAACATTCGGCACTAGAAGAAAGTATCTTCTTTGCTCTAATTTGCTTGAAATCTATGCTAATGTTATAAAGAGGAAAAATTTGTATTCTATATTTTTGTATATTGTATCATCTAAACTCAAAAACTACTAAACCGATTTGAAAAAATCTTTCACCATTGGAAATATATTAAATCATCCCCGAGAAACATAGGCTATACTATACTTTCGAAAAAAAAAACCGTAATACAGTTGACCTAGCAGGCCATCCCTGAAACATTCCGCTAAATAAAAAACATAAAAACAAAAATGAAAAAACTTCAGCATAGATTTTTGAGTTCGAAGAGTTCAAAAAATCTGTAAAACGGTTGACCCGGCAGGTCATCCCTGAAACTTTCTGCTAGATTTTTATCTATATCTTAGCACATTACAGATTTTTTTCAGAGTTCAAAAATCATAAATTTGTTACAAATATTCGTTAGTACGTAGAAGTCGTTGTAAATGACAGTAATTTCAAAATTTTTGAAATGCTATATATTTTAAAAACGAAGACTGATTTTGGTCTTTCGAATGGCATTTAACGCAATTTTTGACCTCTAAAATATTTTCATAGCTACGTAATTTACAGACTCAGAAATGTCGAAGCAATATCAAAAGTTATTTTTTGAATTTTCGATATTACTAAATCCCAAATAAATCAACCGATTTTGATGCAATTTGCTTATTTTACGCAATTTATAGAAAGAAAAGCTGATTAGACTGTTAAGTCAATCGGTATATTAGTCTGAAAGTCATTTTAAACATGCTAAGTTTGCTGTAAACAACAAAATATTAATATTTGAAAAGCCGTAACTTTTGAAAACTTGATTTAATGTTGATCTTTGAAACTGTATTTGAAAAAATTTCGAATTTATATCGAAAAAACACTTTTTCCAGATTTTTTCGTCAACGATAACTTCCGAACGGATTAACTGATTATGACACAATTTATGAATTAGACGCAGTTTTTTGACATAGGATACTTTTTTCTCTTACTTTACACGAGCGAAGCCGCGGACAATATAATAGCTAGTAGTAAGTAGTAAAATAGGTAAATAGCTAGTATAAAATAATTAAATTTTAAGCAAATTCGTAAAAAAGTCACGACGTGTCGCTTTTAAGAAAGCGCCCCAAAATTAAACCGAAGTTCGGCCGAAATTCGGCCGAATTTTTCTATTTTCACCGAATGTTCGGCCGAAGTTCGAATTCGGTTCAAACCACATTCGGCCCATCACTAATCACAATTATTTTTCAATTTTTAATATCTAATAATACTAATCAAAATAAAAAAAAAAAATCAAATGTATAGCTATCCACATCATTTAGGTTCTAAGGTAAGGTTAGAACAGACACTTCCGAGCCTAGGAGATTTTGAGAAATAATGAAAAAAATCACAAAAAGATTTTTTGGCGAAACAGGCGAAACATTTTTTTAATATAACCTCCAGATTAATGTACCGATTGCGTATTAAATCTAATCAGCTCTTTTCCTCCAAAAACTGCGTCCAAGCCATAAATAATTTTTGTCCTTTGTACAATATTTTAGTACATAAAAAACTTGCACAAAAACAGTCAAATGCAGTTTCATATATCAAAATCGAATAGTTTTCAAAAGTTACAGCTATTCAAATATTAATATTTTGTTTTTTCAGCATACTTAGTTGATAGTCTGAAAATAACTTTCAGGCTAGTATACCGGTTGACATCAAAATCAAATCAATCAAGTCAGCTGTTCTCCGTAAAAACAGTACAGCGCCAAATACAGTAAATTGATTAAAATCGGTCGGATTTATTTGAGACTTATCAATAATGAAAATTAAAAAAAAATGTAAAAAGAATTGTTACTACTTGTAACTAAAACGAGTCGTTTTATTTACGAGTAGTAATCGAGCAGGAACCAGGCATTAGGCAGTCTATTAATTTATTTAAAAACATACTTATCAGATTATGGGATATCAGAATCGTTACATTGCTACTAGATTAAATAAACTAAACGTGGTGGTTATCAGCGTTCGTAAACAAAGCGATAATCAATCAATATACCTACCTACATAAAACGCAAACAACGCTCACTGATATCGAGGTATTATTTACATTTTTATTGCTGGACTCTGTTTACCTGGCCAAGGGTACCTAATGTTTGTTTTACTGTTGCATGTGAGATAAATATCACTGAATGAAATAAGTAATATTAGTAATTAGGTACAAAGCCTTTACAGAATCCAGATTATAAGTCACTCGCACTAATCAATAGCTGTCTACACGTGTTTTTTGCTTATTACTAAGCACCTGCATTAAACACTCGTACAAAGTGTAACCGGGGCCTAAAAACGACAGTATACTGACTAGTAGGTATTAATAGAAGCCTGACTATGGAATGTTGTCTTCAATGTCATTTTAATATTCTCACAATCATAATGATCGAGACACAAGTAGCACCACTACTTGCTTAACTTCGCCCAATCATTTATTTTACTTTTGACATATCGAGTCTTAATCAATTTATTAATTGTCATAATGGGTTATCAGTTCCATTTTTTAAATCTATCGAGTTTTAATTAAGTTATTATAATCGGGTTAACACTGACATTTTATTTTATATTTTTGCTTATTGTGATTTCTTCGATTTTCTGGGCCTCTTTTAAAGAATGACCTATTCTCTCAATCTGCCTTCCTCTCAGTCTATTTATAAAAATAACAAGATTTTATTAAGATAGAGGAAACCTAATCATTTTTCTCCGGCAGAAATCCCCGTGTTGCAGTTGATCGGAGCCCTTTTGCAGATTTATTCTGTTATATATACTCACTCATAAAATATATTGATTTCTTTGCTTAAACAAAGAAACACTTTTTTAAACAAAATACATGTTATCGGCAAAATATCGGTCACATGAGAGGGTCAAAACTTCACAACTTTTAAGAAATCCAATGTTAAATATTGCTTCTCTAAATGAACAAATTCATTGTTCTAGTCCATTGTACTATTTTTCGAATCAATCACGCCATTTTATTATAAGCACCGTTATAACACAAAATAAATAATTAAATTTTTATTCTGTGGTTATAAGCACCGGCGCCACATATTTTATAAATACACTTGAATCAATCACAATATTGAATATGTCGCCGTCTCACATTTTATAAACACATAAATTAATTCTGTTATTTTCGCCGTGTTGGTCCCGGCCTCCTTTGAAGAATAGGCCAGCTGCCGTTCTGCCAGACAGGTCGTAAAAGGCGACCAATTGGCTATCGAGTCACTACCATCGTGGCTACTAGGTGGTAGAGTTCTGCATTGTCTCGCCCGGGTCTGGTACCACCGCCTTACCTATTCCTGCCACAATAGCGTCAGTGCTTGTCGCTGTCGTGTTCCGGTTTGGAGGGTAAGGTAGCCGGTAAACTTATGCATGTGGCATTAGACCTCGCCACGAGATAGCAACGCACCATTAACATCTTTGCTTACCCATCTGCTTGTTTGCTTTCTTATGATATAAAAAAAAGAACCGCGAACGTAAATCCATCTTTGATGACTAATAATAATAGGTTTATTCTTTAGTAGTATTTAAGCCCTGTTATTCCCTTCACGAACAGAGACCATCATCAGCGCTCACAGTGGTAACTTTGGTTATATTTGGTTCAAAAAGATCATTTAGTCTTGAAAGTGCTTAGTACATAATCTTTCACGAAGAAAAGTTTATTTTAAAAGCACCTTTTTGAGAGTAGATAACAATTCTTATAGACCATCTGTCTTTTTGACAGTTTGTAATAGACGAATGAGTACGATGTCAACATCACTAATGCAGGTTTCCGAAGTCGACAGTTAAATTATCAAAATCTATTGATCGGTTAAAGTTAGCAAAATTTAGTTAAAGTTAGCGAGGGGGTTTCCGAAAGCAGAGCGAACGGTTCAATAACCATTTAATTGATATGTCATTCCTAAGTCCGCTACTAAATAGGTCTGTTTGGGATGAAGAAAATAAAACGCTTTTTTGTTAACTCAACTCCTCGGTGTGTTTGTTTTTATTTACGGTAATTCACGACGATAGCTTTGCTTGTATACCAGTTACTCTACGAATATAACATTCAAAATTCTTTATGCCGTAGTACAAAAAATGGTTATTTTATGAGCTTGGTCTTAGCGGAATAAAATAAAATGGATGATGTTCGAAGCAGGTAGTAGAAACAGAGGGAGTGTTAGTGTTTAACGTCCCTCCCCGCCTTGTCACTGTACTAAATGGATCTGTTTAGGACCGCTGTTCTGTTTGGTACACCATAGACAAAAAATACAATATTCTTGCATTGTCTATATGTCCGCATTGTTTATATGTATAACAGGTTGGTTGTGACATGCCAATGGAAATTCACAGACGTCCATCTGTTAAGAGTAAAACTAGCAAAAAGCAGAGCTTTGTAAGGGCTCGCAAAGTTATACTACCTAGTAATATCTATTGTTAGGAGGATCTCCGTGTTGGTTCCGGGCTCCTTTGAAGAATAGAACAACTGCCGTTCTGCCAAGCAGGTCGTAAAAAGCGACCGATTGGCTATACGAGTCACTACCATCGTGACTAGGTGGTAGAGTTCTGCTTTGTCTAGCCCGTTAGTACTTCCAAGAAAAATTCTTTAAAATTTTCTTGATTTATTAAAAACACGATTTCTATTATTATCAATGTTATCTACACAGAATAAATATAAAGGATATCTACTAAAATTTTACATCATATTTTCTGATCTACCTATAATATAGTATAGTCTACCTATAATATGTATCAACTCAAGATCCATCTCGCGCCAACACTTCGCTCTTACAGCCTAATATTGATAGAAATCAATTTTTATTTATGGTAGCTTTCTTGTAAAATAGTTTTCAAGGAAAAATGGGTATTAAAAATGAAAGTTGATCTTATAAAGAAAAACACATTTTTAACATTTCGCTAAGATAAATAGTTTTTTTTTCTTGAATCGGGATTTTTTTGGTTTTTTTCAAAATTTTATCAAAATTGCCTCTGTGGTCTAGTGGTCCAGCGTTGGCGTCGACCACATGAGGTCCCGGGTTCGATTCCCGGGTCGGACACTTAAAAAATGTTTTTTCAGTTTTCTGATAAACACAAAGTTGCCCGAGATTGGAAAGTGCCCGGTTGGCGATAGGCTTGCCACCTATCACATTTGTGGGACCAAGTATCTTCGGCTAATCGTGGGTGCATTTGTTGTACCTCTGCCTACCACTTCGGGGATACGGGTTTGAAGATACTTTTTTTAAATCAAAATCTCTTGGGTCCATTTGGTTTAAATTTTCAGGAAGTCTAAGTTGAGTGGAATCCAATCGAATACCATCAACTGCGTTTTGATCGGTCCAGGTCAAAAGTTATGAGATGTTTACATACAGACACACACACACATGCATGCATACAGACACACTGACGTCATCGTGAAAATAGTCGAAAAAGGTTCATAGGACCTCAAAACGTGGACGTCTGGTGAAAACTCGATTTTTGAGATTCGGAGCAAAATCAGTAACTTCCTTATCTGCATAAGTAGCGGGAAGTTGAAAAGTACAAGTGTATTAATAGATTAATATTGTATTAAAGTGGAGTGAATGAAAATAAATTAAATCTACCAGGCGAAAGTAGCATTTTAACTCGTTAACATTTTAACTCGTGTCGTGTGTGGCCGCGTTTCCGATCCGGTAGTAGTTTAAAAAGAATGTTGACGCGTCAAAATAACTTGTACAGTACCCGGCGATAAATATTGCACATCGACCTTTGGAAAGAGACAATCGGCTAATTTCAGCTTCGTAGAGCGTTATCTCTGTCGCACAAAATACAAACAGTCCGGTACCTATTAGGAGCTGTTAAAACAAGTATGATTTGCTTCTTTTGATATTTTTATTCTTTGTATAAAATACACTAATTTTTCTATAAGTGATGACTTTAGGTTGGGGTAAAATAAAATAACAAAACATTTTTACATTATGTTTACGTATTTAATTATTTTGGAACATTACAGCTTTAGTGTACATAATAAACACCATTATACCTATTGCTAAAATGAGACATTGCAATAAAAATAATAATAATTCTAATTCTCAATTACTTCCATTTCACTATCTGTGCTCTCAAAGAGGTCAATATCACTGTCACTATCAGCCGTATTTATTACTAATCTATCAGTGTAATTGTCTAAACTGTGTTGAATGCTTCTATATTCATTCTCACATTTGATTGCATGATCGCAAACCTTTTTCCACTCTTCAGCGCCGATCATGTTTACTTTTTCAGTCAATAATGTTTTTACTGTAGTTAAGTTCATACCCACATTTCTAGAGGCTACATAGCCTTTCAGTTGAGACCATATATTTTCAATTGGATTAAAATCCGGATGATATGGTGGCAATCGCAACACAGTGTGCCCATGTTCGGCAAGTATTTTGTCCACAGAAAACTCTGTATACCTCTCCTTGTGCTGACATATAATAGCATAAATCTGGGTTTTTGTTAATTTTGGATCAACTGGAATTTCATGTCTGCTTAACCAGTTGATCATTTCCCGTTTAATGGTGTTTGAGTTGGGGGGTCTCTCAACATACTTGTTGTGATAGGGTGCGTTGTCGATAACTAGAACAGAATCACTGGGTATATTTGGGATTAATTGGTTAACCAGCCATTTCTCATAGTTATCGTTATTCATTTCATTGTGATAGTCACCTGTAGTGTCCGTGGATTTATACGTTAAAAAAGCACCGGGTACAAAGCCTTTTTCATTTCCCGCATGAACTATTATCAAACGTTGACCTTTTGAAATTGGCTTTTTTACTCCTTTTTTCTTATCGTCACTCCAAGATTTCCCTTTAGTGTGGGATGCATGTATATATGACTCATCCATGTAGACGATATTTTTTCCTGTTTCGCGAAATTTGCGTATTTTATCAAGGTATTCCATTCGTTTGAGACTAACGTCGTGCTTTTCCATTAGAATTTTTCGATTATCTTCCATTTTAGTGAACTGAAATCCCATGTCATGAAGTATTTTTCTCAACGTTTTTTCAGACCCATTGTAATTAATAGCTTCAGATAACTTAGCTTTTAATGATTTTATTGTTGGCAGTTCATTAAATCGTAAGTGAAAATCATACACCATTCTTCGAACAACATCGTAATCAAAATCGTCCATATCCAAACGAAATTGCTTTTTTGGTCTCCCTTTTTTTGGAGTGCTGAACTTAATTTCAGTCGAATGTGTTTCAGTACTGACTTCGTTTAATATATTGTTCAAAGTTCTTCTTGAAATTCCAGTGGCATTTGCAACTCGCTCTTGAATCTTCTTAAAATAACAACTTACATTTTCATCTACTTTTTTTTTAAATCTATCAGCTTCGCTTACAAAGTATTTATAAACATTGTAGATAATTTCACGTGACTGACCTCGTAAAGGTTTCCCTCTGTTTCCGAAAGATGCCATATTACAACTTTAAATTATTTAAATTTGTGGGTGTTACAACTCTAAATATATATTTTGATCGGGACGCGTCTGCACTCTATCGTACTTGAACAACGAGTGACTAAACGTCACATAGGTAGTGTGGGACAGAGATAACGCTTTACGAAGCCGAAATTATCCGATTGTCTCTTTCCAAAGTTCGATGTGCAATATTTATCGCCGGGTACTGTAAAAAGATTTATTGAATATAGTGCTTCTGATTTCTGATTTCGTTAGCATCTTAACTCATTCGTTTTATAATAGATGGCGTTAGTTGTAATTAAATTCGAATACAACATGTATATTCAATTTATTTATCTTTATAAAATGGTATTTTAATAGTATATCATATCTAAACATGAATTTAAACTATCACGTCAAAGCTCAAACCTAAAAGTGCGATATTTTTTCAGTAAAATGTACCACAAAAGTGCATAGAAAGTAGCCTAGTGTAGGGCTCAAAAATTTCATTAATTTTCACGGATTAGTCGATCACATAATTTGATAGCAATAAATTATTGGCTTGGATTTCCGACAGTAACACATCTTTCAAATTTTAACATTACCCAGATTATAATGCGAAAAAAGACACGCTTCATATGAAATATCTAAATGTACCTAATGTTAATACGTGAAGAAAAATCTTTGTTTCTCTTTTACGAAAATTGCTCGAACTGAGTAGTATGAAATTTGGAACAGTAAAAGTTTACATGGTGAAGAAGAACAGAAGGCATACTTGTATATAATATGCATTAGAAACACATTAAATTAATGAAAATAAACATTACACACACTAGGTACCGTGCATTTGACACACAAACATAATATTCACGCATATATGTACACTACTTTGTTTGTGGTGAAAGCCTGTGGTTAAATCTAGAATACGTTTTAATAACTAGTCTATGATCGTTGATCAAACTTAGGAATGTCGACCAGCAGGCGATCGCTAATATAATAAATATACTTATAACATCTCAAAGCTACAGGCTTTGAGATGTTATTTGAAAGCCTTCAGCTTTTAAAGCATGAAATAAGTTAATAAAGACGCACAAGGAAATAGCTGTCAGAGGAGACTCCCACGGCCTCGTTGCGGCATCCGGGCCAAGTTCACCCGATGCCAAATAATAAGAAAACCACTGCATTTTATGTTATCAATATAAACACAGACTTCACAAAAAGACAAGTTTTTTTATTTGTTTTTTTTTACCTTTGTTACCTCAGAACTCGGTCATTCATAAAGCTATTTGACAATATTTTTTCTGCCTGACTATTTCGTGGTTTAGGGGTTAGCCTGTTTGGCTCAAATCATGAGGTCCCGGTTTCGATCTCTGAATCAGGCAGATGTTTAAGGTGATGACGAGGTGTTTTGGAGATGTTTGTCAAAATCACAGTAGCAGAGTAAAGCTGTCGATCCGGTTATCGCCAAAAATAAGCAGTAAGCGTTATTAGGTCGATAAAATGCGGCGATCATTATCTATCTCGCCAACCGACGACCCCATGAATCGTGGTGAACTGGAAAGTCTAAACGTTCAGTTTTACTTCAGTTCAGCAAGGGAAGTATCGTGATGATACTTAAAGTTTTGAAACAGCTAACGTTTTCCATAGTTTTGCTAAATATGCAGAAATTATTTTATACATAAATTATTACATGAAATCGAATAATACTCTAGAATCTTGATAATCTATACATTAATAAAATCGTAGGAAAGTCAAAACTGTACATTAAATATTTTTTTAAAGAATACTTGGGACGTGATCTACAATCGATATCGAAGCCAAAAATATAGTTTTTAGAATTTTTGTCTGTTTGTCTATATGTATGTCCGGGGTAAGCTCTCAAAGTACTGCATGGATTTACTTCAAATTTTTGCATGAATATTACTAGCAAGTCGGGTCAACATATAGGCTATATATTATCATGCTATCACCTACGGGGGAGGAGCTGTGCGGAGTAAACGAAGTCCGCGCGGGCGAAGTTGCGGGCAACAGCTAGTATATAGATAATAGTCTAGTGCAAAATGGCGTTATTTCTAGAAACGAACTGACGACTTTTGGATTATTAAAAAGCTGCAGTAATTAAATGACGTCAATCAACAACGAAACAACAGGAAGTATGTACCTAACACTTTTAAGGAAATACCGTTCAGGAAACTAACGTGCCACGGCCAAGATTATACGTAACTTGTTGCTAAATTAATGTTAGGACCTTAGGTACAGTTTTGTGTGTACATTTTTGGACTTGATAAGTTTTAACTGATAAGTGTTAATATATGTATATCACAAGTGACAACCACCGACTATGGACACCAAACAATTTTAATGGTGCGTTGGGTTAATGTCACATGCATAAGTTTGCCGGCTACCTTACCCTTCAAACCAGAACACGACATCGACAAGCATTGACGCTATTGCGGCATCAATAGGTAAGGCGGTGGACCAATGTCGGTGGTACCTGGTCCGGGCGAGACGTTACCGAATTCTACCTAGTCGCCACGATAGTAACACATGTAGTGATTCGTATGAACAATAGTCCGTCTTTTACAAACATTTACAAACAAAATGGCACAGGTCACAAATGAGATTCCGCGGAAGGTCGCAAATTGATTTTTTTAGTAGATGGCTGTCTTAATGATAATGAAAGAGACTACCATCGCCTATAGACTCCAACGATGTTATTGGTGCGTTGCTACCCGCTTGGTAAATGTGAAATGCCACAAATATACCGATTTCCTTACCTTCTGAGCCGAAACGCGAAAGTGATAAATACTGGTAGTATTGCGGCCAACCTGGCGAGTCATTGTTATTCTAGTACTCGGTGCTGACTATTCTAGTACAACTATGATATCTATAGGTATATATATATATATATATATATATATATATATATATATATATATATATATATATATATATATATATATATATATATAAAAATCAATTGCTGTTCGTTAGTCTCGCTGAAACTCGAGAGCGACTGAACCGATTTGGCTAATTTTGGTTTTGAATTAATTGTTGAAGTCCAGAGAAAGTTTAAAAGGTGAGAAAATATAGAAAAAATAAGAGTAGTTAAAAAGGCAGAACAACGTTTGCCGGGTCAGCTAGTAAACAATAAATTGTACAATGTCATTAGCGTCGGCCCTAATAGTTTAATAGCATTAAAGTTCCTGTCGTGCTTGGAGAGTGCGCGACCCTCGCGGAGGCTTAAGCCAATTACAGGTTATAGTATGCAGATCTGAGAAACGTTCCATTCAAACTTAAACAGCCTTCATCAATTTACTAACAGGATTGACCACTCAATAAAACGTTTTTCCGTGAGCTTCTTCGTGGAATAGTGTTTATTGTAACACTTCCATATCAGTGAATACTAATAATATTAGTACTATAAATGCGAAATTATATCTATCTATCCATCCGTCTGTCTGCTATGCTTTCACGGCTAAACCACTGAACCGATTATGATGAAATTTGACAAGGAGACAGTTGAAGACCCGAGGTAGGCTATTTGTTTAAATCAACGCATGAAAGAATAAAAAAAGGCTTCTTTGCTTGACAACCTTTTAGGACCTAAGAAATTGCATTGAATGCTGCTGTAAAGATCAAAATTGATCATCGCGTTAAAAATTACAGTTTTTGAAAATTAAAAAAAATGTCATTTTCAAAACAAATTTTATATCTCAGCGAGTTGAAAAATCATCATACCTAATATCTTAGAGCTCAAATGTATTATAAGGTACGTTTTTGACTGCTTTGAGCTTATGAATTTGAATTTAAATAAAAAAAAACCCTGTAGGGTTTTTTAGTAAATATTGTAATAAATGTGTACATTTCACACACACACACACATTAAACTCATAACACCCCTCGTTTTTGCGTCGGGAGTTAAAAATATAATATTTAAGCCGTATTGGGTAGATACGATTTGAATTAAAAGGTGTTTGTTAATGAACCCTACATTATCATTTATGATTAACATCCATACTATTATACTCTATAATTATAATTTTTGAAAATAATGGGATTTCTTACCACTATGCACGATAAGTTTAAACGTATATTCTTTTTATTTTAAATTACAAAAATGTACGATTCCGCGAAAGCAAACAATACAAATGAATGAAAACGACTTAATAAAACTGTGTTGTCTGATGTCCATCATTATAGGAGCAAGTGAAAAATGATCTAAGTTGAAAAACCTATTTTATAAAAATAGTCTATCTTTTGAATACTAAAGTTTAATTTGCTATGACCACTAACGATCATTGGTCCTAACTCCTAATCACTTTCGTGTGTTGTCAAATGTAAACTTTGGACATGGATGCTTGGTTTTAAGCCTAATATTTGATGGCGAAATAAAACTAAAACCTACCGATATCTTTCTCATATCTACTTAATTCTACTGAGACATTTTATCCTACTAGATTAACACATAATTTGCTTTAAATCTACTAAAAAAAGTAGAAATCTTACTAAAAGTGGTCACGCTGATAATGAACTTCTTTTCAAAAACTGATCGTGCTTGTTACCTGTGTTGTTAGGTAACATTATTTTTGTATAAAGGAAACAATAGTTGCAACCTACAACTGCGATCAAAGTTGTATGTGATTAGATCATTTATACATTTGCAAAATTGCCTTGAAGCACACGATAGTTTAACAAAAGAAAACCAGTATCTAGAGCACGGGTGGAGCGAGCCCGCTTCACAGATTGCTTCGTTCCCGCCGACTGGAGAGCTCTCGCCTATAATCCGCTTTTGTGCTCTAAGCCCTGCCTGTTAAGCTTTTGTATAGCTTTTAGATTTAAAAATAGCGAAATGGCCTTTTGAGGAGCGATTCTTAAGTACATTGCTGTTTTGTATTTCATGAATAATTATAAATTAATTTTTGAATATATATACTAAACTACTAAATAAATATAATTTACCATTATTATGTTAAAATTTACTTGTACTTTTAATTTAGTTATGATCATCAGCTTTGAAGGTGACATAAAGTGTAACCGATTGGCGATATAAACTATTTAAAAAGTGTTTTGCGAAATAGTACAAGTGCATTTTGACATTATTACAAATGGATTTTTACCAAGAGCCGACGACAACGAAAATATAAAATATAGTAGTTGTCGGTAAGTTATGGTGTAGTAATAATAAATTGGTGAAACAAGGAAACTAACTCGTACATATAGTTTACCGTACAAAGAAAAAATTATCCCCGTCACCCACCCGCCATATCATGGCACTTAATGTTATTCAGAAATCAGAAATACTTTATTCAATAAAAATTTTTAAAGTTATTTTGACACGTCAACATATTTTTTTAAAAACTACTACCGGATCGGAAACGCGGCCACACACTGAGAAGATCCGGCGGAAGAAACTCAGCGGGCTTGTCTTTTTTTTTCCATATCATTGATTTTTTTTACATTATCACAATATTACAAAAAATATATATGAGATCGGCACGACGAGCAATTAATCCCAGGCTTTTTTGTCTTCTAAATAATCTGAGATTTTATAATATCCTTTTTTACACAGTTTTGTTTTAACACATTTTTTAAATTTATTGACTGGTAGATCTCTTATAGTTTCGGGAAGTTTATTGTAAAAGCGTATACATTGCCCCATAAAAGAATTACTTATTCTGTGGAGACGAGATGTATGCACAACAATATTGTTTTTGTTCCTTGTATTGAGTGTACGTCACCATTTTTTTTAAAAAAGCAAATATTTTTACGAACGTACATCAAGTTCTCAAATATATTGGGATATAACAGTTAGAATATTGATTTCTTTGAATTTTTCTCTCAGAGAAACCCTCGGGCTAAGATTGTAAATTGCCCTAATAGCTCTTTTCTGCAATACAAATATAGTATTTATTTCAGCAGAATTTCTATTATATTTTCTATTGCCTAATAGTACACTATTTACATCACTAGCTTGATTGCTGTCCAATGATATATTATGTTAAAAAATAGTAATAAGCATACAAAATGATGAACCTCGTCAAAATTGTCGACCATGAAGCAGATGTGTGGGTAGGTCATCTCTTCACCCTCACCCTTCGTGTCCATCTTGCGGCGGCTGGGCGACGCGTACACCTGACAACACAACATATAAATGATAGATTGTGCGTTTATTTACATCACGAGTCACGACGTCGCGACCAATAGAAATAAACCTATGAAAAAATAAAATTACTATTCTATATAAAATTATTTCAGGCAATTGGCCTTTATGATTGTTACTGCGAAAACCAGGCTCTTAGACTAACAGAGTGTTCAGCCAGAGTTCAAGTTGGTGGGCGTTTCCTGTAAGACCTCGGCTTAGGGCAGTATCTTGACTTACACAGTATAATATATGAAAAATATACTTTGCTGTGTTGACTTGCTTTTTTTACTACAAAAAAGGTTTTTTAGTAAAAAAAGCAAAAAAAATGCGGACTCCTGAAAACCTGGTGCAGAATTTGAAAAACAGATGGAGCTCTGGCCACTGCTCACATGTACTTGCCATGATATAAGTTATGTTTATATAATTAGTCAGGAAACAAGCACATGATTCTCCAGACGGTAAAACATAACTATTATTTATATGAAATGAAATGGAAAATACGTCAAAGATGTTAATTGTGCGTTGCTATCTGTGTAGCAAGGATGTAATGCACAATGCAAATGAAATGGAAAATATATATAGACATCAAAGATGTTAATTGTGCGTTGATATCTGTGTAGCAAGTTACCGACTACTATAAACCAGAACAGGACACAAGCAATGACACTATTGGTATGATAGGAATAGCTAAGCTGGTTTTAACACAGGTAAGGTGGGCAGAGATTAAATACTCGTAAACTATAAAATGTTTGTTATTGTATACATTACGATTCAGCGTCGCGTCGCGTCCGCGTCGCCTCAAAACTATTTACAACAATCAACATATTACGCTGATGCTGAAATACAAACCACACAAGTTAACAACCGTAGGCGTATCATGTACCGAAACTGTTGTTATTAAAATGATATTTAAATGAGGTTCATACTAATATTATAAATGCAAAATTATGTCCGTCCGCCTGTCTGCTTGTCAGACGGCGCGACTGCGTGTTTTCATGGCTAATTTGTTGAACCTATTTTAATAAAATTTGGCTCAGAGACAGTTGAAGACCCGTGTATCAAACATAGGCTACTTTTTTCAAACTTTACCCCTTAGGGATGAAATAGGGGCTGAAAGTGATTAAAATTTGGCTATAAGATAGTTGAAGACCCGGAATCAAACATAGGCTACTTTTTTCAAACTTTACCCCTTAGGGATGAAATAGGGGCTGAAAGTGATTAAAATTTGGCTATAAGATAGTTGAAGACCCGGAATCAAACATAGGCTACTTTTTTCAAACTTTACCCCTTAGGGATGAAATAGGGGCTGAAAGTGATTAAAATTTGGCTATAAGATAGTTGAAGACCCGGAATCAAACATAGGCTACTTTTTTCAAACTTTACCCCTTAGGGATGAAATAGGGGCTGAAAGTGATTAAAATTTGGCTATAAGATAGTTGAAAACCCGGAATCAAACATAGGCTACTTTTTTCAAACTTTACCCATTAAGGATGAAAGGGGCATGATTATATTGATAACATGTTGGTCTAGGTACTCGCGGATATGCACGGCTCAGCCAGGTGTTAATATTTAAGGATTAGAATAAAATGTGTAGTAAAAATTAAATATTATAAAGTTTTGTCAAAAAAATAGATCAAACAGAATATTAATATAAAATTTCTCGATTGTATAACTGTGGTTAATTAATTCGGTTATCATAAGTACCGGGTTTGATCCCCATGTCAGGGAATAAAAAATATTCTTGGGGATTTTGATACCCCTTTAAGGAAGCGACTCGTTTATATTTATTTTTATTTATTTTTCAGTTTTAATTAAACGTGGTGAAACGCGTGAGATTATTAATTTTTGCAACTGCAAATACTTTTCAGGGTTAGTTTCCAGTAACGGAATACAGTGTTATTGATTTTAGTGTCGAAACGTAACTCCGATTCACAAAAATGAATAGAAATAGCTCCAAGTGGGGCAGTGAGCCGCATTCGGGGCATACTCTCACGTTCCCGACAAATCTGTTCTAACTTCCACCAACCAGACATTGCCTTTGGCATGTTTACACTTTGTCGGTAACCGTTTTATTGTAGACACAAAACTACATTTATCACGATTAGCCTTTTTGTTGTTTACAATTTAATATATACATAGGTATGTGGTATCAATTTTTATCTTAATTTATATCTAAACTGCCCCTCCCTGCAAACCCGCCCCCCCCCCCTCGGTACGCCCATGTTTCTACTTCTTTTCACACTACTAAGGTTGTGGCCTATTTACGTTTAATGAACAAAAACCGTCCTTCTGAAATACTGATGCCGTGAGAAAAGGTATTGAAATAATATTCTCACGCAAACAACTGTTGCCGATCTGTGATGGAATGGCAAGCGAGACGAAATATGAGGATACCAATTACTGCAGAGTGCAGCTTCGCCTAAAATTGATGGAAAGGACGGCGGTACAAATAATGAGGCGAAAATCAGGAAATTGATGCGAGGTTATTGGTTAATGAATAATGACGAGCGACACCACCAAACGCCACAGCTCGCAAACAGGACCAAGTAGAATACTTGTTAGTAGAGTTTAGAGGTAGTAAAGTAGAGTACAGAGGTTTTTAATGAAATTCTCGCTGGGTACCTAAGATCTAATGTTCATACTAATGAACAAAAATCTATCCGCTGACAAAGCAATTATTTCTTAAATGATTTAGTTGGCCGATGATAATAGCATTTTTGATAATATATCATATGATAGCAACAAGAATATGGCTATCCTGATGGGAAGAGACAACCATCGCCTATAAACATCTAAAATATTAATGGTGTGCTGCTATGTGGCCGGATGGTAATTTGTCTTGCATGAGTTTACCGGCATTTTAACCTTCAAATTAGAACACGAGTATCCAGCACAGATACTATTGCGGTAGGAAAAGGCAGGTTAAAAAATGACAATATCGAATTTAAACACCTAGATTATTAAATTGTTAATTTACTGTTCGCGAACACCTATTTAAGAAATTAAAACATTAATAATTGTCAATTAACTATTTTATAGACAGCCATTAAGGTAATTATTATTAAATACTGTTAAATTACTAGACCACCGTTTAGTAATTGAATTATTGTCAATTTACAATTTTACAGACAACCATTTAGGTAATTGGATTATTAAATGTAAATTAGCTGTTTTACAGATAACTTCTAAAAAACACAGTTAGCCATTTACGTAATTTAGTTATTAGTTATTTTTTTTCAATTTAATATTTTATAGACATACAAAGTTGTTATGATTCACTGATATTTGCAATAATACAAAGCCTAGAAACCAAAAAAATAACCACCCAAGACATAACGAAACATAAAATTTTATCAGAAAGAACATTATTGCTTATAAGTAGAAGACAAGTACTGCAAAAAATTAAAAACAAGACCCGTATCCAAAAAAACGAACTTAGTGCTCTATATAAGCTAACGAGCAAATATATAAAAATAGACTACAAAAACCACAGAGCTAAAACAATAGAAAAACATCTTGAGCGAGACGGTAGTTTAAAAAAAGCTTTTAAGGATCTTCGAACAAACAAAGCTTGGATTGAGGGTTTGAAACAGATGAGAAGAATATCATGCAAACGCAAAGATATAATTGATATTGCAACGAACTTTTATCGACAATTATACAGCGCTAAAGCGGATACACAGCTTC
This sequence comes from Apodemia mormo, assembly GCA_036924255.1. NCBI lineage: Eukaryota > Metazoa > Arthropoda > Insecta > Lepidoptera > Riodinidae > Apodemia > Apodemia mormo. The sequence goes on from JAUPFN010000006.1 coordinate 46,456,980, forward strand.
GTACAAACGATATCACCCAAGAATTTGTAGAGATAGAGCAGACGAGTATTGAAGGTAAAATCAAACCAATTGACGAAACCGAAATTCTTCAAGCTATAAACAGATTAAAATTGGATAAAAAAAGCCCAGGCCTAGATAGAGTCACCAACGAAGCTATAAAGTATGGAAGGACTCTACTAGCCACGCCACTGGCACATCTATTTAATTTAATTTTGGAAAACGCGATTACACCTATGCAGTGGTCTGAATCAAACATAATTTTGCTCTACAAAAAAGGTGACTCCCATGACATTGGCAATTACAGACCTATTAGCCTTTTACCGACTCTCTATAAATTGTTTTCTTCAGTCATCAATAAAAGAATAAGCGAAAAACTAGACACATGGCAACCCGTAGAACAAGCAGGCTTTCGCACAGGATTCTCTACAATAGATCACATACACTCTTTGGAACAAGTTATTGAAAAGTACCAGGAAAGACAGACACCGCTCTACCTCGCCTTTGTTGACTATCAAAAAGCATTTGATACAATATCTCACACAAGTATATGGGAAGCTTTGAAAGCTCAAAAAATAGAGAACAAATACATAGAAATAATACAAAACATTTATAGTAAAAGCACCAGCAAAGTAAAATTGGAAACACTTGGTCAAAGCTTTCCTATAAAGAGAGGAGTAAAACAGGGCGACCCACTATCTCCAAAACTTTTTACAGCTGTACTGGAAAATATTATAAAAAACTGGATTGGAAAAAATGCGGGTTGAACATTAATGGCAAATACTTAAGTCATCTAAGATTTGCAGACGATATAGTACTATTATCAGCTAACTAGCTTAACTAGCAGTGGCCTGCAATACATGTTAAATACTCTTCATATAAACAGCAGAAGAGTGGAATTGGAGATGAACCTGCTAAAGACAAAATCCATGACAAACAGTACCAGACATTGCGTTAGTCTAGAAAATGTACCTATAGAATATGTGGACCAGTATATCTATCTGGGAAAACAAATAAGTTTTAAAAACAACAGCAATGAGATAGAGATAGAGCGAAGAATTAAAAAGGCGTGGAATAAATACTGGCTCCTTAGAGAAGTTTTTAAAAGCAACTTGCCTATAAAGCTCAAAAAGAAAACTATGGATTCATGTATTCTACCCACTCTTACGTATGGCTGCCAGACGTGGAAATTCACAAAGAAAATTAAAAACAAAATTAGTTGTTGCCAAAAAGGTATGGAACGTAGTATGTTGAGTATAAAGTAAATGAATAAAATACGACACACTAAAATAAGAAATTATACCAAAGCAATAGATGGATTGTCTTATGCGCAAACACTAAAATTCAGGTGGGCCATATAGCCAGATACGTGGATAACAGATGGACCATAAATGTAACCACATGGAAGGGCCCGCCAGGCAAACGCCGAGTCGGGAGACCCTACATGAGATGGGAAGAGGACATAAAGAAAATCGCAGGAACAAACTGGTTACAAAGAGCAAACAATAGAGAGAAATGGAAAGCCTTGGAGGAGGCCTTTACCTGAGAGGGGTTCATGCTGATTGTTTTTTCATATTATATTATGCTCTTTAATCATATTTGATAATCATGTTTAACATTATTTTTTCTCCAAAGTAAAAATAAAAATATGTAAATAATAATATAATAAAAAAGATTAATAATACTTAAAACTAATTACTCTAGATAACATATAATCATAATTTATATATTGTGTGTAGTAAATTTTTTAATGTGATCAGAATTATTTTTCATTTCATTATTATTTAATTCAATGTTATAATTATTGTTTTAAAAATATTGTGAGAGGAAATAAGTGAAATCTGAAATTTGATTTATTAAATAAAAATGTAACTCACAAATTTATTGTAAAATGTACAAACAGCATGGAATAAAAGGCTTTTTTATTTTTTTATTTTTTATTAATTTTATTTATTTATTTTATAGGCACACATTTGAGTATTTGAGTTATTAATTGTCAATTTGTTATTTACAGACACTTATTTGAGTAATTAATTTGTAATATTGGTGCATAAAATAACAGAAATTAAAAATTTCGTTATTTTCTTGACATAGGATTAATTATAAAAATCATAAATACGTATGTTATTGTGCTTAGTCATTCCGATTTGCTAAACGCTAAATTTTCCGCTTTCCGTAATTAAATATTTATTTATTTATTTAATACTTTACTGTACACTTAAAGAAAATTAATATATAAAAAGGATAACCAAAATTGCGCAAAAGGCGAGCTTATCTCAACTGGTGGAGATTTCTTCCAGCTAACCCGAAATGTGGAGTAGAGAATAATCTCTACTCCACATTTCGGGACACACAAATAGGAAGGCATTGTGCACAACAAATAAAATACATAGACGGATTTGCCGGATATTTGAAACACACACATATTAACAGGAAATCGAACATTACAACTTAATAGTAAAAACTAAAAAAAATCAAGAAAGTGTCAAATAATACTCTAAATATGTACTAGGTAAGTACATCTTATAATATTAATATCAATATGATGTTGTGACGTTTGGACATTCTCTAAGAAATCAGGAAAATTAAATGTAACATGTAATCATTGACGTGTATAATATTACCACTGGACAGGTTATCCCATACAAATGACAGCTAATTTTATATGTCAATTTGAAACGTTGTCGGCGGGGGTACCGAGAACTAATTTTGACGTATGCTGTATATCGTTGCCATGGTAGTCTAAATATTATGAGGCAGTTACGCATTTTAATTAATTTGTTAATGTTTTAGTGAATTTCTAAGTTTATATTTGGTGTACTCACACGACATTAGGAAATGCGTATATTGCAAACTATCCTGCCTAAAGGAGTGTAAAACTTCGTTTTACAGGTACGTGCATGTAGTCACTGTTTTTAATCAAAAATTGAGTAACCTGGTCGTTAAAACAACTTATTTTTACCAGAAACTCTAAATATAATATTACATTAATAACAGGGATATTAATTTTCGGCAGAATTAATAATATTTATTTAATTTTGTTTCGCTTAGAATTAACTAGTGATATCAACAGGTCATATCGATAATTTCAATATCGATATTCTACTATAGTAACCAAATTCAGTTTTCGTTTTCAGTTTTAGTTGCATATTTAAGTACCTAACTTTATAGTCGTCTTATTTCTTTTGCATTTTAATTAAATATGCCTCACTTATAGGAAAAGTTTTGTTCATGTAGCGAACTATGATTTTAATTACATTTTATTTTTGCAGATTTTCAGTCGATTTAATGGAAAAAATGATTGACTACAACAATGAAAGCTGTTAATTGGACTCCAAAGAAAACAGATTCTCCTTGTTTACAATATTTTTGATACTTAATGTTTTATCAAATGTTGCAATCGAAACTATCATTATTGAAACTTTTAAAAGTCATTTCGATATTTTGATTAAGCAAATCATGACAAAACGTACAGATATAAGAATTATTATCGCAGCAACAAAAACAATTTCGCTTTCTGTAACTGGTGAAAGTATACGGCATTTCTTAACATGGTAAATAATTTGGATTCGTCTGTATTATTTTCATTAAACAGGAATTTGTAAACAACTTAATTTTTTAAAGAAACATGAAAGGAGTATTTTCGCTATCGTAGTACAATACAAGAAATAAGAACAAATTAGTGCAACCTCCGGTCAACCCTAAGCTAACATTGTCTATCAAAAATAAGATAAACGAGTCATTTGTTGGACTTCCGGTATACTATCACAATCAAATTCTCGAAGAAATTATACATTATAAAATTAAATGTATGAAATATTCGGTGTTTTTATTATTTTCACAGTTTACTTAATATAGTCTATCTCAATGCCAAATTTCATCTAAATCTGTTAAAGCGATATTGCGTGAAGGAAAGGCAAACAAATATTGGTGTTATAATATTACTAGTGACCCTTTCCTGCACAATTTTATCTATTTTACGAATTATTAGAATATATTTTAACAATTTTTCTTTAACATATATAATAACCAAACAAGCATATGTCTCACCTGATAGAGAAATCACAGCCTATAGACAAAAAAAATGTTAATGACACGTTGATATTTGTACTTATCCTTCAAACTGGCACGATAATGACGGAATCAACGTTACTGCGGTAGGAATAGGTAAGGCGATGTTACCAAATACCTGAAGTGAGACATTGCGGTACTCTATCACCTAGTAGTAACGATAGTAGTGACATGTAATAGCCAACCGGTCACTTTTTACGACCTGCCTGGTAGAACGGCAGTTGGTCTATTCTTCAATGGAGTCCCGACTCCCGACCAACACGAGGAAATCTTCATATATGAATCACTATGTTTATTATTCCTGTTTATTTAGTGTATACTGGCTGTTGCCTGCGACTTCGTCCGCGCCGACTTCGTTTACTTCGCACTGCTCCTCCCCTGTAGGTGATAGCGTGATAATATGTAGCCTATATGTTGACCCCACCTGTTAGTAATATTCATGCAAAATTTGAAGTAAATCCATGCCCCGGACATACATACAGACAAACAAATATATACTAAACTATATACTAAACTTATACAATCATTTTAGTATTTTCATGACCCATAGCCCACCTAGCTACAAATATTAAACGATCGATAAACTTATCGAAGATGTCGACATGTGGGAATCACTAATTTTAGTTCCATGGACGCACGCATCGGTCTACAGCGCCAAAATGGCGATATTCAAATAGGCACAACAATTCTTTGACAGCAGCAATTAATGCATGTAATGAATCAATGATAATAATAATAATTTATGATCTAAAATAGAAAAATATTGAAAAGCAATAAACACAATATATTAAACTTCAAGACAAAATAGAAAATTGCTACTTATAAAGGTGAAAGTAACACAATATTATACATCTTGTTATAAAAAATTTCACAGAAACAACACTACCAAACCAACTAAAAAAAGGTTCTACATTTGAATTAATTAATTGAATGTTAATATTGATAATACTTTTTATTCTATTAACGTTTACATTATTGGTGTTTATATATTTAATTGATCTTATTATTTTTATATACTGTTCTAAATAGAATTTTTAATTATATTGAGAGATAAATCTCGTTGAAAAAATATAAATTGTCTTGTGTTCATATTATTAAAAAAATAACTTTGACGTTGGTAGGTTTGCGTTTTACAGAAACTGTTCCACATTCCTTTATCATAAGACCAGCTTGCTGCCTCAGTTGTATAATTTGCAAAACAAAACACGAAAAGAGCTGACGATCTTTATATAGGAATCCTGCAGGCTCAGGTCAAAGTTACTACCATTGAAGTAACAGAATAATAAATTTCGTATCGTTTAGGCCTTTGCCAGTTGCTTATTTAATTCCTTTCATCAAGTTGAAAAGAGCTCATGAAATTTCGATTAAATATAATGATGGTAAGTAATCACCGCCGCCCATGAACAGCTGCAACACCGAAGGTACTGTAAATGCTTTGCCGGTCTTTAAGGAATAGTAAAAAAGTAGTAGCAGCCATTATATCGAATCTGTGATAATAGCTACAGATTTTACATTTTAACTAATTTGTAAAACATTTTATGATATCCATTTCTAAAAACAAATGAAAAGCTGGCAAAAGCAATTTTTAAAATATTTTTTTCGTTTCAATCTGAATGCCAACAGTAACGTTCGGCTATAGAAATATTTGTAAAGGCATCCAGCGTCACAAAGCGACCCACTCACCCATTGTCCGCCATTGTTGGCTGCAAGGAAATGAGACCGTAACCAGATATTAAAACTGCAGCCTATAATCCCGGCGGTGCATTGCGCATTCATTGATTAAATTCATACAAATCTACCTTATATTATGTGTAGTCATTTTATACTTTTAACAATAAACAAATATTACTTTTAACTCCCGCCGCAAACATTCTAATCTGCACCACTCTTTAGCATGTTCTATAAAAGTCGATTCAGCCGTTTCAAAATCATCAGCTATTCACCACGATAAAAGGATTTAAAGAATGAATGATATCGCAATAGCATTGTAACCTTGACTTAATCCTGCCGGGATTTCGAAGATCATCAGCTTTTTTCATGTTTTGCTTTGCAAAAGATTCTAATGAAGCAGGAAGGTCTGTTGATAAAAAATATGTCGGGATATATTAAATTTTAGATTAAGAGTTATATAGTTTACGTAAACTTCATTGATCTAACCCACTATCTCACCGCCTATATTATGAGATGGCTGACTATAATATGGGTTTGGATCTAGGACACAGAGCAAATATCCACAGGATATTTGCTCGCTGATCTAGGACGACAACATTTTTAAATTCAATAATTTCTGTAATCACTCCCGCACAAAATCAAAAAGCGACCGAGGGCGCCATTAAGTAAAAATCTGCCAACAGACGCGTGTTTGCTACAAAGACTTTTCTAAATAAAAAAAAAACAACCTAATAAGATTTCCGTGTGGCGCTTATGCTGGAGCCGCACTTGCGTCCCGAAGTTAGGTGCGTGCTAAGGCACACGCAGTCCGGAATGTATACGAACATAGCCGATAATATCTGGTCACATCTGCACCTATCCCCGTTGGTCGAGTAGTTAGCGACCCTGACTACGCAATCAACGGGCTCGGGTTCGATCCCCGACGGGGACAAGCATTTGTGTGATGAGCATGAATGTTTGTATTTCCGGGTTTGGGTGTTTATTGTGTATGTAAAAGTATTTATATATGTATTTCTATGTATTAGTATCGTTGACTAGCATCCATAACATTTGCTTACTTTGGGGTTAGATCAGTAAGTGTAATTTGTCCCATGAATATTTATTAATTAATTTATTTATATCGTGTCATTGCACGAAGCTTGGTGACGATAGATGCAAGTGTAGCCGAGGCATTACTGAAGATAAAACTTAGCCTGCTTAGTTCCTTATGAGAAATAGAATAATTTATATTGCTAACATTTATTTGTGTTTAAGTCGCACGAATTGTGATGAATATGAAATGAATCGCGATATATTTTAAAAATATCTCCGAACTACGTATGAACTTTAAACTTCACGGATGTTAGAACAGAATCCAAATAGGTCAACCATACGGAAAGCCCTCTTATGATATATACGTTTGCATAAAAATATCTAGCATTTTTCTTAAGTTGGTTCAATTCAATATTTGCTAATAACTATCGGCCGAATAGTGTACGTGTAGTAATACAAGTAGCAAACAGGCATACGTTTTTTCTGGTAATAATAATTCTATGGCCTCTAAAAGCATAAGTGGTACGTAGCTCGTAGCGAAGTTGGGAGTTGGGATGTATCTAAAGTCTCCCTTACACTCCAAACCGACACAGGTGACAAGTACCTAACAAAGATTGAGAGCTGAGTGCTAAGTGTGAGTTTTTCGGCTCAGTGAATTTGGCCCCATATTTTGATTTTCAGATTTTTGATATTTTTAATTATTTGTTCGTCGTTCGTTCTTTAACGTTCGATTGTAAAAATTGTTTGTTCGTCTTTTATTTATTTATAATTAATTAAACAAATGATCACCCTTAAGTTGGCACCCCTTACTAGATATCTTTATTTTTATCACTTAGATTAATTAATTTTGATTAATTATCGTTTGTTCGACGACTATTGGTGATTGTTCGATCATAAAAACAATTAAATTCCCAATTATTATTTATTTTATATCTAATATGCAAACCATTACCTCACGCCTACATTGCGCATGCGCCAGCAGTCTAATGGCGACTGAGCGATGCGTAGTGCATGTCATGTAAAAAAATGACATTATAAATAATGCTCCATTTCGAATGTTTAGTTGTAAAAGAATCATTATTAATAAATTATGTACTTATTAATAATCATCGAAAAACATCTAATGTCTATATAGTCCATTTACATGCATTACGTCCAATATATGTACTTAACTCATAAAGCCACATAAAGCTGTTTGTTGAGTAAACAAAAAGAGTAATTACTCTAATTAAATATGAATTTCTTATATATGTACATATGTGTGTGGGTTTGGGTCATACAACTGTTTTTAATTTGTTTCTTTGCTAAAATGATAGGCCTATTTATAATTCTGTTAAAGATGTATATATTAGATGTACTATTAGTTAACCTCAAAAAATGTGCAGATTTTTTTTTATGTATCGTGTTAAATTTACCACTATCGGAACTACCTACAATATTTCCTAATAAGAATTAAATACCTTTATATTTAATCGAGGTACTCACACTGTTGAATAAATACTTCATTCAAATCGTATAATTTGATGATATTCGAAATGGAGCATTATTTATAATGTCATTTTTTTACATGACATGCACTACGCATCGCTCAGTCGCCATTAGACTGCTGGCGCATGCGCAATGTAGGCGTGAGGTAATGGTTTGCATATTAGATATAAAATAAATAATAATTGGGAATTTAATTGTTTTTATGATCGAACAATCACCAATAGTCGTCGAACAAACGATAATTAATCAAAATTAATTAATCTAAGTGATAAAAATAAAGATATCTAGTAAGGGGGGGCAACTTAAGGGTGATCATTTGTTTAATTAATTATAAATAAATAAAAGACGAACAAACAATTTTTACAATCGAACATTAAAGAACGAACGACGAACAAATAATTAAAAATATCAAAAATCTGAAAATCAAAAAAAGTGGGGCCAAATTCACTGAGCCGAGTTTTTCTTTTCGCATTCGATCGTGAGCGCGTTTCGAGTTTACTAGGAATTTGTATGTGATTTGTACAGCGCCACCTAGTGGTTAACTGGTTTCTCACGTTTACCACTAGGTGGCGCTGTACAAATCACATACAAATTCCTAGTAAACTCCAAACGCGCTCACGATCGAATGCGAAAAGAAAAACTCACACTTAGCACTCTGTTCGCTACAAAGAAATAACGTCAATGTAAGTCTTCACTGAAGCCACTGTCTGGCATTCACGATGGTAGTGATTAGTGATACTTCTATTTATTAATCGCCTTTTATACAAAAGTTTGTCGAATGTATTATTTTCAAGAATAATGTGTAGTCAAATCAACCAGACTCTACTACAAAATAATTTAGTGGTTAATTGCTTCAATTTGTAGTTGGTAAACGTTTTTTGCAATTGCAATTGCTAGTCAAGGCTTCCGACTTGTTTAAACAATCAAATTTAATTCATACTAATATTATAAATGGGAGAGTGTATGTGTGTGTTTGTTTGTCCGTCTTTCAGGGCAAAATGGAGCGACAAATTGACGTGGTTTTTTAAGTAGAGAGAGTTAAAGGGATGGAGAGTGACATAGGCTACTTTTTGTCTCTTTCTAACTCACTACTTCCAAAAAATGGGGAGTGGGAGTTTGTATGGAGCATTCCTCAATTTTCAAAGTAGAAAGCTAAAAATTAGTATGCGGACTATTTGTAAGAAACGAAAATATCTTGCTTATTTTTTTTCTGGAAATGTGCCACCAATTCCTTAAAAGAGGGGGTGTAATTTTATATATATCAATGTGTGCGAGCGAAACCGCGGGCAAAAGCTAGTATCAAATATTAATGGAATCTAACATTTGTATTTCGCTAAGACAGCTATCATATTGTGATAAGACACCTTCCTATATTATGTAGTTTGTAGTTACCCAAAAACAATTCTGTACTGAAAGCGAATATCACTGGTGAAATATAGTCCACTGTTGAAACATGTATTTGTTTAAACAAATATGTATATTTTACTTTAGCGACTTTACCTTTACTTTACTAAAGTTAACGCAAAAGCTATAGAACAAGAACGCATATAATCGATATTGGCAAGTTTCGTTTCCCGACAGCGTTTATCAATGTCATTTATATAAAAACTATCCAGCTGGCTTTACAGCTAGAAAAAAAAACCCACTAAGAAATCAAAATCACTGGTAGTATAACACTACATTTGGTATAGTAGTTAACAGTACAAGCGATTTAAATAATAACGGAACGGAGAGTTAGTATTGAGGATATTGCGAGTTGAAAGAAGGAACTAGGTGTGTTACTCGACAGTTTAGCAAGTATAATCTAATCCACTTTGTTTTATGTGGGAATGCGCATGAGTGATCTAGTGGTGAACTGCCTGCTTTATGCAGATGACGCTGTACTTTTAGGCTCAACTCCATCTGAGCTGCAAACACTGGTCACAGTTATGAATGAGGATTGTAAGAGTATGGGCTTACATTTGAATGCGAAGAAAACTAAAGTTTTGGTATTTGAAAGAGAAACAACCAGAACGGATGTAAGAGTTGTGGTCGATGATGTAGTGCTGGAGCAAGTGGATGAGGTTGTATATCTTGGATGTGCTTTTAGCAGGGATGGAAGGTACACCGCTGATGTTGAAAGAAGAGTGTGTGCAGGGAACAGAGTGAATGGAGCGTTAGGGAGATTACTTAATAGCACAATTTTAAGTCAGGGTGCCCGTCTAGCCCTGCATAATCATGTGCTTATCCCAACGCTATTGTATGGAAGTGAGAGTTGGGTATGTCAGAAAGGGCATGAAAGTAGAATCAACGCGGTCGAGATGAGGTCGCTAAGAAAAATATTTGGTGTGACACTCGCGGACCGGGTTCGTAATGCCGAAGTGAGAGAGAGGCTAGGTTTGAAAGAAAGTATCGGTGTAAAGATGAGAAAGGGCATGCTCCGTTGGTTCGGACATGTAGAAAGAATGGTAGATGAAAGGTTAACAAAACAGATATACAACGCGAATGTGGAAGGATGTAGGTACCGGGGAAGACCAAGACTGACATACCACGATCAGATTGATCGAGTACTGTCCGAAGGTGGTGTCAAGAGTCTTCGCAACCGGCGTGTGTGTATGAAGAGAGTGATGAATGTGGAAGAAGCGAGACAAGCCTGCAAGGATCGTGATGTATGGCACTCGGTTCTCTCTGCCTACCCCGTAAGGGATCTGGCGTGAAGATATGTATGTCACTTTGTTTTATATGAATAAACGTGAAATGTTATTCGTTAGAAACGAACGTAAATAATGTGCGGTTGGTTTGTGTATTACTTGAGAACGACCGAATTTAATCGAATATATTTTGTAGAAATGTTCGCAATAATCCAAAATAGGACAGTTGGCAAAAAAATTTATAAACAATTTGAAAGTACGGCATTTATAAAGAGCATAATCTCATTCAACTTCATGCAGGCAAATTACAACCGCCAGAGCTTAACTTGCTCTCCTCTTTGCCTTTGTTAATACATTACATCGTCGTGTTGGTAAGGTCCGTATTTGGAGATGAGATGCCTTCCTGTCAGGCAACGCGCCAAAGGTGAGAAAAATCAGATTACTCCCGCCGACCCGGTGGTAGTATCGATGCGGCAGAAACGATTTAGTTATGAGATCGCCAAAATGATAAAAAGTTTCTAAATCCTACTGAGAAAAGTCGCTGAATCTAAATCATTGCTATTTGTGTACGTGTAGGACGCGGGTGTGGAGACAGAGTGAACGGGCGTAAACAACACGATCCAATCTATGGCGAACAAAAATAAAATCAGTGCGATAATGACTGCGTATCTATCAAGACAATGTCGTAGGGGGTATTAAAAATATTTACCGCGTGGTTTTACACAAAATAATAGATCACCGATCCGTCGAATGAATGTCACGTTATAGTATACTTGAAATAAAAAAAAAACAAACAAAGAATAAGGAAAATGAAGGAGCATGCTGCCCTCCTGCCTACTCCTTCAGGGAAGAGATAGGAAGTGGGGCAGCGCAACCACGATTAGCCGTGTACAGTACAATACTAAATCCCGTGGTCCAACACGAGGCAACCTATCAACAAATCGGGCACATATCTAGTCTCAGGCAAGTTATGTTTTCCAAAACAACTGAAAAAGTTATACAAGAAAAATAACTATTTTTCTTTGAACCAAATTATTTTTAAATAAACACATTTTTGGCATCTAACTTTTGATTCGTACATATCATACACACATTTTGTCGAATGCATTTTTTTATATAGAAAAATGGGGCAAACGAGCAGGAGGCTCACCTGATGGTAAGTGATTACCGCTGACCATGGACATCCACATCACCCAAGGTCTTGCAGCTGCGTTGCCGGCTTTTTAAGGAGTATGCTCTTTCCTTGAAGGTGCCTAAGTCGTATCCGTTCGGAAATACCCCCGCCGGTAATTGATTCCACAGAGGAGTAGTGCGTGGTAAGAAGTGCCTAGAGAATCGCACGGTTGTGGTTTTCCAGACATCGAGGTGGTGAGGATGGAACTTTGAGTTTTGCCGCGATGTCCGATGATGAAATTCAACAGCAGGGATCAAACCAAACAGTTCGTCGGAACACTCTCCATGATAGATGCGGTAAAAGATGCTAAGCGAACTTACATCTCTGCGTAAAGCCAAGGAGTCAAGCCGATTGGAGACAGCTTGGTCGTCAACGATTCGAACCGCTCTACGCTGAATGCGATCAAGTGGAAGAAGCTGATACTGCGGAGCTCCCGCCCAGAGATGAGAACAGTACTCCATGTGTGGGCGAATTTGCGCTTTGTAAAGTTGCAAACGATGAGCCGGCAGGAAGTACTGTCTCGCTCTACTGAGCACACCGAGCTTTTTTGAGGCCAGTTTAGCCTTTTTTTCCAAATGATCACAGAACTGAACGTTGTTCGATATGTCAACGCCAAGAATTCCAATATTGGCTGAGGTTGTCAGGAGAGTGTTCTCAAAGCGAGGTGATACGACAAAGGACGACTTTTTAGCGGTGAACGCACACAGCTGTGTCTTCTTGGGGTTGAATTGGACTATGTTGAGTCGACCCCATCCGAGATTTTTTCGAGCTAAAATTGATATTTTGTTAATTTTATATTAAGTATAAATTTATTCATATTTTTACAATTTATGATATTTATTTCCACCCAGGTAGGTTATTACTACCATCACAAAAAAAAAACTTTTGCGATATTGTAGCAATATCACGAATCTAAGTATATTAATATTATAAGTACAAAAGTTTGGATGTTTAGATGGATATTTGTCGCAATCACGCAAAAAATGCGTTCTGTGAATTTCGATGGGTGTACAGATAGATAATGACCTGTAATTACCACATAGGCTATTTTTTATCCTGGAAAATGTTTGTTCCCGCGGAATCCACAAAAAACTTGTATTATACTATAAGGCTGCACGCTGCAGCAAGTACCATATATAGGAAAATATCAAATTCACAGACGCTATGATCATACATTACCTGCAGAATATTGCTTTTATTACAGATCCACAATTTGAAGAAAAATAAATAGTAAAAATAATATTTTCTGCTTTTCACGTGCAGAAGAATTAAACTGTTATTTCCGAGAAGTTTGAACAAATAATTTAAAATATTATAAATTTAAATTAAGTATGTGTATGTAAAGGAAGCGAGGCAAGTTTGTAGACATCGTGATGTCCAAACGTTCTAATTTAAAAACCCAAAGAAATATATTTTTGACACGACAGGATCATTTCCTTTGCTAAATCCGCAAGCAACTAAGAATTTAGTTTGTATAAAATCATAAAATACTGATTGTTGCAAATATTTAACTCTTAGGATGACATACTCCAATTATGTAACGAACTATTCTTTATCTCACGTTTAGCGTAATGATATAACAGCTCTTATCGGATGTTTCTAAACGTGAGCCTCCACCGGCAACCTCAACCGTTACAAAATACATTATAATGTGTTTTTCATTGTGATAGACGTCGCCAATAGTACGTGAATCTGGCAGTAGTTAGGACTCATTTATGTTGACTTCAAGGACGTCATTTAGACGATTCATCTCCGCAACGAAACCTTTGTAGGTATGTTTATATGACATTGTATCGACATCGCCAGGAAACTGTGAATTAAAAACAAATATTTTTCTGAAATGTTCGAAGCAGAGTTTACGAATATGTTGAGACACAAAGATCTTGAGTCTTTGATTTTCAACATGAGGCATGATTTTCAATGAAGGTTATTAATTCGATGGCTAGCTGACCCGACAAACGTTGTTTTACTATACAAATTATTGCTTATATTGAATATTTTGGTGGGGTACTTGAAGAGGGGGGGGGGAGACAACGGGGGAGTTAATTGATAAAAACTATCCTATCTTTAAGATGGACCAAACCGTAGATTTATACAAAATTTCATTGAAATCGGTTCTGTAGTTGCGGAGTTCATCGTTGACATGCAATAATAATGATAAGTGACATGCTATACTTAACATTTTTTTTGTAAAAAATATTTACTTTCCGAGTTTTTTTTTATAACAAACAAGTAGATGGGTCTTCTGATAGGAAGAGTCAACCATCGCCTATAGACACCAAAGGTGTTAATGGTGTGTTACTATCTTGTGGCGAGTTCTAATGCCACATGCATAAGTTAACCGGCTACGTTACTCTCAAAACCGGAACACGACAGGAACTCGCCCGGGTGGCGAGACAATGCAAGACTAGTAGCCACGATGGTAGTGACTCGCATATACAATCGGTCGCCTTTTACGACGTATCTATCTATCAGAACGGCAGTTCGTCTATTCTTCAAAGGAGCCCGGGACCAACACGGGGAAACACGGGGAGTATTCACATATTATTTCTGACTATTCCTGAAATATGAGTTACCAGTTATCTACTTCAGCATTTGTTTAAAATAAATGTTGATGTTTCTTTACAAATTCACATACCTTGAAAATATAACAGACATGGTAAATGGTGGATTTAAAAAGTGGTTTACATGAATGTTGTGTGTGTAACGTCTATTTTTATTAATTTAATGCATTTCTAATGCATATTATTCAAAAAAAAAAAATTAAATTGCCGCGTTCTCTGCAATATAAACTTTAAATGAGCCAAATTTCACTCTCCAACTTTCGCGTAATTGTCTTTAAAAGGGGTGCAAAGTTTTTGCTTTTCGTATTAATATTTATTTAAATAAAAAATGAAAATGTTATTTCTTGAACAACAAAATATGGATTATCCTTGACATAATGGCCTGCGTCTTGCTGCGCCGTGTTGGTCCTTTACATAATATACATCAAGGGTGATAATAAACAAGCTTAGTCAGCGCTCTTCTATTATCACATATTGCTACGTCATAGTCAATGCAACGAATTCGGCTAATCTACACTACAATTAGATAGCAAACAAGCAGATGTCTCTCCTGATGGTAAGATAAGACAAACCATCGCCTATAGACATCAAAGATGTCAACGGTGCATTGATACCGTTTATTAATAGTACCGAAAGGGTGTTTACATTTTCACAGTGCTAATTCCACGTCTAGACGAACGTAGCCCCTCAACTGATTTAACGTCCCTGCTCGCAAAAGATTGAGTTATTGCACCAGACAGCGGGTACATAATCCAATCAATGGGGTAACTCTTACATAGATTACTGTTGTCCTGTATATTACCCAAATATAATTATAAAGTTTTTTTGCGGAAACACATTTTTTGACTGATACGTAAAGCTGTACATATTGTAAAAAAAGTTGTAGACGTGACGTCAGTGATCAGATGATCTTAAAAGGCCGGCAACGCAGCTGCAAGACCCCCGGTATGGCAGATGTTCATGGTCGGCGGTGATCGCTTACCAGCAGGTGCACCCCCTACTCGTTTGCCCCCTCTACTATAAAAAAAAATGTTTATTCATTCAGACCGCATCGTTGGTCAAGTGGTTAGCGACCTTGACTACGCATCAATGGGGCTCAGGTTCGATTCCCGACAGGGACAAACGTTTATATGATAAGCATAGCTGTTTGTATTTCTGAGTTTGGGTGTTTATGTATCTGTGTTTTAGTATCTCTGGCTGACATCCTACAAGCAAATACATTGCTTACTTTGGGGTTAGATCAATTCGTGTAATTTATCCAGTGATATTTATCTATTCACTAGCTGACCCGGCAAACGTTGTTTTGCCACATAAATTATTGAATTAAAAAATAGGGGTTGATCGTAGAGGGTTGAAAATTAAGGGTTGTATATATTTTTCAATGTTGAATCATAAAATAATAAAAAT
Organism: Apodemia mormo; assembly: GCA_036924255.1. Lineage (NCBI taxonomy): Eukaryota > Metazoa > Arthropoda > Insecta > Lepidoptera > Riodinidae > Apodemia > Apodemia mormo. The sequence continues at coordinate 46,473,014 of JAUPFN010000006.1, forward strand.
AAAAATTGTTGTCCATAAAATAAAAAATAAATTTTAGGGTGGACAACCCTTAACATTTAGGGGGATGAAAAATTGATGTTGGCCGATTCTCAGACCCACTGAATATGCATACGAAATTTCATCAAAATCGGTCAAGCCGTTTCGGAGGAGTACTGGAACGAACATTGCGACACGAGAATTTTATATATAAGAAGAAGATATTACATTTTTTTTTAAATGTCATTGACCTATGTATAGTAACAAAGTCGATTTAAGGCGTATGATTTCACGCAAACGAAATCGCAAGCGTATGCCCGTGTTACATAATGGCGAGATTGTATTCACGAGTGCCTAGGTAGGTACGTTTTGTTCAATTGACAGCAGTTGACCACAGCCCGAGTGATTTAACTAGAACAACAGAATACCGATAGAACACTACACTAGGAAACTGTTAGATTGCTTTTAAAGAACAGCGCTTAACTAATTCGCCTAGTGTTCGATTACCTAATTACTTTACGCGATTAACTAACAATTAACACAAAAATGATAATTATCATCGTTATGACAGCTGAAGAAGATATTAAAAATACATTTGTTGTTTATTACACATAGATAAATAGGCAGTTAAAGTGTCATATCCAAAATGGCGTGTTTTCAAATGCAAGTAGACCAAAACCAGTACAGAGTGCTAAGTGTGAGTTTTTCTTTTCGCATTCGATCGTGAGCGCGTTTGGAGTTTACTAGGAATTTGTATGTGATTTGTACAGCGCCACCTAGTGGTAAACTGGTTTCTCACGTTTACCACTAGGTGGCACTGTAGAAATCACATACAAATTCCTAGTAAACTCGAAACGCGCTCACGATCGAATGCGAAAAGAAAAACTCACACTAAGCACTCTGTTGGCCTCCCGCGACAGACGTTTATATGCATTGTTGTTTCAGATTTACTTTCTATTAGATTTATGTTCTTGCAAGCATTAAAAACATTAACAGTATCAAAAACACACACTCTATTTTGCTATAACCTGCAATGGTATTAATTCTGGACTGAAAACATTACAAGGCCTTTTACTTATAATGACGTGCTTTCATAAATTAAACTAAACTAACTCATAACACATTGTTACATAAAAATGTATTTATTTAATTTGCGACCTCGACATAAATGATGCATTATGAGTTAAAGATATAAAATTTTGTGTCTGTCTATGGCCTTATAGCATCCAAACAGTAGACCGATTTTTCTGACAATCTAATGTGATCGAGAAAGTCTAAAGAAAGACTCCAAATCCTCGATTACTTAGATATAATAAATATATCGTATTGAGTTTCTGCAAATATTGCACATGAAGTGAGAAGGTAGTCAGAAAATAAAATACATATTTTGGGGTCTTTTTAATTCAAATAATTTTCAGTAGCCTTAATATCCAAACATTCTTCGGACGAAATCTATTTTTATTAACCCCCGACACAAAAAAAGGGTCGTTATAAGTTTCATCGCTATGCTTGTGTCTGTATGTGGCATGTGGTGTGGGGTCTGTGATTATTCTTAAACGATTGAACCGATTTGGATGCAGTTTTTTGTTTGAACTTTGGTTTTCTAGCCATTTCAAAATTAAGTATCAACTGAAAATAATTTAATGAGCGCTTATTTATTTATTTATTTATTTAACACTTTATTGTACACAGAAAATAACATTAATAAGAGAATACAAACGTAACTATAGTACATACACAAATGGTTTTTTACATACCATTAGATAGCAAAAAAACAGACGGCTCTCCCGATGAAAAGAAAAAGCTTCGCATATAGACACCAAAGATGGTAATAGTGCTTGCTATCCATGTGGCAAAATGGATGCCACATGCATAAGTCTACCAGCCACCTTAACCTCAAAACCGGAATACAACAAGCATTGCCACTATTGCGGCAGGAATAGGTAAACATGGTAAGGTAGCCGGTAAACTTTCGCACTTGGTATTACTATCCCGCCACACGGATAGCAACGCACCGTTAACATCTTTGGCCGATGGTTGACCCTTTCTATCAGGAGAGCCATCTGCTTTTTTATATCATTTTTTTATTTAGTTTCATAAGATAGCAAACAAGCAAATGGGTCTCAAGAGTCAACCATCGCCTATAGACACCAAATATGTTAATGGTGCGTTGCTATCTTGTCTTATGCCACATGCATAAGTTTACCGGCTACATTATCCTCCAAACCGGAACACGACAATGACAAGCACTGACGGTATTGCGGCAGGAATAGATAAGGATAATGGTACCAGACCCGGGAGAAACAATGCAGAGCTCTACCACCTCGAAAGTACCTACCTGCTTATTACCTTTTTTCATGGAATTTCATGAGTTATGATATAAAAAAACCTAAGCATTACAAGCGATAGGACACAGTATATCTGTTTATCCTCTCGATTAGTTAAGCCTGGATATCGCGTGACACATATCACACGTTATAAGTATTGTTTGTAGATTGTTATACCGCAAGCATCTAGTCGCGTGGCGTTAATATGAATGTATTGTACGCCGCCTTGACCTCATTCATCCAAGCGACATGGAGCCGGTACCTAGCGCTGGCACACGATTGCTGAAACCATGTAAACTAATACTATTCAATATCATATTTGTAAAACGACTAGTGACAACAGTAACATGCCGTCAATATAATTTTTAATACAAACTTTCACTCCCTACTTCAGCCCGTTAGATGTTGGTTTGTGATAATCAAAGTAGGCTATGCTTGACCCCGAGTCTTAACTATCTTTTTAATAAATTTTATCAAAATCGCTCCACTTGTTAAGCCGTTGACGCATAGCTGGCAAACAGACTATCGCATTTATCATGCTTGTATGGATAAGGTTGGATAAGGTTATTATTCCCCTGTGTTGTACCGGGCTCCTCTGAAGAATAAGCCAACTGCCGTTCTACAGGACAGGTCGTAAAAGACGACCGATTGGCTCTACGCCTTACTACCATGGTGACTACCTTTCATCGGGTATTTGGTACCGCCGCCATACCTATTCCTGCCACAATAGCGCCAATACTTGTTATTGTCATGTTCTGGTTTAGAGGGTAAAAAAGCCGGTAGACGTATGCATGTGGCATTGCCATCCCGCCATACAAATAGCAACGCACTATTAGCACGCAACGCACATCTTTAGTGTTGATAGGCGATGGATACTCTTTCCATTAGGAAAGCCATCTGCTTGTTTACTATCTAATGAAATAAAAAAGCCTATGCTTGACACCGAGTTTTTAACTTATCTTCTTGCCAAACATCAAAATCGGTTCACATGTAAAGCCATGAAACCGTAGATGACAGACTCTTGCACTTAACATATGTACTTACTATTATGGATAACGTCAGCATCACGATCGACAATTTCAATGTCGATGATGATATTTGGTAATGACAAATTGTAATAATACCGCATCAACCAACTTCAATTCCGTGTCTCCGGAAACCTACATGTATACCAATGTCACCTTAAAAGAACCTCCTTCCTTCAATTTAATTCAATATTGAAAAGATATAACGACCATGTAATTTAAAATTATCTTAGTTTTTTTTTTTTTAATTATGTACGACCGATAAAACATATCTAATTGAAATTAGCGTCGTCAGTTATTGTCAGCGAGAAAATCTTTTCACCAGATATCTGATAAACTCTAAAATCTCCGTGTTGGTCCGAGCCTCCTTTGAAGTATAGACCATTTGCCATTCTGCCAGACGGTTTGTAAAATACGAGATTGTAGGAGAATAAAATCGTGCAATCCGAAGACACGTATAGGGATCCAAAATATCAATGTCAGATCGCTAAAACCGGCGTGTCTGTATGTATAGAGTTTTAAATGTGGCAGAAACAAGGAAACTGTAGGGACTATTTCGTAGAGTACTCTGTTCCCTGTGGCTACCGTATAAGCGCATGGATTTAAAGATTGTGCATGAGGGTAAACCAAACGTGTGGGGGGGGGGGGGGGAACCCGTATGAATAAAAAAGTCAATACATATTCGAACTATTATTTGAAATGTTTAGTGTCCCTGGCGATATATGTAAGATCTGTCCATGAACAAACTAGACGATCGTTACATGATGTAACTAATTACACGATGTTTTTAAGCCGGAGGTTTAGTGTGAGGCTTCTTACGTCAAGCAACTACTAAGTAGGTATATTAAAACCCATCATAGACGACTAAGCTGTGTCTCTCGATTTGTGGATTAACAACAGCTACGCAGTTAGGATTTTGCTAGCCAACGACTGCGACAATCGTCGTCTTTGTCGTCGATGTTTCTGAAAGCTAAGCTGTACTGCCAACGTCTTGACAAGACTATGAAAATATACGTAAGGCCAAAAGTATAATAAAAATATATCTCTGAATGAAAATCGATCATAATTGAAATGATAATTTTTTTAGAGTATAAGATAAGCAAACAAGCAAATGGGTCTCCTGATGGAAGTCTGATGGAAGTCAACCATCGCCTATAGACACCAAAGGTGTTAATGGTGCGTTGCTATGTTGTGACGAGGTCTTATGCCACATGCATAAGTTTACCAGCTACCTTACCCACCAAACCGGAACACGACAGTGACAAGCACTATTGTGGTAGGAATAGGTAAGGAAAATTTTATTTATTACTTCAAAGTAGTTATGTAGCTAATATACTTAAAACGTAATAAGCCTAAATCAAAAATCCAGGCAAAACATTATCAATCCGGCCATAACAGAATCTCTTCACTATATACACCTACACTACGCAGAATTGTCACGGCTTTAATACTTTAATTATTATATTATCTGCCTTTTAATCCTAGCTGTTTCAAAGTTTGTGGCGTTTGCGAAAACTAATCAAACTTAAATTCAAAATCTAAAACCAGCCACAACCTAGTAAATTTTGCAAATTACATATTATACAATGATATTCTATATTTTTAGAATATCATTTAGTATCTTCACACCCGTATCCCCGAAGGGGTAGGCAGAGGTACAACCAGTGCACCCACGATTAGCCTAAGATACTTGGTCCGACAAATGAGATAGGTGGCAAGCTTATCGCCAACCGGGCACTTTCCAATCCCGGGCAACTTTGTGTTTCTCAGAAAACTGAAAAAACCCTTTTTTTATGTGCCCGACCCGGGAATCGAACCCGGGACCTCATGTGGTCAACGCCAACACTGGACCACTAGACCACAGAGGCGACACATTGATATTATGATAATTATTTTTGTTCTTATAGCACTCACTCCGTGCTTGGGAAACTTGAAAAACTTTAAAAACAACAAAAAAAATGTCGACACGCGAGAGCGAGGGAGCCCGTCAATACTAGCTCAGTGGCAGAGCGTCTCGGCTTGAGGGAGATGGTCGCGGGTTCGAGTCTCGCGTGTCGACATTTTTCTTTGTTGTTTTTAAAGTACATATTATGATGTTACATAGCATCAAGTTACGGTTAAAACGCAGCCATCAAGTTATATGATAATAAACTAAAATGAATGCCTCTGTTACTGGCTGACTGAATGTCTACTATTAAATCGATCAGAAATTAAATCAGGGTATGATTTTTTTTTAATTATATATTTTTCTAAAATAATTATTGTTGATAATAAATATTTATCTTGATTGATATAATATATTTTCCCCGTGATGTTCCCGGGCTCCTTTGAAGACTAGGCCAACTGCCGTTCTGCCTGGCAGGTCGTTAAAGGCGACAGATTGGCTATTCGAGTCACTACCGTTGTGGCTACTAGGTGGCAGAGTTCTGTATTGTCTCGCCCGGGTCTGGTACCACCGCCTCACCTATTCCTGCCGTAATAGCGTCAGTGCTTGTCACTGTCGTGTTTCGGTTTGTAGGGTAAGGTAGCCGGTAAACTTATGCATGTTTCATTAGACCTCGCCACAAGATAACCACGCACCATTAACACCTTTGGTGTCTATAGGCGATGGGTGACTCTTTCCATCAGGAGCATCATCTGCTTGTTTGCTATCTTATGTTATGTCGGAGTTATGAGATTTTTAAATTGATTATTGATTAATAATAATCTAATTTTTTCGCAACAGCATGATAATTATAACAAGTCAAGGGTTTTGTTCCTACACTTAAATGGATTTTTTTTTAGCCCGACACTCTAGTTTTAGTTTTTACGGCAATAATGTTCTGATTATAACAAGCTAATTTTTTGGAAATAGCTTTATTTTGGCACCTAACTTTTCTCTTTTCAAAAAAAAAAAACTTGAATCGGGTAACTAATGAAGATACGGGGCTTCAAACCTGTCAATTTGTTGAAGGAAAAATATTTATTATTAACAATTATTAATGTTGTACTTTAATCGGTTGATTATTTTTAGATAAATTAATTTAGATAAAGAATGATTATTTTTGAAGGTTTTTCTGACGAGTCCTAGATTTTAAAATTAATTAATAACAACCTGGTTTATTTTTTATATATACTTGTTAATTATTATTGTTATGATTCAATGGTAATTTTGTCCTACATGTAAAGTGAAGACGTCTTAGAGCGACTCTCCTAGAATGCAGTTTTAACCGCTAAAATTTTCTGATTAATAACCTAATTATTAGGTTGTTATTAATCAGAAAACTACTTGTCCCTAACGTAAATAAATATAGACATATTATAATGAAAATCAAAAGATGCTCGACTTATATCTGTTTGGTAATTATCTGATACTAGCGACCTGCCCGCCGTTTCACCCGCGTAGCTTTTATTCCCGTGGGAATATCGAAAAGGTTTATATATTAAAACCTTCTTCAAGAATCAATCTATCTATTAAAAAAAACTTCATCAAAATCCGTTGCGTAGTTTTAAAGATTTAAGCATACACAGGGACATAGGGACAGAGAAAGCGACTTTATTTTATACTGTGTAGTGATTTTTTATCTTGATAATATCAAACCCTGAAATACATAAAGACGCGATAGAAAATTAGCAGGTGACTCTCTGTTGGAATTTGGAAAGCGACAAATATCGACTATAAATATCAAAGATGTTAATGTCTAATGATGAGTTGTCATCCGTGTGACGAGGATATCATGTCACATGTTTATGTTTACCGGCTACAATACCTTATCCATCAAAACAACGAGCACGAGCAAATACGACAGTGCTGAGCACTGGTACTATTTCGGCAGAAACAGGTAAGACGGTGGTGTCAAACCCGGTCAAGTAATAAATATTATAATCAATATTTTGTGGTTTTCCGGTTTGGAGGTTAACTTATGCATATGGCATTAAGCCACTCGCCACAACCACAACATAGCAACGCACCATTAACATCTTTGGTGTCTATAGGCGATGGTTGACTCTTTCCATCAGGAGACCCAACTACTTGCTATCTTACGATATAAAAAATACTAATTAACATATTATGAAATACATTTTGTTCCAAAAACTTGTCTTGGGATTTAAAAAAAATTAAATTGAGGACAGATACTGTTATCTAAAGCAGTATTCTAACCATATTGTGTTTAAAAGTATGTCACGATGTTACTTGAACTTTGATATTGGAAAAGATTTACTGAAAACTGCACTAGGCAAGCACTTCCTGCTCGTATGCGGCACAATTTCAAAGTTATCGACGTACTTTTAAATGTCACCACATAGAATATGATTTACTCAAACGGAAAATATTTTCGTAGTCTTGGTATGGTACCGGACTAGGAGCACGAGCTCAAACACAGTTGTTTGAACGTTCAGAACATTCCAGAACATATAAAGTATAAACCATATTAATTGTTAGCCCCGCATTCTTACCGCTTCCGCCAATTAGCGTTAACGGCTGATAGCTAGGATTTAATCGAATAACATGTTTCAAATATGAATCACCAATATCATTACCTACTTTAAATATCCATTTGAATTGAGTCCTTAACTAACATTACTTAGATTTTTCTTATCAGAGATCACGACTCTTTAGCCATAGATATAACTTTGGAAAAGATAAGCTTAGGTACACTTTGTTTCAAAGTTAATTTAAATGTGATGGAATGTGATTCATATACCTACATTTTTTCTTTCGAAATATAAATCTATATTATATTAATATATTAATATATATTTAATATTTAATATTATAAATGCGAAAGTTTGGATGTATGGATGGATGTTTGGATGGATGTTTGTTACTCAATCACGCAAAAGATACTGAATGGATTTGAATGAAATTTGGCACAAATGTAGATGATGACCTGGAATAGCACATAGGCTACTTTTTATCCCGGAAAAATTAAGTGGTCCCGCGGGATTTGCCAATAACTTTTATAATGCAGCGGGCTGCACGCTGCAGTTAGTTGCATCTAAACTTACTTAATATAGGCAAAATTTGTTTTATTGTTTGCACTTTGCAACGAACAAATCTAAAAACACTTGATGAATTTTAAAATCTTTCACCAATAAAAAGTCTAAGCATCAGCGAGTGATGTACGTTTTATCTACACAAATAAATAAAAGTGAAGTATCTGTTTGTAATATAAAAATAACCGCTTTTAAGAGCGTGTATTCGATTTGAAATGAAAACTTCACGTTTTAAAGTTTTTTCCAGGGCAATATGGTAATAATATGAGCAGATTATTTGAAGGATATTACAGTTTTAGCAATATTAAGTCTTGATTTAGTGCACTACAGAGCAAGAATATAATTTTTGATAACGGTTTTTTAAAACGTAGACAATCCCTTCATAGGATTTTTTGAAAATAGGTTTCACAGTTATCTTTCAGAACGAATACGACCAATGTAATGTGCCAAAATATTTTATTTTATGCATTTTTCCAATAGGATATATTACGGTCCTAAAGTGCAACACAAAGCCAAAATGACGAAAATATTGTTGTTAGATATTGTTATGTTAATGTATTATATTCACTTAAAGTAAAACCTTTTGAGTGATATACCTACAAAAATAAAGTTTTGATGTGAAATTACAGTACAAGTAATCAGTCAATTGTATAACAATAATGGAATTTCGCCAAGTGCCGACGATGGAAAGTTAGACATTAAAAAATAATATTAAAAAATTATAAAATCATATTAAAAAATTATAAAATAATATTAAAAAATTATTTATTTTTTTCACCAGTACGTATTTCAATAGAAACCTAAAATATATTTATTAAATGAAGGAAATGCTCAATATATTGTTTTTTTTTCAGTCCTTGATATGAACTCATATAATTAGACGAATTATTTTAAAAACACTATAAATCCTAACGCGCAATCGCTGCCGACCAGGTTTTGATTCTGCGGTGGATCGAATAATCAAAACTTAATCTTGCAAAAACTGTAAATTGTAATATCCTTCGAATAGTCTGCTCACGTTATTACATTATTGCTCTGGAAAAAACTAGAAAACATGAAGTTCTCGTAGCGAATCGAATAGGTACACGCTCTTAACTAAATGCAAATAGATGTATTTTTTTTATATCATAAGATAGCAAACAAGCAGATGAAAAGAGTCAACCATCGCCTATAGACACCAAAGATGTTAATGGTGCGTTGCTATCTTGTAGCGAGATCTAATGCCACATGCATAAGTTTACCGGCTACCTTACCCTCCAAACTGGAACACGACAGCGACAAGCACTGACGCTATTGCGGCAGGAATAGGTAAGGCGGTGGTATCAGAGTGCTAAGTGTGAGTTTTTCTTTTACATTCGATCGTGAGCGCGTTTGGAGTTTACTAGGAATTTGTATGTGATTTGTACAGCGCCACCTAGTGGTAAACGTGAGAAACCAGTTTACCACTAGGTGACGCTGTACAAATCACATACAAATTCCTAGTAAACTCGAAACACGCTCACGATCGAATGCGAAAAGAAAAACTCACACTTAGCACACAGATTCGGGCGAGACAATGCAGAACTCTACCACCTAGTAGCCACGATAGTAGTGACTCGATAGCCAATCGGTCGCCTTTTACGTCCTGCCTGGCAGAACGGTAGTTGGCCTATTCTTCAAAGGAGGCCAGGACCAAAACGGCGTATTCACGGTAGGTACATAATATACCAAAATGTTTACAATTTTTGTCTGTTTATTTGTTCCGGATAATCTCTTAAAGATTTTTGAAAGGTTTTGTCGGACCTTTTACTGGCAGATAGCAGTAGTAATAAGGTGTAACTTAGACTACTTTTATTTTAGATTTTTCCCACACGGAAGCGGGAAGAAGTTGCCGGCTTTTGTTGTAAATTTAGGATCACTAAAGAAAACTTTATTATTGTAAAAAATATATCTGGTGCCTATAAACTGGGTAAAAATTATAGCGATTTAAAAAAATACAATAATCAGAAATTGAAACATATTTTTTTTCTATGATTGTTTAATTTTTGAAGTGTGCCAATAACCTCAATTTGAGAATTTTTGCTACTACTATGCGTACCTACTAATCTTGTGGAAACTGACTTTAGTGTTTTTGGTGCACTATAAAAACTCGAAATAATTATCTATACAGAAAAAATACTTATATTTCACTAATTGATTACGCACAATGTTTTCTAACGCCTTTTATAACCTAATCAAGTTATCACCAAGTATAAGATATATCGGGACCCTGTGTCTAGGAACAAGACAATTTACCTAATTTCTATCAAGACAAGAGAGTTTTCGAAATTTACTTCAGAAAGACTTGATAAATCCCACAATTTATACTTATTACCTACATTAAAATTCAGAGGTTTAATTCAAAGTTCAAATGAAGTTTTCTTAACTTACATATATTTATAATCCTACCAATGAAAAATAAACTACAAATCCATGTAGGTACCGTCCTGAATTTGTAGCAGATTTATCGTGGGATAGACGAATAAGATGTTATTCATGTTACCCATACGACTATATCTCATTTGTGACAAGCCGGCAATATTTTAAGTAACTAGCGAGCCGGAAGAAAGGTCCCGAAGTTATGCTTATCTACGTCATGTCTAACAAGTTTTTTGATTATCTCTAAAATCGGGGTGAAATGTTAGACATGATTATAAGCTATATACAGGAAGTTTCTCCAAATGCTAAAGATAATAAGAAACTATGTATCTGAAATATGAATACAAAAAAACCTACCGTTTATTTGATAGAAACGATATGTGGAAATAAATATCACGTGAGTTTATCGCAACCAACCATCGCTCAAGTTTGCCATTTTATGCGTTGACGAAATATTCAGTAAAATATGTTAACTTTCAACGCCGTTTTGTTAACATTGCAGACTATCCTATACTATGCACCTACTTATTTCCATATTTAAGGAGCCAGACGATAATACACATTTTAAAACGTTTAAAACCCACAGAAAATAGGAAGACTGCTTTGGGGGGTTGTTTCAGCTTAGCAAAAAATTACATAAATGTAAACATTAGGATATTTAGGTGGTTATTTTAATGGCTGTCTATAGTGTTTTTTTTATTTCGGACGGGGCTTATCCGATGCACGCAACCGACAACAGGGCATCAACAAGTGCGTCGTCAACTGCCCCCGCCCCAACGCACAAACCAACTCGACTATCACGGTTTACATACATTAATTAATCTTGCGTGATTTATCAGTAACGACTACGTTATGTGCTATGACTACTACAAGGATGACTAATGTCATTGAGAGAATATTGCCATTGGGATTTGAGACTGAGAACATTCTAATAACGCTCCGACAGTCGTACCAAATTCCAATGTACTGCTAAATAAAACAAGATCCAATTTACCAGTTAAACTCGACAGCGAAATGATTAATTCAATGAAGTTGATAATATTATAGTAAACAATTCAAGCGGGTTAAGTTCGACTTCGGCGTCGCGGTCGGTTAGTGTCACGTAGTAGGGCCGCGCCGGGCACCAGTGACGTCAGCCATGTAATTATTTCCATTGAGCCGAGCGTGCGCGAAAGGGACCGACGACTACCGACCGCCTTCAAACCGAAGCCAACCAGTGCACATCTTGTCTAGTACGCGGCCGATACTTTACAAGCTCGCTCGCAACACGCTTTATTATTGTACGAATAAAATTGTGTACAAAGTGTCGAGATAAAGGCTAGATTTGACGCGTAGTGTGAATGAGGTTCGATCTGTGAAGGGAGCCGAGAACCTCGGCCACGCATGTCGCGAGTGAAGTGTGTGGAAGTGTTTAGTGTCGACCTCATTTTGCTCCCTTAATCGGCGGGCGCCGAGCGCTCCGGCTTTCTATCGGGCGCATAGGACGGCTGATACGTCGAATCGATGAGGAGGCGCGCTCGGCCGGAATGACAGCTCGCACATTGATCGAGTAAGTCCCGATTTCCGTGCGCTTTCTAATGCACATTGCAAAAATACACAAGGCGTGCACGGCGCGCGACCGACGGAGAAATCTGTTGTCACGGGCGGTCTATTTTTATCTGTTTCGCGATTGCATCTCGGAGGCCGCGAGGATGATTGACGCTCGTGGGGCGCGCGGAGGGCCGGTGTCGGGACAAACAAACGCTAATTAGCGAGTGGTACAAAGAGAGCGCGCCGGTGCACTCGCACGGTCTTTGAACCGATTCTTCCGTCTGTGTCATTTGTTTACAACACTGAAACGTCTAGAAACATAGCATCAGATCGCCAATAAGTGCACACACCACTATAAAAATCGCCTTCCAAATGTGAGAACATATTATTATTACTTTGTTACGTCCCTGAGATAGAACGAATACGAGTTTGTAAACCGGTTGTCAAGGTGTATCTACGCGGTTTGAGTATCAGCGTCGTTCTCTCTAATTCCAATTCAATAATAATATATTCTGAATCGAATATTAGTAAAGTAATTAAATTAAATATTGCACAACTTATTTATTACTAGAAATATAACATTTTATATATATTTTTTAAATACATATATAATTTATGTACCTACTAAATATAGCATAATGGTAGTGCCTTTCACAATTACCAACCTGAGTATAATAAGGTGTGACTAATCGCTTTTAAAAGAAAGCAACAATTATATTTTGTTACTTTTTTATGAGAATATGACAAATAACCTGTATCAGAAAGGGCAACAACCCACATTAAATTGTTTCATGCACTCATTTACATAGCCCAGTTAATAATTTAACTTCCACTGTAATACTATTGCTTTCAATTAAAGTGATAGGTATAAAATATTTATTACACTTTAAAAATGTCAGTCGATAGATGATGCTGCTAGATGGCAATAGATAAGAGAAAGTGTTTAAAGAAATAATAACCACCTTACTACAACATTAATATTAAGGTCTGCTTGTACCAGATTATCTAAATGCTTGTTAAATTAATTTAGCAATACTAAAAAATAATATAAAAATATTTAAATAACTTGGTAAAAGCGGGCCTTTGTCAATATTATTAATTACAAACGATTTTAGATACCTCACTGCTTAACACAATATAATATTAAGACTTGCTGTTTAATGAAGACTCCAGGACTACAAACTTATAAACAGATATGATGTTTCGTTTTTTCTTCAAGTTAGTTATGAATAAGATCTAGATTTGAGGATATTATATGTACCGATCTTTGAGAGGGAGGTCTGGTTACTTTTAATTCAGATATTTTTTACTTAAATTAGGCACTCTTACAGAAACTGGATTACCAAATTTGTCTGCTTAAATTCAAATTATATATTTGCATGTTGTAATTAAGTTTTACATTTTCTTTGTTGTAAAGAAAAAAAAACATGTATAGTATTAATAATGTGATACAGATACAACAAGTTTACACACAATGCATATATATTTATGTTAGACAAACCAACACAAGTGTTAGGCTGTTCACAAAATAGATATGTATTATTTCATTTTTACATTAACCTATACAAAATTAACCCATTGTTTGATATCTAATCATTGATATCTAGTTATGATTGATATCTACTAATTATTAATTTTTGTTTAAGATTTTCCACAGTTCTCTAAAATCTCAAGCTTTGTAAACTATGAATTTTAAGTAGTGTCTTAATATTATAGAGGAAATATTTGATTGTTTGTTTGTAATGAATAAATTTAAAAGCTACTGAACCGATTTTAAAAATTATTTCACCTTTGAAACCTGCATTATTACTGAGCAGCATAAATTACTCTTATCTGACTAAGAGAAAAGTAATGCTTTTGAGTCACCCAAACGATGTTGCAGGTTACAGCAAGTATTTATTAAGAACTAATTTTAGCTGTGGACTGTTTTAAGCCTACATAAAGATCTAAATAATTAGAAAATGACATAAATCCATGAAGAGCAAAAATGGCTGAATTTTAATTAATAACTTAATATAATGAACTTACATTTTATTGATTTTAGTATTTCTCAATTTCAGGTTCATTCCAAGCTAATGGTGAGTGGATGACGATCTCTACCCGCTCCCCGGACAAGGAGCCATCGCCGCCAAAGCAGATCAACTTCGCAGAGCCCCTGGTGGAGTCGGTGCGCGTGTACCTCGCCAATGAGCTGCCCGCCAAGCAGCTAGCCCTGGTGCCGCGCGCGCCCAGCCCGCCGCCTCCGCCGCCGCCGCTCTGCCATGTTGACATAGTCACCAACACCGCACGAGAGGAGATAAAAGGCATCAACTTCGAGGAGCACCTCAGGCGGCATGACCTAAACAACAACCCGCCGCACCGCCCCAGCGATCACCGCGAGATGCCCAACCAGGCGGAGCTGATGCAGCGTCAGCCGCTGCTGGCGCGCGCCGCCAAGGCGGACGCGCCGCAGCCCACCACCGACGAGTCCGACCCTGACCAGGACCACTCGCCGCAGCGCACCCTCGCCGGCGACTTTATCGTCGAGATCCCGCCCGGCACCGTCCGCGAGGAGAGATATCCAAAAGAGATATGGAAGACAATCCTTTCGTTTTTCTACCTGTTTTTGTGTGTGTGTATAAACATGATGTCCCTGTCGCTCGTGCACGAGCGGCTACCGGACAGGAACACTACCATGCCACTGAATGATATAGTGTTGGACAATATCAGCGAGCGTGACTGGGGCCTCGCAGTTTCTGAATACCTCATCATGATATCGACGACCGTCGCGATGCTCGTGGTCGTCTTCCACAAGCACAGATTTATCGTCGCCCGCCGATTGTTTTTCATCATAGGCCTACTGTACCTGTATCGCTCGGTCACCATGTTCGTCACTGTACTACCGGTCTCCAGCACTACGTACTACTGCAGCCCGAAGAGCAACAGCACGGCGCCCCTGCTCGTCATCAAAAGAATGTTCTACCTGATATCCGGCTTCGGGCTGTCGATCAACGGAAAGCATACGTACTGCGGCGATTACATATACTCGGGTCACACTATGGTGCTCGTCCTGAGCTACCTAATAGTTGCAGAGTATTCACCTAAAAAACTATGGCCGGTGCACTGGGCGATGTGGGCGTCGGCGCTCATGGGCGTGCTGTTCCTGCTGCTGGCGCACGGCCACTACACGGTGGACGTAGTGATCGCGTACTACATCACCACGCGGCTGTTCTGGACGTTCCACTCGCTGCTGGTGACGCCGCACCGCAGCGGCAACGGCTACAACCACTACATGATCCAGCGCGAGTGGTGGTACTGGCTGTTCACGTACCTGGAGCGCAACGTGCGCGGGCCCGTGCCGCGGCGGTACGACTGGCCGCTGCCGTGGCCGCGCAGCAAGCTGTTCAGTCGGCTCAGCTAGTGACGCGCCCGCCCGCCGCCGCCGCAGCGCGTCTGACGCTCACCTTTTGCGAGTGCCGCTTCAGCACCTGCAGCTCCTTGGGGCTGGTGCGCGTGCAGATGGCCAGCGTGAGCGTGTAGTCGAACTGGTGCACAATCAGGTTCAGGTACACGGTTTCCTCCCAGTCGATCTCCGGATCACCGATGGGCAGCTTCTTGGAGTCCTTGCGGAAAACCTCCACGTCCGTCTGCGAACAGGCGGCCGACACAGCGGCGGGTGAGCTACGCGCGAGCGCGTCTGACATGTGATATTCGTGCGGGAGACGAGCGCTCTCGTCGTGCGAACGTTCTGTACCTAAAACCTCGTATGCTTTTATTGTTAGATAGATAAGATTTGATTTTTTTTTTCGACAAGAACTATGATGAACCGATCATGTATATTGTCAGCTGTTAATGAAATTTTTGTTTTGTAAATTGTATATTTTATAAGTGGTTATTGAACAATCTCGAGTCTAATTAAGATCATAATATTTATTAACAAAATATACTGTGATTAATGTTCTGTGTGAGATGAGTGTCCGCGACCGGCGCCCCGGCCGCTGCAAGTACATATGCAGCATAGTACATAGTCTCTTGTTGTAGCAGCATGCTATTGTAAGAAATAATATTTTTATATTGTTTAAATTGAAATACACATTGATGTTATCGAAGCAAACTCTTGTATTTTCACTGTTCGATCTAATAGTTTTATGTCTAAGTCCAAATGGTGCTATAACCTAGAATTTATTTGATAAGCTTCAAGTAGACCCACCTTCACTATTTGCAGTTTGCAACAAAACCTTAAAAAATAATTATTGTAGTAGCATACATTATCTGCTTCTAAATGGATATTTACTTTTCTATAATAAATAATACTTATCTAAAGTAAATTTATTTACTGTTTTAGTAAATAAAATGCATTGATAGTGAATACTAAAACAAATACAATCAACAATAACTATAATTTCATATGATCACCAGTCAAATAACATTTTCAATGTAAAGAAAATAGTAATTGGTACTGCTTAGCATTTCTTGATAACATGCAAAAACAATTACAAATTTATCGTCTTGATTTAATGGGATAGCACTATCAAAATAGATAAGAGAATATTTTATAATTCATGATAACCCAGCTTATTGCAGTGACTATGTAAAAGTTTATCTGTAAATTCTAGAATTATCTAAGCCAAATCCTCAAGGATAGCTTTCAAATACGATATTTAGTTTTAGCATCTAGGCTGTGCAAAACTGAATGATACAAAACAATATATTTAAGTTAGTGTTCATTTAGTTAAAACAAATTACCTCTGATTTATATCTGTATTCTTATCACAATTCTCTTCCATAATAGTCTCATTATCAATAAAAATTACATTTGCTTTGATGCCTACATTATCTAAATGTTTGCCTATTTATCTAAAAACACATTTTTGGGGAAAGGATACACGCATTTTTAGATTAGCCAATGCCAACTAAATAAAGCAGAAGGTTTAAAATCGACATGTCACTTTCTATTTCGCTAGAAATTTTGATCACTACCTAGCATATTAACATTGGGGTTAATAGGTATATTGTTGAGTGAATTGTGATGATTATACAGAAATTCCAGTACCTAACCATGTAGCTTTGGTTACAATCAGGCCTAGATTAATTTACGTCCAAGAGAGAGCTGAAGCTTTAAATCCTGTGCAACAGAGGTATCTAATAATATGAAACATCTCTTGCTATATTATCCTGAGCCCTAATTTCTTTTATTCGTACCTGGTTACAATTAAATTCTGTTGAATATTTTATAATAATAAAATAATATTTAATTTGTCTTACCTCGTATTTGGGGAGATAGCGCGAGGAACCCTTGACGTGTCGTTTTCTAACAAAAAACAACAAGTCGTCGCAGTCTATGGACTGTTCTTCTTGGAACAAAAAGTGACGCACGAAAAGGTCCGTCCAATACGTAGTCCCTTGCAACACCACAAAGCCAGATTCTGTCAAAAATAATTATTTAATTGTTAACCTTGAGATTATGTTTGCTGTGACAATTAAAGTCATTATCGCAATTTCAACATTGTAAATATACTTTAGATGTCATAGAACCGGATACATCCGCGGGAATTGGCTAAGGTTATATGATATGTCAAGTGCCTTTGATAAGATTACAATGATAAATCTTTCTTTAATCTAGGTGTCACCATTGTTTTACTGATCCATATTCCATGTGACATTAAAATCATTTTCCTAAAATATTAAAAAAAAACATTTAGGTCCATATTCCAAAATGTAACTCAGAGTGCCTTTCCCAGTTTTGAGCTCGAATCACTTAGCGTCGTGTGGTGAATATTGAAACAAATGACGATTTAGGTTATCATTTAGACTCGAAACTAGTTTTAAGAAAGAAATTTGTTAAGTACTTGGCTTCATCCTGGAATAGGGACCTTAAATATAACAAGCAAGTTTTCCAAGTCAGATAAAGCTATAATATTATTTTTTTACATATTGTATGATCAATTTTGATTAAATGCATTTTACTTTCCACTTCATTTTCTCATGTCACATGATCTACCTTCATGTTATTGTAATGTAAAATTGTTTAGTGACATACAAAAGATCTCTAGTTAAATAAGTGTAAGCATTCTTTGTTTAATGTATTTTAAGAACACTCCCATTCTAAAGGCAGTCGGTAATATAAATATATTAGTTGCAATAAAATAGTTATAGGCAATACAGTCAAATTCCTATTATATAAATGTTTGCTTGTGTGTGTTCTATGTAATCCTAATTGTAGTTATCATTAAGGAACTCTGTTATAAAAGTTTAATAAACTGTTGAGAAAATACTTATAATACAGTCTATGTTTAAAACTAATTAAGAGTTTGTAATAATTAATTGCACAACACGTTTATCTATCTTATTGACTAGGTTTGACAAACAACTTGTCCCACAACTTAACTATATTCGAGAATTAGTTATACAATATAAAAGCTAATAGACAAGATTAGTTTTATAAAGTAATTATTAAATCTATATTTATCTATAAAACTATCAGTGGAGAAAATGTTAAAACTACTAACCGATTTAAACAATTTTTTTCATAGTTATATAAATATAATTTAAATAAAAAAAACAATTAGAAATCCAATTAATGTGAACGAAGCCATGTTGCATATACTATAGACCATTGATATAAAAAACCCAAGATACACAATCAGTGTCTCAAAAACGTCCTCCAAAAATGAGCGCTCAATTTTAAGTTGTGCGCTCATTTGAAATATAATCACGTCGGTGGTGACATTGTCAATTTTATTTATTTTTGTACATTGCTTTGTAAAAACAACTTAAAATCTTGCCCTTAAAGATGGATATTCAAAAACATATGATTTTGCCATATCTATAACCATTTAAATGAAATTAGGGACACTTTTGCATGTCAGTTTTGTTCAGGACTGTAAATCTTAGGTTTTTTATATCAATGCTATAGACTGATAGTTGACGATTACAGTTGAGGTACAAGAAAGATATATGAATATTTGCAATAAAAAATATGAAAGTATACATTCAATGTTATTTTCATTAAGGATATCAAAATTGTATAGCTTTAAAACTTGCTCCTGTTTACAAAAAGCTTGTTCTTTCTTTTAATTTTACTGCTATTTCTATTTCACCTATTATTTAAAATTTATATTAAAACACATTTTGATGGAACACTATTTCAAATACAACAATCTGATTCTACTTTCTTCTTGAAACTTTCACCACAGTAAAAAACTTACTTGCAACATATGAATAAATTGAATGCCTACTGCCTTTAGAAACATGTATTTTAGCATGTATGTCACAGAACATTTTGTACATTAACACACAATTTCAAAAGTTGCTACTGTTATTCAAAAGCATACAAAACAAAGTGCATGTTTTAATAGTAGATGCTCAATAACATAGAACTTTGATATTACATTCCGAATATCAAAATATGTGTAAATATTTAAATGTAAGGGGTTCCACAATGTGATTCTTCCACAATGGCCCAAAGTTTTTAATTAGTGTCTATAGATAATGTAATTAATGTCAATATCTTTACGCCGCATAGCATGCAATGAATTGTAAAAACTATTTTCTGGAGCCCTTAGAATTCAAAGGAACTGGAGGAAGAACCACGTATATGTAATATGTGACTAACTGTTTTTACCATTGCTGTTGTAATTTAATGTTTAATAAATGTCTTTTATAAGTTTCCATTTTTTTTAGCGCCATATAAAATGATCATCATACCAGCAACTACGCTTCTTACTATAGTGATAATCATAGATCAAAACAGGAGGTGCCATTTACCGGGGTTGCGTGACGTTACCTTAGTATGGAAAAAAGTATCTATGCCCACATCCCAGGAGTAGGCAGGGGTACAGCAAGTGCACCCACGATTAGCCGAAGATACTTAATCCCACAACGTGATAGATTGCCAGCCTTTTTTATATCATAAGATAGCAAATAAGCAGATGGGTCACCTGAAGGAAGGAGTCAACCATCACCTACAGACACTAAAGATGTTAATGGTGCGTTGCTATCTTGTGGCAAGGTCTTGCCACATGCATAAACCTATCGCCAACCGGGCACTTTCTAACACCGAGCAACATTATTTTTATCAGAAAACTGAAAAAAACACATTTTTTAATTTGCCCGACCCGGGAATCGAACGAGGTACCTCATGTGGTCAACGCCAACGCTGGACCACTAGACCACAGACCTTAGTATGGACACGGCATTAAATCGCTCTATCCTACTAGTTATGGTATATGATGCACAATTACTGGTGTTATTCTTTAAAATAAGTGATCTATTTTCTATATATATAAAAATCAATTGCTGTTCGTTAGTCTTGCTAAAACTCGAGAACGGCTGAACCGATTTGGCTAATTTTGGTTTTGAATTAATTGTTGGAGTCCAGGGAAGGTTTAAAAGGTGAGAAAATATATAAAAAAATAAGATTAGTTAAAAAGGCAGAACAACGTTTGCCGGGTCAGCTAGTTATTAATATCTGAGTACTCAATAGTAGAAAAATACAAGTATACCCAACAAGAAAATCTACATGACATTCATTGACCACTCTTAAGTGTTAGAGATAGCATAGAGCATTATTGAACAACTTAGACCAGCAGGGGGATACCATCGGACTCTGACAATATCATAAGGACATTTACCTGAATAGAGAAGCAAGAATCCAACTTAAAACGAGAATAGATAAAGTGACTGCTGAGATGATCAAATATGGTGGTCCTGCCGTCTAAGACTCTCTCGGTAATACGTGTTGGATGACCGGTAAGGTACCAGAAGACTGGCGCAGTCATCGTGCCTCTGAGGTCTCTGACCCAGTAAGTGATTCGGCGAAGGTGGAAGGATTCTAGGAAGTTACTATGCAAGAGGTCGTATGGGCGATTAAAGTATGAAAAATGGAAAGGCTGCGGGAATAGATAAGGTGACAGCTCAGATGATCAAATACGGCGGTCCTTTGCAGGAATAGATAAGGTGACTGCTGAGATGATCAAATATGGTGATCCTGCCGTCTAAGACTCTGTAATACGTGTTGGATGACCAGTAAAGTACCAGAAGACTGGCGCCGTCATCGTGCCCTTATATAAGGACAAGGGTTCCCATATAGACTGCAATAGCTATAGGGCCATCAGTTCGATCAGTTTAGAATCGAATGTGTATACTAAAATCATGAGAAAGGAGAATGCAATTGAAGACCGAAGGGATGTTGTGGGAGGCACAAGGGAGTTTTAGGTCTGCAAGGGGATGTACTGATCAAGTTTTCTCACTCCGCTATATTGTAGATCAACTCGGAGAAAACGTTTGATAGAGTTGTTTTGGAACATTTTACCCAGTTAGGGGATAGACGGGAGTCAGCTGCGTGCTTTGCAATCCATATGCAGGGATTGCAAAGAATGTAAGTGGGTAGACGGTAAAATATCGCCCTGATTTGATGTCAATGTTGGTGTCAAGCAGGGTTGTGTGTTGTCAAATGTCAGCCTACCTGTTTCTCCTATACACTCTCATACACACACACACACACACACACACACACACACAACACACAACTCTCAACCACCTTCTTCTTCAAATACATACATACAAAAACTCTCACACAAAAGAAACATTTAGTTACTCATACGTAAGTCACGCAAAGCAGTCAGCAAACCAAAATTATTGTGCCTGATGTTTTTATTCTTTTTTCTTTTTTTCTCAAATTCTCTTTTTAATTTTCTTATTGTTTTATTGTATACTAGCTGTTGCCTGCGACTTCGTCCGCGCGGACTTCGTTTTCTCCGCACAGCCTCTCCCCCGTAGGTCATTGCGTGATAATATGTAGCCTATATGTTGATCCGACCTGTTAGTAATATTCGTGCAAAATTTGAAGTAAATCCATGCAGTACTTTTTGAGTTTACCCCGGACATACACACTGACAAACAGACAAAAATTCTAAAAACTATATTGTTGGCTTTGATATCGATTGTAGATCACGCCCCAAGTACTCTTAAAAAATATTTAATGTACAGTTTCGACTTTCCTACGATTTTATTATATGTATATAGATTTTATTACCTCCCGTGAAATTTTTGTTAATTGTATCTACGGAAATCATTGCATGGTATCCACGCCACAGGCCTTGCCTAGCGTGGAGTCCAATAGAAATTTCAGTTACTGTACTGTACTTGTGAAATAAGAAATAATAAATCTTATTTTTTTTTATATCATAAGATAGCAAAAAGCAGATGGGTCTCCTGATGGTAAGAGTCAACCATCGCCTATAGACACCAAAGGTGATAATGGTGCATTGCTATCTTGTGGCAAGGTCTAATGCCACATGCATAAGTTTACCGGCTACCTTACCCTCTAAACCGGAACACGACAGTGACAAGCACTGACGCTATTGCGGCAGGAATAGGTAAGGCGGTGGTACCAGACCCGGGCAAGACAATGCAGAACTCTACCACCTACTGCTGGTACTGCCACGATGTTAGTGACATGCATAGCCAACCGGTCGCCTTTTACGACATGCCAGGAATACACATGAGTGATCTTTTGGGCTCAACTCCATGTGAGCTTCAAACACTGGCGGCAGTTATGATTGATAACTATAAAAAGGCTAGCGTTTGAATGCAAAGAAAACTAAAGTTCTAGTATTTGAAAGAGAAACGTTAACGATGTAGTGGCTAGAACAAGTTGATGAGTTTGTATAACTTGGATGTGCTTTTAACAAAGATGGAAGGTACACCGCTGATGTTAATAATAATAATAATAAACTTTATTTGCATTCGTACAGGGAAAATCAAAGCACAGGTTTAACCCTGTCTCCTGTGCTAGTGTAAACTGTGGTACAGGAGACAGTGTCTTCACCCAGTGTCACAATCTTGTAAATTAACACAAGCAACATATGTACAATTACGCGTGTGTGTATGTATGTATGTATGTGTTTGTGTGTGTGTGTGTGTCTGTGTTTTATATACATGTTTGAATTTGCGTGCTTGCGAGTGAGATTAGAGTGTAGTGTATGTATTCGTGTGTGTTTTTGTTTACGTGTTTATGGCCTACTTTAATATATCTTCGGTCTCATAATAATTTAGTTCTAAAAGCCAGGTTTTGATAACAAATTTACATCGACTTAGTGTTAGTGCGTATATTGATTGTAAACTGTTTAGTTTATTATATATTCGGGACGCAGTGACATAATACTGTCGTCTTGCCACCATGGTGCGGTGAGGGATGATGTCACAGACAATAGCTGATCTCCTGCTGGATGGAATATTCTTATAGGGCAGAGATGAATGTTTTTTTAAAATGACCTGAAGAATATATAACTGTCTCACTGTTAAGACTTTACATTCACTGTATAAAGTAGCAGTAGAGTATCTACGTGGCTTTCCCATCATAACCTTCAGAACGGCACGTTGAGCACGTTCTAGAGCACGCAGTAATGCTGTAGTGTCAGATCCACCCCATGATGTGATACAATACTGCAACAATGACTGTGCCAAAGCATTATATACTATTTTTATTACTTTTTCATCGGCACGGCATGTTGAAAGAAGAGTGTGTGCAGAGAACAGAGTGAATGGAGCATTAAGAGATTACTTAAAAGCACAGTTTTAAGTCAGGGTGCCCGTCTTAACCTGCGTAATTATATGCTTATCCCAACGCTGACTTAACCCAACTCTCATTTCTATTTATAAGACATTGGGTTTGTCAGAAAGGGCATGAATGCAGAATCAACACAGTCGAGATAAGATCGCTTCGAAAAATATTTGGCGTAACACTCACGGTCAGTGACAGTGACATACCATGATCAAATTGATCGAGTACTATCCAAAGGTGATGTCAAAGTCTTCACTACCAGCGTGTATGAATGAATAGAGTGATGAATGTAAAGGAAGCGAGACAAGTCTGCAAGGAACGTGATGTATGGTACTCGGTTCTCTCTGCCTACGCCCTAAGGAATTTGGAGTGAAGATATATATATAATTTATATTTTCCATCGTCGGCACTTGGTGAAACTGCATCATATTGATTATATAATATAAGCACTTGTACTGTTTCACAAATGAAATTTAACTTTTATTTATTACACAATCACTTTTAAACTTACAGCCAACCGGTTTCGCCTATTAAAGCATCATCAGGGCTTTCACATTAACATTTTTACATTATACTATTGTGAAACTGAACTAATAAACATACACAAAGACTTTAATAACTAAAATACGAATACAACATGTACTTTAATATGCGAAACCGGTTAGCTGTAAGTTTAAGTGATTGTGTAATAAATAATAATAATAATAATAATAATATTTAATAATAATAATTAATAATAATTCCAGGAAGCTATTGAATCTGGGTACCTCCCATCTTTTATGACAACAGGACTCACCTTTCTGCTCTACAAATCTGGTAGTACCACAGATCCGAAGAATTTTAGACCCATCACATGCTTGCCTACAATTTACAAGCTCCTTACCTCCATTTTGAGATCAAAATTAAATCAACATTTTTATACAAATAACATTTTAGATCCTGCTCAAAATGGATGTAGGGCTGGGTCACGTGGTACTAAAGAGCAACTCCTCATTGACATGGCCATTAATCATCAAGTTCGTAGAAATAGAAAGGGTCTCGCCGCCGCTTGGATTGATTACAAGAAAGCCTATGATTCAGTGCCTCATTCATGGTTGATACGAGTGATGGAACTGTACAAAGTTGATACAGTTCTATGCGATTTCCTACGCTCATGTATGAGGCAATGGACCACGACTTTCTGTCTTCCTAGGGGTGGTGAGAGTTTTTGTATTTCTCAACCTATAAGGATAGAGCGTGGAATTTTCCAGGGTGATAGTTTGAGTCCTTTATGGTTTTGCTTGGCTTTGAATCCCTTAAGTGCTCTACTTAGGGATTCAAAGGTAGGCTATCGGTTTCGTAGAGAGGGTGAAATCATTTCTCATCTCTTGTATATGGATGATCTTAAACTCTTTGCATCCAATAAACCTGATTTGTTGTCATTGCTTAACCTTGCGCAAAGGTTTAGTAATGATATCAGAATGGAATTTGGTGTAGATAAATGCGGGGTCATACATGTACAGAGAGGCCGAGTTCTGAACAGCGAAAATTTACAACTCTCGGAGACAGTGTCTTTCAAATCTCTCTCTGAAACCGAAACCTATAAATACCTTGGTATGTCGGAGTGCTTAGGTATACAGGATAGGGACATTAAGAAGTTGGTGACTGAGCGTTTCTTTGGCCGTCTAACAAAAGTTCTAAAAAGTCTTTTGTCCGGTGGTAATAAGGTGCGTGCATTCAACAGCTGGGTGATGCCCCTGCTTGTGTACACCTTCGGCATACTAAAGTGGACTCAAACTGAGTTGGACGCTCTGGACTGTAAGGTCCGTAAACTACTGACAATGTATCGCATGCACCATCCACGTTCATCAGTAATGAGATTATATATCCCACGAAAATATGGGGGTCGCGGCTTTCTTAATGCCAAAAACCTACATAATCGTGAGGTGTATAATCTTAGGGAATATTTCCTCCACGTCGAATGTGGAATGCATCGTGATGTTGTTGCAGTAGATAATGGTCTGACACCGCTCTCCTTAGCTAAAGAGAACTGGCACAAACCAGTGGTACTCAGCATTCAGGACCGCTTGAACGTATGGAAAAGCAAGGAGTTACATGGACGGTTCTATCGGGTTCTTTATGGGCCTGATATTGATTTACCGGCGTCCACTGCCTGGCTACGATTTGGTGACCTCTTTGGAGAGACTGAAGGATTTGCCTGTGCAATTGCTGATGAAGTTGTCAAGACGAATAATTACCGGAAATACATCATGAAGGACGGCACGGTCGACATATGTAGAGTGTGTCACCGTCCTGGTGAGTCCATCAGGCATATTATTTCTGGTTGTTCTCATCTTGCCAATGGAGAGTATTTGCACAGACACAATCAAGTGGCCAAGATTATTCATCAACAACTTGCTCTTCGATATGGTCTAGTAAGTTTTGAAGTGCCGTATTATAAGTACGCACCGGAGTCAGTTCTAGAGAATGGCCGTGCTAAGCTCTACTGGGATCGATCTGTCATCACGGACAGGACTATTATCACAAATAGGCCCGATATCGTATTGGTAGATCGAATGGAGCGCCGGGCATTTATTGTTGATATCACAATCCCGCATGACGATAACCTCGTGAAAGCAGAAAAAGAAAAACTATCTAAGTATTTGGACTTAGCTCACGAGATTACCGACATGTGGGGTGTGGAGTCAACAATAATTGTCCCGATAGTTGTTTCTGTAAACGGTTTAGTAGCGAAGAGTCTCGACCAACACCTACGAAAGCTCTCCCTACAGTTCTGGATCAAGGGCCAGATACAAAAGGCGGCAGTGTTAGGAACGGCACGTATTGTGAGGAGGTTTCTTTCTCTGTCACCCTGACCACCGGCGGCTTAGCTGCAAGGCTCCCGTCGGCGGGAAACCTATTTTTATATATTTATTTTTATAATATTGTATTTTTTTAATATTATAATTATAAATGTATGTAAAATAAGAGGAAAAATGTAAATAAAGAGATAATAATAAAGTTTATTCGGAACAAAAATCGTTACACATACAAACAGTTTTAGCGCTCTCAACTGCTAAAGTTAAAAACTGTAGCGCAGTGAGAGTGCCCCCTCTTTAAGTTAGGTAAAACAATGTTCCTTATAATTAAAAAATTTATAAGAAATTTATCCATACACAATTTATCATACATAAACAATATGTTCTTAATTAAAAGAAAAGTGTATGAACTTTTGAATTTAAGGTGCTGATTTTGATTTATGCGTGAATGTGTATGTGTGTGTGTGCATGCGTGTGTGCGTGTGCGTGTGCGTGTGCGTGTGTGTGTGTGTGTGTGTGTGTGTGAGAGTGTGTGTGATGATTATGACGATGACACAGGCTATCTCACGTATTTTAATAAACGTTCCGACTGTTCATATGAAAGCCGTACTAGCCAGTCAAACAATTTACGCTTACATAGTTTTATTGGAAGGTGATAAATTTCCAATTCCTTATTTGCTAGGTTGTAGAGCTTTGTGCTAAGATGCTGATAGTGACGGCTTGCAGCTGCCGTTCTGCGACTCATAGTTGGACATGCTATATCTGCTCTTCGCTTGTTATAAATCTCTGGATCGAAAACCAATTCTGAATGTTTCCGGAGTATTGTTTGCAGTACAAATAGTCTTCTTACAGAAAGAACATTACAGAGAGAGTAAAGGCTATCTGTGGGGAACCGGAAGGGTTTAAATGTCATTACTTTTAAAACGGCTCTTTGAGCAACCTCAACCCTAGCCATATGAGTTTGTGCTGCGGCACCCCAAACTGTAATACAGTATGAAATAACCGACTGTACTAGAGAAAAATAGACAATCTTTAACAAGGTAATATCAGCAATGCATCGCAATCTTTTGAAGATGTAAATTAATTTCCTTATTTTGGGGGTCAGGGATGTTATATGTTCTTTCCAAGATAATGAAGTATCTAGCCAGACACCAAGATACCTAACAGTTGAAGTACGCTCAAGTTCTGGGCAAACACAGTGTTTATATGGTAAGTTACAGGAATGAGCACGGATAATAAATGAATCTGGTGGTAAAGCCCTCTTAGTAAGGGAAAAGGTAAGGTATTTACTTTTAGATATATTTAAGGTTAATAAGTTTTCACATAGCCAATGAGTTACAGATTTCATTGCTAATTCTGCATACATGCGAACTTCGTCCCAATTTTTACCTGAAATAAGCATTGCGGTATCATCTGCATAAGTGTAAAATTTACAATTACTTAATGAAAGATTACATAATTCATTTATATACACAAGAAAAAGTGTAGGGCCAAGCACACTACCCTGAGGAACTCCATAGTCAATGTATTCTTCACCACTCATAAGGTCTCCAATCAGAACAGCTTGTCTGCGCTGCGAGAGATAGCTTTCAAACATTTGGAGAGATAAACCGCGTATTCCGACATTCTCAAGCTTCTTTAGTAGTATAGGAATGGAGACAGTGTCAAAGGCCTTGGAAAGGTCTAGAAAAATTCCCATAGCCTTCCGTCCTTCATCTAAGTGATTGATTACATCTGAGGTCAAATTCAATACGGCATCTTCCGTTGATTTTTGTTTCCTAAAACCATATTGATTTTCTGATAAAATGTTGTATTTGTTTAGAAAGTTAACAAGTCTTTTATTAAGTAGTTTTTCTAAAACTTTCGACAGAACGCTGAGAACTGAAATAGGCCTATAGTTATTGACACTAGCTTCATTCCCACTCTTAAAAATCGGATGAACAAGTGCTTTCTTAAAAACAGCAGGAAACACGCCAGTAGAAATACACTGATTGAACAGTGTATGCAGAATAGGGATAAGAACGTGCTTGGACGCCTTCACAACAGATGTTGGTATTCCATCCCAACCGACTGCACAGTCACTTTTCAAGCTGCTAATAACATTTTCGATTTCAGTTGGATCAATATCAAACAGGGCCATTGATTGAAATGGAGAGTTTGCTGAGGTAGATGACATAGATGAAGTAGGTGGTAAGTTTGGGGAATTAGATGCATAAACAGGTAAATTAAGATTATTAGAATTTGTTGCATTAATTTTTGAAGCCAAATCTCTGCCCACGCTAGCGAAGAATTTATTTACCTGGCTAATTGCTGCCTCCGGATCTTTGTTTATAGTAAGTAATTTATTTGATTTAGAATCTTTTGAGTTTTGATCTGTAATATTTTTAATAACTTTCCACGTCTCCTTGGGATTGTTTTTAGCCATTAAAAGTTCATTACGCTCATATTCAATTTTCAGTCTTTTTAGCAAATTGTTACAAAAGGTACGATATCTAAGAAAGGTTATTTTGTTCACTTCGTTTTCTTTGTTTTTAATGTATTTATTATATAATTTATCTCTGTGTTTTATACAACGTAAAATGCCAGGACTTACCCATGGCTTAATTATTCTCTGTCTGCTAGGAATTTTTACCTTTTTACTAAATTTGTTAACAACAGAAGATAAAATGCGAATTAGGTTACCAGCAGCCTGATCAGCACACGTGCAACTTGTTACCTCACCAAACTCTGTTTTCTCCAATTCCGACACAATAGCAGGGATATCAAGTTTCATTTTAAAACACGAAAGATCTTTGCGTTTAGGTTTAAAATTGCTTAAAAATAGTACAGGCGCATGATCCGTAATATGGGTGTCGATTACAACAGAGACTGGAGAGGACACAGACCTGTATATGAAATGGTCCAGACAGCTATCTTCACGAGTAGGAGTGTTATATGCTGGAATAAGACCATGAGATGCTAAGAGATTAAGATAGGTATCACAATCTGAAGAGTCACACCTAGCGGCAATATTTATATTTATATCGCCAACGATGATGAGAGATTGCCGACTGCTGTGCCGATTTATAATGTTGTTTAGGCTGTTAAAAAAATTATCAGTGGACCTGTATGAAGGCGAACGATATAAGGCAATAATGGATAAATGTTTAATATGTAGGAGCAGGCAATTCGCCTCCTGAAATTCAGGGGTGCTCACATGATATGACAACTCTTTACGGATATATATGACTACTCCATCGTTCTGTAATGTAAAATCAGAGGTGTAGTAATTGTAATCATGCAGAGTGGGGATTATTGGGCAGACCTTCAGCCAACACTCCGTTAAAACTATAATATCTATATTAACATTTAGCCTATATAATAATGCTGTAAGACCATCAAAATTACGCTTGATACTACGAATATTTAACTGCAAAATTTTTAGTGTGTTGTCATCAGAGATGTTAAACTGGCGGCCAACTTTTTCAGGAGGACAAAGAGATGTGTTGGTTTCAAATAGGGATTCAATTTCAGTATTTATATTTAGTATATTGTCACACATTATAATTTTTAGAAAAAACAATATCTTCATAAAAAAACAGTGGTTTTAAATAATATTTTTTGTTATTTGGGAAAATAATTAGATTATGTACTTTATCAAGAGGATTATATAAAAATAACCTGTGTGATCGCATGATATCGTACGTAAAAGTAAGCGTCATTTGTGTGGGCGTACATTTAAAACACATTTGCTTGTGCATGAAAAGTATGAAAGAGTGTCTGAGAGAAGTGAGTGAGTTTGTAAAGAGTGTGAATATTTGTGTGAGTAAGATTAGCATTTTAGATTTGTTAGTTAGCACTATTAGAAAACTTACATATTGAAGAAGTCTCCTCTTTTTTAACAATATCAAATCACAGCACTGACAAGAGGTATACAGGTAATATCTTAAACATTTGAATACGTTAACAAAAAATAAAGAACACAATCGAAACCGTCATAATGTAGTAGTAATGGCTGTTAAATCACTTTCATTTAATACTTTAATAAACTTAGCGCCATCCCGTTTCCTTAGGAATATTTTACCATTTGTTACCCAACAGTACTTAAAGTCATTAAGTTTTGCGAATTCACGAGATAAGTAATACAACCTCTTTTGCTTATTTGAAAGATTTTCGGAAATAAATATTCGTTTAGATGGGCCACTTATACGTAGTTTCTCAGTAGTAAGATGATCATTGGCTTTATTTCTTGAACGGTAAGACGCAATAATGTTTTCTTTAGTTAAGACGCTACCAAAGTCCACTATGATTGCTCTTTTATCCTGGCTCTTAGAGGTAATTCTAAATACATCTCTTACATCGCTAGGTTGTATTATAACATTTAATTCCTTGCTAATACTAATAACGCTCTCTAATAGTGTTTTCTTTGACTCAGTCTTAGGTATAGGAACATTTCGTATCTCAATACACGAAGCTCTAGCGTACCGTTCATCTGTTTCTCTTTTGTTTTCTAAAACTGATATTATTTGTCTGTCAGAATTTTGTATCGCTTCAATTTTATTAATTTGCGCAGATAGTGCATCACAATGTTGAGACATAAAGTTCATAGCGGTCTTCAGATCGTCCACTGAATTTTGCAATCTTTCATACTTTCTGTCTTGTTGCTCTTGGAAATCCTTAAACATTTGACGTATTTCTGACATGAAGGTAGTCAAATTACTGCCACATTCGACACATTCGACCAATTCTTGAGGTTTCGCCTTTCTATAGGTGATGTTGGGGTCCTGAGGGCTCCATTTTTCTTCAGTCGACTTTTCATTCCCGCGTGGTTTTGTTCGGCCAGCCTGTTTTGGCGCTTCAGATGACATCGGTCGGGGCGAAGGGGTAGCAGATGGAGGGGTGCGTTTTAATGGCATTTTATGTAGCTTGATTTACTAGGAGACAAGAGCTAAGAGGCGCGTGCTATGTTAACAGTAGTTTACTTCTCCGATAAAATCACAGTATGAATTCGATCAAAAGTACCAGGCTCGCATAAGTTGCAAAGTGTATTTGCCGCGACTTCGGTGCAATGTTAGAACCTTGTCACATTGACACTGTCCGCACAGAATATTGAAGAGGCTTCTAATAAGTTATGCTGTCCTATTTTTTCGCTTCAATTTATTACAAGAAATAACTGTTTAATTTTTAAAATAATGACAGAATAAAGTTACACGCGTGTACTTTCAACGGGGGTCCGAGAGGAAGGATAAAATTTAAATTACAATTGTGAAATAGTACAAGTGCTTATATTATATAATCAACAAGATATGTATGTATGTATGTGTAATAAACACCCATAACCAGATATATAAACAATTGTGCTCATCACACAAATGCTTGTCCTTGTCAGAATTCAAACCCAAGCACCATCAATTGCATATTCAGTGTTAAAGGATTTTGTTGCAGAGAAGTCATATGACATTTTTTCATCAAATCCGCTTTAACTAATCTGTCAACATTACAATACAATATTTTAATACTCATCTCGTTACTTAACAAGTTTTACCTAATATTATATTATATTAAATAGGGTCAATTCGCCGGTTTGCGTCCACTTAGTGGAGTTGGCAACTTTGAAAGAGAAAATAAACATGTTTTAGCAATAATTTTGGATAAAAAATGTATGTAGTGTATAATATTAAATAATATATAGTCTTGTTAAGTTTCACATAAATTTTTGGTCGAAACATCTACTAGTTTTTTTAAATATTGTCAAATATCAGAATTAGGCCATTTACACAGTTCGCGTCCTTAAATTCCTAATTGCGTCCACCTATGGACTATTTGGCGTCCACCAACTTGGAAAAGGAATATAGGGCAGATTCATATACAGTGTGTAAAGAAAACTCTGTCGGATAATTAAAGGTGTTATTTGGTACCGTAATACGGTTACATATGTATAATTATTTTATGGATTGGATCCATCCAATCCATAAAATAAT
This sequence comes from Apodemia mormo, assembly GCA_036924255.1. Taxonomy (NCBI): domain Eukaryota; kingdom Metazoa; phylum Arthropoda; class Insecta; order Lepidoptera; family Riodinidae; genus Apodemia; species Apodemia mormo. Next base: position 46,505,549 of record JAUPFN010000006.1, read on the forward strand.
TACACATATGTAGTATGTAGTAATTATATATATGTAGTAATTAGTTTTCCCAATAAAAAAGTAATCTTAAATGGTATTTTCATACATTTGGGTGGTTTGCACCAAAATGCTTAAATGCATTTAGTCCCTTAAACATGTTTAGCAAATGTCAAAACGCCTTAAATGCTGTCAATTTGATTTAAGCATTTTGGTGCAAGCCGCCCTAAGTATGACAACACCTACAAATAAATAAATTCTATTATCAACGAATGCCGCGCAAGTCTGATGCTACCGAAAGACATGCGGTGCGTGTGCGGCACGTTTAAAGTTCCTTTGTAAAAAGCCGAAAAACTTGTGCGAAAGCCGTCAAAGCGAAACTATGAAACAAACAGCGACAAGGTGTTGTCATTTTTAAATTATTTGCTTAACTTTAGGGAAATATAAGTAAAAATACGAATACTAAAAAAACGATATCTTTTTTATTTTCAAAAATAAAGTCATTTTAATATTTTTTTCAGTAATGCCTTCAACCAATCTATATGCCTCTTTCGGATCGGACAGGGTTTTCTTTACACAATGTTTTTTTAAGTTTCTTCTGTATTTGTTTTTTTTTTTTGTAGTCTCATCTATATAAACTCATCTCACTAGATAAACTTTTAGATGTAAAACACAAAAAAAGTAAAATTCCACGATGTCTTATTACACCCGTTAAAATATTATTGATCGTATTTGAGCATTTGTTTAAATTTGAATACAATTGATTTTTTTTATAGATGAGAGGGCAAACGAGCAAAAGGTACACCTGGTACAGTCAGTCAACCAAATTAGTGCTAATGCTATACTGCAATTGCAACTAAATAGGCCAGCACACCCAGGGAGACACCACTCTCTTACTGAACACCAACATAAAGCAACAACTCTGCTGTTGTGTTTCGTTCGGTTTGTGAGAGTCCCGGAGGCCTAATCCCCCCTCCCCCGCATCCATCCATTGAGTTCAATTGAGATTGATTAAGACTATCATCAATCACCCCTATGATCTAGTGGTCCAGTGTCGGTGTTGACCACATGAAGTACCGGGTTCGGTTCTCGGGTCGGGCATTTCAAAAATGTGTTTTTTTTAGTTTTCTGATAAAAACAATGTTGTCCGGGATTGGATAAATGCCCGGTTGATGATAGGCTTACCATCCATCATATTTGTGGGACTAAGTAAAATAAATAATAAATAAATATCGCTGGACAAATTACATGATTTGATCTGCTCCAAAGTACACAAATTATTTGCTTGTGTTATGGGTGTTAACCAACAATACTAATACATATAAATACGTATATAAATACAGTTACATACATAATAAACACCCAAACACAGAAATACAAACATCTATGCTCGTCACACAAATGTTTGTCACTGTCGGGAATCGAACCCGAACCCCATCGATTCGTAGTTAGGTTTGCTTACCACTCGAACGACGAGAAGGTTGAATGAACTGTCTTCGCCTAATTATGGGCGCACTGGTTGCACCTCTTCGGGGATACGTGCGTGAAGATAGTCTTAACCAATGTACTAAACATTTAAGTCTCATCATGCTTGGTTTCCTTGCATGGAAGGCAGAGTAAAATGAAGGTCTATAGACTTTCCAGTTCACTGCGATTCAACGGTTTATCGCTTGGCGGGACGAGTTGTTATCAACTTAGATGCATTTTACCGACTTGATTTCGACTATTGACTATTTCTAGCAATAAAAGGGATAAATATATGCCAATAGTGGATAATATCCACTATTGGCATAGTTTGCGTCCTAGTATGATTAGTGATTATCGACATCTATATCTTTTTCTACAATCATAATAATGTGGACGCAAATTAGTTATTAGTTATGCATGGAAGGCAGAGTAAAATGAAGGTCTATAGACTTTCCAGTTCACTGCGATTCAACGGTTTATCGCTTGGCGGGACGAGTTGTTATCAACTTAGATGCATTTTACCGACTTGATTTCGACTATTGACTATTTCTAGCAATAAAAGGGATAATATATGCCAATAGTGGATAATATCCACTATTGGCATAGTTTGCGTCCTAGTATGATTAGTGATTATCGACATCTATAACTTTTTCTACAATCATAATAATGTGGACGCAAATTAGTTATTATTATAATATGCATACTAATAGTGTCCAAATAAAAAATAACCCAATGTTTCTTTCATGTTTCATAACTTAAAATTAAATAACTAATTACGAAAATAGATTAACGAGTTTGCGTCCATTACGGACACAAAGTGGAAGATTTATAAATTTGGTGTAGTGATTCCCGTCCACTTCACTTTAAGTGTTAACAATAAAAAAATCAAACAACTTTATAATTATTTTTAATTCTTACTTTATTATCAAGACCTAGAAACAAATATATAACCTAAATTGTACATAAAACAATAACGAACTTAGCGCCAAACGCATTGCTGCTCACTATTTTTTTACAAACTTTTCGTCCGTCCACACTATTTTGTTGTACAGCTAAGATTAACTATTTTTTCTAAACTGGAAAGACTGCTCGTAAGGAATTTTTTCTATGTGTACGTGCCTCTTATTCATTCAGGTATTGGCAGAAATTAATTTTGATCTTATTAGTGTGTTAGTATACTTATTTTTAAAAAAGTATTATAAAAAGGAGATCCTTGAAATGGACGCGAATTGGGCGATGGATGCGAACAGGCGAACTTACCCTATTATTGACCCAAACATTTCCTCTACTAAACTGTATTTCATAAAAAACAGACCTGTGTGTGATATTGATATAAAAAACCCAAGATACACAGTGTCTCAAAAATGTCCTCTAATAATGAGCGCACTATTTTAAATTGTGCGCTCATTTCAAATAGAATCTTTTGAATTTGCTTTGTAAAAACAACTATAAATCTCGAGCTTAAGGTTGGATATGCAAAGACGTATGTTTTTGCCGTATCTATAACCACTTATGTAAATATTAGTGACAGTTTTGATTGTCAATTTTGTTCGGGAGTGTGGACTCGGATTTTTTATAAATAAAAAATGTTCATATTCCTTCTAACAAGACATACTAAAAATCTGAACTATGAAAGAAGAGACAATCCAGTTATGTGTTGTGTAGTGGACTACTGAAGTATAATATGACCCATTATGAAAATTGGAATTTAACAGTGATGATGTTTCTTTAAAAAGAAATAGGTAATAAAAACACAGTGAAACAGCAGCAACTATCTTCCACTTCCAAATTTATATGGGACTAAATCGGAAGTATATCTTTTCAACAAAAATAAGATTCTTGGACAAACTATAATTCTGGTTTCTGCTTTCTGACTATATTTATTTTATCTTCCAATAATCTGTAAGGCTAAAAATCTGATTAACCTGTTGACGGACAATTTGCTCCACTGGTTAAAAACTTAGCATCCATGCAATATTTCAAATATTTTGTCAAATTACAACAGTAAATAAGTTAAGTGATTGTACGATACACACACACTGTATGAAAATGATTGTACATACAGTGTGTGTGCTAGAGAGAGCTTTTTTTGTGGTGATATGTCTTTCCTTGTATTAATATAAAAAAGATATTGCCACAATGCATACTGACTATACAATTCAAAATCAACAGGTGTAATATTGTATTGTTTTAGGCTAGAACCATATTGACATGGAATCTGTTGGTCATCATTTAGTTAAACAGATTACAAAAACTGCTCCATTGATAGAGTACATAATAAACCTAAGTACAAATTGACGAGGATCCCTACAGGGACAAACATTTATGTAATGAGCACAGACATTCACATTTCTGAGTTTGGGTATATTATATAATAAATTGCTTCATTTTTTTATGTATTTCTATGTACATGGGGCACACTAAAAGTTTTGCACATCTAGCTAATTGGAACTATTTGAATTTCGAATAAAACGTTGCAACCTTCTTAGTAATAAAAAAAACAATTGGCGGGAAATGATTTGTCAATTGTTTTTTTTTATCTCACATCAAAGTTCTACGTACGCAACGAAAATGGAATTAAGTCGAAAAGATTTTAGAGCGATGATTTTTTATGATTTTAAAAGTTCTCTTTCTCCGCAAGACTGTACTGCTCGTCTTCAAAATGCTTTTGGGAGAGAAGCACCTTATTTAAGCACGGCCAGGCCATGGTTTGCTGAATTTGAGAGAGGTCGAGTTTCTTTACATGACGAATTTCGTGAAGGGCGGCCTTCAACTGCCATCAATGACAATAATGTGGCTACTGTTAAGCGGTTAATTGAAGAAAACCCCCGGATTACCTATGAGACAATTCGAGGACTATTGGGGATTGGTATGAGCCAAATTCAGAAAATTTTGTTCAGAAAAAGTTTGGAAACTTAATTGTCGTTCGATCCCTCATGAATCGACAGCGAAGCAGAATGGTGCTCACAGATGTTACTGAAGTACGGCCACGGACATTTTAATGCTGTTTATAACATTGTCGCAGGAGACGAATCGCAGATTTATTATTTTGAACCCGAAAAAAAACAGCAATCTTGTGAATGGATGTTTGAAAATGAGAACAGGCCAACAAAAGTGAAACAGGCAAGAAACGTTGGTAAAAAGATGATCACTTTTTTTTCTCAGCTATGGGTCCCATCTGTACAATTCCACTTGAAGACCAAAAGAGTGTTATGCCAAGTGGTATTTATTCTACCATTTGTTTACCCAGGGTGTTAGAAAAAATTCGGAAAAGACGACCCAAAAGCCGCATTTTCCTACACTATGATAATGCTTCTTCACACACGGCCAACAAAACAAAGGCGTTTTTAGCTTCCGAAAAATTACATCACGTCACTCATCCTGCGCATAGCCCCAACTTAGCACCCTGTGATTTCTGTATTTTCCCCAAAATCAAAGATTTGATGAGAGGTTTTACTTTTACCAACTCCGAAGAGGCAGTGATAGTGTTCAATCACCACGTAGAAAACATGCCTTAAGATCTGTGGTCCTCCTGTTTTAAAAAATGGTTCGATCGCATGAAAAAATGTTTAAAATGTAAAGGAGATTATTTTGAAAAGCAATAAACATAATATTTTGGTTATAACTAGGGGTACATAAATTTCAGTTTTACGAAATAGATGCGATAAAAGCGAAATCTGCATTGTATTTGCGATAAAAGTGAAATTTGAAAATTAAATACTTTCGCACCTTTTTACGTTACATGCTTTCAAATGTTGATCAGATGCGCAAACAATTATTACAACTCTGTTCAAAACAGACAGAGACGGCACGAGTTGTTGTGTATATGAGGAGTGAACAAAATCTTGCTACCCTGGATTTGCAAAAGCAGCTATTCCAATAACGTGTACTCGTCACTGAGCTATTCAATGTCTCAATTGCCCTGTCAATAGTGTTGATGCCGAGAGGTACTTAGTATCTACAGCGTTGTCATAAGGCAAACAATGAAAGATGAAAATGTAGAAATTACAACAATGCTAGCCTTTAATTGAGTTTTTAACACTGTATTTTTTCGCGAAATAAATCCGAAATCTTCTATTTTGATTTTTTTAAATGCGAAATCACGATTTTTTATTTGCGAAATTTACGTACCCCTGGTTATAACTTGGTGTTTTTTTAAGTTACGCAAAACTTATACTGTGACCTATGTATTACTAATGTTGACTAATCCATTTATAGTCTATACAAGACTGTTTCTTTTAAACAATAAGAGAAAGACACACGTTTTTTATCACAGGTTTTTTTAGAAATTATATGTTAACTGCAAGGACTGTAATTATAAACTTTAATAAAATTGCCAGGGACACAGAATAACACAAAATAGGAAATTTTGTCTCATGTAGTACATAAATTCTCTGTGATAAAACTGGATTTTCTAAGACTACAGTATTCGTAGAACAACATTATAATAATAATATTTACTTTAAAGTAAGTGCTAAAATGTAAAAAAAGTCTATAATAACACATGCATACATACAGATACTCACTTAAGCAATTTACACACAGAATGTATTATTAGTATTGTAATATTAGTATTTCATGAATATCTACGATGTTTTCAAATCTCCAAAAACATCATGGGACATACAAAATCATATATTATTTTCTTTAAAATATTAAAAGGATATTTGTGATTTACAGTGTTAGTGTAAGTTTTTGTAATGATTTAACTAGTTGTACTTTTGCATCTTCAATATTTCCTAATTGATGCCCTAAGGATTTACGGAAAAGTTAATTTTAGAATTGAGTAGTGTGCCGGGAGTCACACTTTGCCGGATGGCCGAATGTAATGATTTAACTTGTTTGTAATGGTTTTATTCATCAAAAGAACATGTTTCAATTGTGTTATATTAGAATAAGTGACAAAATATGGCAACACTAGGCGTCATCTTCCTATTGGTTAGTTGTAAAACGGCGGGACAGAACGCGGCAAGATGGCGCGTAGTGGGGCTTACGATATGAGAGACCTCTTTTTCAGCGACAGACGGTTCTGAGCCATGAGCTCGACAACTTGTGAACACTCAAGTCTATAATTGTAATGTTATCAATATTAAATTTCAGCAATGGCGGATCCTTCTGCGTCTGAATATAAAGCGCCGTTATCTCTTACTGGAAGTCAGATCCAGAAAGCTGTAGAGCTGATGTCGTCGTTGCAATCACCGAGACAAAGTCGAAACAGATCGCAGACGGAAGTCCCAAAAGAACCTTATCTATCGGAGTAATCGTGGGAAATGTAAGAAAATCGACACCAATAATATCGGGTGTAAAAAGAAGATTCAAAGACGTAGTTATTATTTATTCGCGGGAAATGCTAGAATTATGTCAAATTACACTAGTTGACCAGCCAATTAATCTCGATTGTTACTCAAGGTATGAAATAAAATGTTTTCAATAATATGACGTAATTTCACATTGGATTATGTTTAGTTAAATTCATGATTTTTTTTGAGAATTATCAGTTGTCACTCTTTGTAGGACTAAGTATTAATTTCGATTGAAATTTCATGTTCCTGTAGTATTTATAAATACTAGATTTTATATTTTATGTAGTATGCGTATTATAGGTAGATTTATTGTAATAGTAAAATCACACGTTCAGGTACTTGGGAGTAAAATCAGAAATTATTAAACGATAATTTATTTCTGAGGTTGACTTAAGGGTACGATGTAGACCATTTATGACTGGTACTAACAACCTAATTAACATTACTGTCAATGTTATTATATATCACAGACCACATAATACTAATAGACGTGGCGTTAGGCATTGAACGTGTAGTCGTACATATGAGCGAATGCTCATATCAATGTCAAAAGTGTGGCAAATTATATAGGCAAATTGACACTAATTGTAATTAGGTTTTTATTGTTGACGTACTGTTGTATACATTCTCGTATTTATGTCGGTTCAAAATTTAGCTACGATTGACGTCTAACAAATGTCTTAAGGCGCCTCCTATTTTATTATATATTATATTACTGGCCTGTTACATGCTTCGCGACGTATCATTTATTGAATTCATTTGTTACAAAAAAAAATGTGATAAATGAAGAACCGCTGTACCGATTTTGTGCAAACTTCACATAAACCATCTACTAAACAGTCCGAACAAAGCCTAAACATTTGGTTTGGATAGGTGAGCCCGTTCTCGAGTTATAAAATTACAACGAAAAATGGCATTGATTTTTATAAATATATATAGATTAATTTATGTTGACATGTAAGACAGATATTGTGGCACTTATTTCTCTCTATGTAACATATGTTGTATTGTAATTTGTGCACCCTAATCTGCAAGCAATGAATATTGCCACTCGTTGTCTGGAAGAATCACTCTTTAGCAATAAGACCCTCTATTTGTGCGCTTATTTTAAGTGTTATGTAAATGCTACTTGATTATGGTGTACATAAAGCATTAAATTATAAAATTAAATTAATATTAATGAACAATGTTACTTAGAACTTTAAATGAAATAATTAGTCAAATGAAAAATAATTTACAAATCAACATGAAGAAAAGGCAAAATTATTACAAGAAATTTAATATAAATATGATAATCCTATAGAAGTATAATATAGATGAAACACTTAAGACTAAATTGTATTTGCTCTCCGTAAAATTAGATATAAATATATAAGGAAACGGCAATAACAACATGCTGTGGATATGTTTCATTAGTATTTTCTTATGGACTGCTTATATGAGGTGACTCTGGATTTGAAGGGTAAATGCTTTTACAGCACAAAAGAATGAGTAAGAGCTATATGTAACATTAAACATCACACAAAAACAAACTTTAAGCCTATTTTTAAATCTGAGAATATTAAAACTTCCTTGTATGTAGATACATTAGAGCAGCTTGTTTTTTTTAAGAACACACTAAATACTTTAAAATCAACCGCAATTTAGTACAAATAACAGACAAGCAAGCAAGCCCTATGTGCCATAGTATAGACTACAACATAGTCATGGTACAAAAAAAAAAGTTTTTTTTTATATGTATGTACATTATTTCTTTTATCAATTACTAAGTATAATGAAATAGCTAACTATAAACCGGTATAAAATACAAATGCATATATGGCTAATTTCTCATTCTCTGTAAAAGAATACCTATTTAAATTGTAAAAATGTCAATATCTAGTCAGATGTCAAGATAATAGTTAGTGGAAATGTAAGTATATGTATATATAGTGTCGTTAGTTACTTGTTAGACTTGCTTTATAAAGAAATTAATAATTAGATTAAATAATATATAAATAATTTAATATTATATAATTAAATGTAAATTAATATTTAAATAAATAATTACCTGAGGTAAAACAAATTTTTATGAGATATGTTTAACAATGTAATGTAGGATTTAGTAGTAAGAAACTAAAATTGGTACACTTTAGGTTAGAATGAGTAAAACCATATAATGTAATTGACTTTCAAAAAAAAAAAATATAATTAGGTATATGGAGTAAAATTGGTCAAACATTTGTAAATTAATCTTATATAATTTATAGATTTTTAGAATATTAATTTTATTGATGCAATGAGTTATGTGTAAAAAAATATGTAGAATACAAAGTGTATAGTTTATAATTAGTAAAATTTCATTCAAATCCGTTCTCTTCAATCAAATCCGTAGTCTTGGCGTGATTGAGTAATAAACATTCATACATCCAAACTTTCGCATTTATAATATTAAAATAGATGCAGATTACAAGCTGAAGTGAAGTTTTGTTTATATTTACGTTTACTATAACAAATATAATATATTACAACTTGAATAAAACTAAAATAATGTTTTGTTTAAAATTATATTTACTATGGATCAACAGAATATATATCAACTTAAAGTAATACGCTTAATAAAGTACGTAACACCAAAGTAAAATAAAGTATTATGTATAATTTTTTATAAATGTTATACAACTTCTTACTTTTTGCTTTCATAGAAGATATAAATAACACTGTATTATTACTTGTTTTTAAATAATTATGATTATGATTAGTAAGTTATTGAATGTTAGGATTGTGTACAAGCAAATTTTTTTTTCCTCGTAAAAAAAAATATATATATTTGTGTCGACTTATAGTATGGGCGAAGGTAATGATTTAACTAGTTGTACTTTTGCATCTTCAATATTTCCTAATTGATGCCCTAAGGATTTACGGAAAAGTTAATTTTAGAATTGAGTAGTGTGCCGGGAGTCACACTTTGCCGGATGGCCGAATGTAATGATTTAACTTGTTTGTAATGGTTTTATTCATCAAAAGAACATGTTTCAATTGTGTTATATTAGAATAAGTGACAAAATATGGCAACACTAGGCGTCATCTTCCTATTGGTTAGTTGTAAAACGGCGGGACAGAACGCGGCAAGATGGCGCGTAGTGGGGCTTACGATATGAGAGACCTCTTTTTCAGCGACAGACGGTTCTGAGCCATGAGCTCGACAACTTGTGAACACTCAAGTCTATAATTGTAATGTTAAAATAGTCTGCAAGAAGTACATTAAAGAAATATCAAGCTTGTATTATATTTTATTCACGAAATTTTATAGTGATGATTTTGGCAAATCTATACTAATACTATCTATACTAATATTATAAAATTGTAGAGTTTGTTTGTTTGGTTGTAAGCGGTAATCGCAAAAACTGCTGAACCGATTTGAATAATTCTTTTTGAGTTGGGTAGCCTGTTTATCGAAGAAGGTTATAGGCTATGTAACATCTTGCTATGACCAGTAAGAGCGGAGTAAACAAAGTCCGTACGGACGAAGTCGCGGGCAACAGCTAGTGTTTAATAATAGAATTATTAAACACACATTTACCAAAATCATCAAACATTTAACTTTCTCATGTGCTATAAAATAAAATATTGAAGTTGTAAGGAGAAAGCCAGGGTCATTTTTTGAGAAAAATACCCCACGATATACAAACGTTCAATATTTCACAGAGATATAATTTGTTTGCACGGTTAACAATTAACAAAAAAATGTAAACACAAAGCCATACAGCAAAGGAACCTTACCGTCTTTCATCAACTGCCGCATTTCTTTGGTGCGCTGAAAGTTGATTTCTTCAAGCAACTGTTCCAGCATTGTTGCATTATGCAGCATCGTCGTACTTCCTAAAGACATTTTTTCAGTGTAAAAAGTAAATCGCAGCGAAACAATTAACGTATATTGTTCCAATTTAATATTTTGTCAACACAATAAAATTACACTGAAAAGTGTCTACAAACTATGTTTATTGTACTAAATATAAAACGTGTCCATTCTCATTATTCCATTTTTTACTTAATATAAACTTTTATTTATATTTTTTATACAAAAACGAGGCAATTAAATAGCTAATATCTGAAATTCTGAAACAATTTTCTAGTTTTCACATTTCACAATGTCATTTCTGACAATTGACAAATCATGAGAAAATAGAATTGGAATGGCAATTGGCATGTGACGCATGTCAGCATTCATGCCTTATTTAATCTATTGGCAACAGTTGCTTTTTTCATAGGTTATAAAGTAGATCTGCTCTACAAAAGTACTATTTGATTAGAAAATAAATATAATTGCTTTAAGTTTCTATTAAATAACTTAATTACTATACCAGTTGGTCAGACATGGTTATGCCTGGCTATAGGCACATTCGTATTATTTGATAAGAAACACTTCGACTCCCATGGACAAGAAATTAATTTATTTTTATTTTTCTGAACAACGGTTTCGATGTAGTCTACCGGTAGACACCATGGAACATAGAACAAGCGGAATTGGCAAGTACAAACATTTGTATCAGGACCGCGATCACCATACTCACATATAAAATAAGCATTATTGCATATAAACTACTAATGCAAACATTGTTTCATTGGTCATTTTCACAACAACAGAACACAAACAGAACATTTAAAAATATACCAAACTGCGTTACAATAAATTTTATTTTGCTACAAAAAAAAAAGAGTATTTACGGCCTTTTGTAGTCTATTCAAAATAGACTCATCTATTTGTACAATAGTGAAACTTAAGATTTTAATAGTTTCGCTATTCTACAATAGATGGCAGTATTGATTTTTCCGTAGTTTTTAGTTGATTATATTTGAGTAGAGAACTTTCTAGAACGATATACGTAATGACTCATTACGTATATCTTTCTAAAAAAATTAGGTCAACCTAAAATGAACTTTATATGTAAGGATGTAAGGTGTACGGCTGATTTTAGCTTGACTTTCTATTATATCATTAGAGATTATATTAAATCAGGAATTTAATTAAAATAAAATGAAAATTGTACTTTCGAATGATATGAAATATCTCCATTTTTAATCATCTGTATTCTACTATCATTTCTGCATTCAAGGATGGCACAATACGGCATAATTCAGTGTATAATAGATTTTCGCACGACGACTATCTCCTAATGATATGGTAAGGATCACTAAGGCAATTTAGAGTAAAAGCGCATAACAGTGACGCACGTGGCACGCCCACTCTTCACTTCCCCTTGTTCTATGTTCCATGGTAGACACCATAATACTATAGTTTACCTAGTATTTATTATTATATTTGTGTTTTAGCACTCACTCAGAGCTTGTAAAAACTTGAAAACTTTAAAAACAACAATAACAAATTTCGACACGTAAGATTCGAACTTACGACCTTCTTTAGAAAGACATAGTATTGTATACTTTTATAGAAAGATTTCGATATGTAAGATTCTTAAAAGGATTTATGCAAAATTGTCAAGAAATATTTATTACTATATTAATGTAGCGGGCAGCCCACAGGTGCAGCCCGCTGCATCAAAAAAGTTGTGGTGAATCCCGCGGGATCACAATTTTTTCCGAGATAAAAAGTATTCCAGATCATCGTCTAACTGTGTGTCAAATTTCATTGAAATCTGTTAATTAGTTTTTGTGTGATTGGATAACGCTATTATAAAACAGAATAATGGTGTGGCTTGCCTGTAAAACAGTCTGGCCGGCGTTTAAACTTTAAAACTTGGATTTAAGTCAAGGAAGTTACATTCTACCCGGAATGCTTACACGCGCTTCAAAATCGTTCCGAAGAGTACCACGACATGAGTGGAGTGTGTCTCTTTCTACTAAATAAAGCGCCAATCGCCATATATAAGTGTGTTCATGCGTAGTTTGCAAATTACTACTAACTAATTCTACTAATTTGAGAAACAGTTTTTGCATTGCATAAGTAATTACGTAATAATTAAAATAAGCACATTTTAGAACTCACTGTGTTAATTACAATCCATTTTATCCTAATGTATTTATGGACGTTTATGAATAAAAGGGATTTAACGATTACCGAATATATAAAAATCTACCATCAGGATAGTTTTATTTACACTGGCAATTGCAAGAATAGGACAACATCCACTCTTGTCGTTGTCTTGCTCAGAACGTTTTCCCCCTCTGTTAAGTAAGAAACAAATGTCAACTTTATAAGTAACACAATAAAATACATTTTTATTTTTCAAATATTGCTTCTTAGTAATTCCAGTTATCGTATATAAGTTCCTTGGTTTAAGTCTGCGGTAGTAGTAGATGTTCTGTGGTTTAAGTTTGACAGAAAACAGCTGAATTTGACAACTAAAAATCTATCTATCATCAAGAGTCTTGAATCGAGACTTAAATTTCAAAATGACTGATGTAATATTGTAGCAAATCGGAAGAAAACACGTTAAAAATATTGTAAAAATGTATCGGAACTGAATAACATTAACTTCTAAAGCCATGAATAAGTACAGTTTAAACAAGTTATAGTTGTGCACAGTGTAAATTAATGCATTTAAATGGAATGGCGAACGTAAAACCTTCGTTGATGCGATTGATTTACACAAATTGTAAAAATGGACCGATACCAATTCTAGTAGTGCCTTTACGCAGAGCATTCCGATATGAATTAGACCGAATTGTGACTCGAGCATCTACGAGAAACTTCGGCAGACGATGGGCTCTGGGAGCTGCTACGCTAGGATTGGCGTTACTTGCGGCTGATCATGCTTTTAATGGTATTAATATAATATATTGTGTTACTTACTATATATACAACATTTGTATCTAAATATTGGAAACGGCTCCAAGGGCATTGGGCCTTAAAAGGATTTTGAAATTACTTCCTTCTGTTTTAAGACAAAATATTTGGGTTGGTATTGCATACGGGCCGCACGATTTTTGCATTTGTGAGTGGTGGGTTGGATAGGGGTTGGCTTCTCCTTTCTAATTCTAACTACTCCCGCCACACGGAAATGTCTACTTTTTTTTTATAACAATTTTTCTGAACTAGTAAGTGAACTACCTGTGTAAGTTAGGTTAGAACTAAAAATATATATAAAAACATGTAAAAGGCAACCCAGATGGGGGACGAGTGGAGTGGACCTCACCACTTTTGCCAACGCCACAGGTAAAGTAGGTTAGTTACGTTCTCTTTAAATCCCACACCCAGAAATAGGCACCCCCCTTATCGGGCCTCTGTTGACATACTCCTACCCAATTTTTTTTTTTTATTTTTTTTATAGAAGAGGGGGCAAACGAGCAAGAGGCACACCTGATGGTAAGTGATCACTGCAGCCCATGGACATCTGCAATACCAGAGGTCTTGCAGTTGCGTTGCCTGCCTTTTAAGAATGAGTAAGCTCTTTTCTTGAAGGTCCCTATGTCGTATCCATTCGGAAATACCCCTGCCGGTAATTGGTTCCACAACAGAGTAGTGCGAGGTAAAAAGTGTCGGGAGAAACGCACAGTTGTGGATTTCCAGACATCGAGATGGTGAGGATGGAACTTCAAATTTTGACGCGATGTTACAGAATAGGTTTAATGTTAATGTTAATTTAATGTTTAATGTTACAGAATTTGTTACAGAAATAGGTTGTATTTTATTGCAATTACGAAGATAAAAAATGTATTATGAAAAAAAAGTATCTTCACGCCTGAGGGTGTAGGCAGAGGTACAACATCCACGATTAGTCGAAGATACTTGGTCCCACAAATGTGATAGGTGGCAAGTCTATCGTCAACCGGGCACTTTCCAATCCCGGGCAACTTTGTGTTTATCAGAAAACTGAAAAAACACTTTTTTTTAGTGCCCGACTCGGCAATCGAACCCGGGACCTCATGTGGTCAACGCCAACGCTGGACTACAAGACCACAGAGGTGATTATGTATGTATTATGAATTTATGAAAAAATATGTTGTTATGACAATTTTAATGATTTTCTACTATATGTTATATATTTCTGAAGAAGTGTTATATTTCTTGGGATTCATTTTATTAATATTTAAAATATGACAAATAATGATTATGATTTTAATTTAGACATATTTTGTCTAAATTATTGATAGACTAGATATAACATCTCATTAAAAATAGTGCAAAATAATTCAAGATAGAACACTTAAAAAAGTGTTCTTAAGTATTTGCATACATTTTGCAGTGAGGTTAGGCTAGTTTTTGGCCTAGTTATAGCCCTCCCCCCTCAACCCGAAATTCGTGCGGTCCGTTTCTAATGCAATCCCAGATTAAAGATTAGAAAAAAAAACAAAACAGTTAAACAAAAACTGGTTAAAAACACAAATATTAAAAAGTTGTTGAATTTGAGAAAGAAATATGTACTCGGAAAATTCTACTCTACTATCAATGAAACAACTCAGTTACGAGTAGCTACTTTTTCTAAGAGAAGTAAGGTAAAACTATTTGTATAAATATTAAATTACAAATGAACCAATGAACTAGTGGAATATTACGATTAAACCCATTATCTATGTAGCATATTGTTGGCAACTGGTTTTAGGGATGGGGTAATTATAATTAAATAATCTGTTTTCTTTTTTATTTACATATTACAAAATAAATAATTATAATAATATATTATTTATTGACATTTGTTTAGTATGTGACACTCGTAGTAAATGACTTGGATATATTCCATATTAAAAGAAGAAAGGCTTTATATCCTACTCGAAAATATCTATATATCAGGTAAGAAAATGATCTATTCAACTCCTACTGACGTCACTGGCAAAAAGTTCATAATTAAAATCAATGTCAATAATTTATTATTATAATTATTTATTTTATGTAAATACTAGCGACCTGCCCACGGTTTCACCCACATAGCTTTTATTCTGTGGAAATATCGGAAAGGTTTATATACTAAAACCTTCCCCAAGAATCAATCTATCTAGTAAAATAAACCACATCAAAATCTGTTGCTCAGTTTTAAATATTGAAACATACATAGGGACATAGGGACAGACAGAGAAAGCGACTTTGTTTTATACTATGTAGTGAAAAAGAAAACAGATTTATTTAATTAACCATCCCTAAATACAGTTGTCACCAATATGCTACATATATAAAAGGGTTCAATTATGATGCACCTCATTATTATTAATTTAGTTGCTAATGGTTACTGCTATGAATGACAAATTGTTGATTATAGGAACCCAGCGTGAGTATACTAGTTAAAAGTTTGTACTAAATAATCGAAAATTGAATAGAAATTACTTTGATATCAATATATGAATAATTATCAATTGACACTCTTTGTATATAGCTTACATAAATAAAGTGTTTACAAAAAAAAAACAATAAAATATATAGCGTAAAGATATAGTGAAAACTTAGTAAATGTTTATATATATTACAATGTTGTATTTTTACGTTATATAATTACTGTACTGTTTTCCTAATAAAATAAAATAAAATTGTGAAACTAGTACAAGTGGTTTATAATTAAAATTAAAATGTAATTTCACCAAGTGTCAATGAAAAACAATATAAAACATCTTGTCAATCCAATTCCTTGGGGGTTAGCCAGAGTTCTGATTCACTACAATTATCTGTTTATAATGAGTACTGCTCTCTGTTGCTTATGTAAATAAATATAATTGTTTTTATACCAGTACTCAAAACTGCTCTAAAGTTGACTGAAAAAAAAATCCAAATATTTCCGACAGTGATTCACCATCTCATGATGCTTCACAGTCATTGTTTGTCAGTAGGAGAGATGAGTGGGGCTCCCACAATACATTTTGCCAACCATGCAAGCAGATAAACAGCTTAACTTTAAAGCATGTAAACACACTATCATTAGATTCTAGGTTGAATTAATATATATATTTTTTTCCAATTTAAATATCAAAAGCTATGGGTAAAAACTATGTAGACTAATGGTCCTAGCCAAACAGGCTAACAAAGTAGTTAGTTAATTTCTCTTTAAATTTTCTAATAATGTATAGATTGTAGTAGTTGTACTTTTTATAAACTACTATCTGGCTCGGAGAACTTCATGTTGCTGTAGATTATTTTTCAATTTTATTTTATTTATCTATTGATTTTTAATAAAAAAAAAACCTATTAGTATGTATAGATTTTTTGGGCCAGAAACCGTTGCCAGTCATCCCCAGTACACTCTACCCAAGTTTCTTCACAATCTGATCAATGATTTTAGAACACATAAAGGACAAACATAAAAATATTGATTTTTATATGTATAATATTGGTATCACTTCTGTGGTCTAGTGGTTGGTGTCGGTGTTGACCACATGAGGTCTTGGGTTAGATTCCCGAGTCTTGCAATTCAAATGCGTGTTTTTAGAAGTTATTTTTACATAAACAAGTAGTATTTTAATCTAAATACAGTATTGACATCTGAGTTGCTAATTGTTCAAAAGTCCAGTTACTAATTTTGTCATATCCAATGTGATTTACTGTAGCAGTGACCTAGAGCATGTGACTAGCCATGGATCATTAATGTCTAATGATGGCAATTGTCTATCATCAGCAGAGAAGCATGCACATTTGCTATAAATATAAATTGTGACCATAAGACTTTTTAATTGATCAACTTCTAACTCATTTCTAAAATATTATTATATTCAATAAGACTTCGTATTTAATTATAATTCATGTTTAATGTGCTAGGTAGCAACAACAAGTGACAATATCTAATCCTACCTCCATTCCTTAAACTTCCATTATTTGTCAAAAATGACAAACAAAGAATCAACTACCTACATTAAAATGATAGAACCTAATTATTAGATACAACAAATATAATACTCACTCAATAATAAGCACCACTTTCATACTACTCAGAGTGATCTCGAACAGTGTGATCTCTTGCATAGTGGTCTTACCATAATCATTCATTCTGGCTCCACTTACTGTGTAATGATGTAAATCTATACTAGTTGATAAAGGCTATTTTTAGTTATACTTTTAATGTTAAATTATGATGTATTTTCAGAAAAAAGGTTCTTTAAGGCTGTACAAGTAGGAAATATTCAAGAAATAAAAAAGTGAGTACAAATATATTTACTATTCCATGTATATTTTGTATATCTGATGATTATGAGAGGTGTCTTATGTTCTCAGATGTGTGGCCAATCTAACATGCGTGTAATATTATATAAACTTTTTTTTTCTTATTAATGGACCATATTATTCATTAGATTTTAGCTGCAACCGATAGCTTTTCAACATTTTCAAAAATATTCCTAAACCAAATGCTCCCCCTGCTCAGTTGATGTTGACTTTTGGTATAACCTGTATATACCAAAACTTAATGTCAAGCAGGAAGGGTGCACATTTGTTTCAAAAATAATAATAACATAGTTATTTAATGTGCTGATATTTTATAAGTTCTCACCTCCACAATTATGGTGTACTAACTGGTGCATTATGAATATGTCATCCATAGGGTTGATTTAGTTGTAGTTATCCTATATTTGACCCTAGATCTTTAATTACATTTAATCCAAATTTTATTTAAATTGGTTTAGTGTTTTAGTCATGAAAACGTAACAGATGGACGGACAGATTTTCACATTTATGATATTAGTATGAATTAGATAATTTAAATATGTAAGTCAAGCTCCTACTTAATAAACAATTGATCTCCTGTGACTGAGGATTAATTTACATACTTTGTGGATAATTTTACAGAAATCAGGAAAAGGCTTTAAGCTAATCAATGGATATCCTCAAGCTGATAAGATAAAATTCTGTCAGTTGATAATTGTTAGACAATATTAAAAAGTGACTAAAAAATTAATATTCTCATGCTTCCATTATAAATGACAAGATTCAGCGTTGTCTAGAATCTCAGTGCAAGAAAATGGCTTTAGAATGATATACATTGTGTAAAAATACCCTGTCCGATCGTCAAAGGCATAATTTGGTAGCCTAATCTATTATATCTGAGTCATTATAACACAAAAAGTATTGCAATGCCATAAAAGTATTTTTCTGAATTTTGTTGTTTAGTTTTGACTATTGTTTAAAATTGCAAATCACATACTACTCATAAGTTGTTTTAGTGATGTGATGTGTCTGTATGTTGGCTGTGATTGGACTAAATAAAACCACACATTTATTAGACTTTTAAGACACACTTTTAAGACTAATCAAAGTTCTCAAGGTTAAGGTATTTTCCTACCTATGTCATTGTTACTTAGGTCATCGATTCAATATATAAACTTTAAGATACCCAATCCATGCACTATTGGTAATCAACAGAAAACCATTTAATCATTGGAGAGATACGAGATACACAGGTTAGGTCCTGATCGTAGATTCAAGCAAACATATTTTCTGGATAGATTGTTTTTTACAATAGACAACCTTTGTTTATTCCAGACAAATTAATTCTCTGCAAAATGGACATAGTGGGTCAGGTAGTGATGAGGGTGCAGCAAATAGGAGACACTCTCTTGGCTGGACTGCCTTAATGGTTGCTGCTGCAAACGATCAACCTTCTGTAGTTCAGGCTTTATTAAAACTTGGTGCTCAGCCAGATATCCGAGAACAATATGCTGGAGCATCCGCCACTGCAGCCAACACAGGCATGCACCCATTAGAAGTATTACAAAGACGAGAAGATGAGTTTTGTGGGGCTATGAATGCTCGCGCTTCGTTCCTCGGTTGGACAGCTCTTCATTATGCAGCTCTTGCAGATTCAGCAAATTCCACTCGTGCTTTACTTGAAGCTGGTGCTGACCCGACTGCGAGAGACCACGCCGGTCGACGAGCACTCCATTACGCTAGAGATCCGTCGACGACACGAGATCTTATAGTAGAACATGTCCGGAAATGGGAGGAGGCTGCTGCAGCCGCCGCTGCTGAAGAGCGACGGCGATTCCCATTGGAACAACGCCTTAAACAATATATTGTCGGTCAGACGGCTGCCATCGAGACCGTAGCCGCGGCAGTTCGACGGAAAGAAAATGGATGGGCAGACGACGAACATCCACTTGTCTTCCTATTCTTGGGGAGCTCTGGTATAGGTAAAACGGAATTAGCAAAGCAGTTGGCCAGGTACATGCATCGAGACGATCCAGCGGCGTTTATTCGACTTGATATGTCAGAGTATCAGGAAAAGCATGAAGTAGCCAAATTAATCGGAGCCCCGCCAGGCTATGTAGGGCACGAGGAAGGAGGCCAACTTACACGAGCTTTGGCGCGAAGGGCTGATGCCGTTGTGCTTTTTGATGAAGTGGACAAAGCACATCCTGATGTTCTCACTGTTTTACTGCAACTTTTTGACGAGGTATCTATGCTTAAAACCTACCGAAATCCATTCGAATGTATAAAATCTGTTGCTCGTGACTCTGATCCCATTGAAGTCTAATGTGAAACTAGTAGGTGGGCCGTGGGAGTTTCTTTATATGTTTGCAAACAAGCTCTGTTGATGAAAAAGAGATGACGACCGATCGCCTATAGACATCTTAATGTAAGTTAGTGTTGGGTTTCCCCCGTGTTGGTCTGGACTCTGCCAGTCAGGTTGTAAAAGGTGACCCATTGGCTATAGGTGTCACTACCATCGTGACTACTTATAATAATAATAAAGCCTTTATTTCCGAACAATTAACATTTTTACTAAAATATAAAATTTAGAAATCTACATTTAAATCACAATTAATCGTGATTACTTGGTGGTAGAGTTTTGCAACGTCTCGCCCGGGTATATGGTACCACCGCTTTACCTATTGCTACCAAAATAGCGTCAATACTTGTCATTGTCCTGTTCCGGTTTGGAGAGTAAGGTAGCATGTAGTGTAGCATCCAAACTTCGACACATGGATAATAACGCACGATTAACATATTTGTGTTTCCATCGAAAGAGCGATCTGCTAGATTGTTCTTTTATGATATAATATTTCATGGGATCGCAAGCAAACACTGACTTTATAGTAGCAGGACATAATGTGGTGATAACAGACCCTGGCGAGACGTTGCAGAAATCATTCGCATTTTACGAATTGCCTGGCAGAATGGCAGATAATCTATTCTTTAAAGAGGACCCGGACCGACACGGGAAAGCTTTATTTTAGGAAGTTCATAGGACTTTACTGTTTAAATAATAAAAATTTTCATGTCCTTAAATCTAAAAGCAAATAAAGGAATTTGAATTACGATACTTTTCTCAGGGTCGATTAACGGACGGGAAGGGCAAGCTGATCGAATGTAAGAATGCAATATTTGTGATGACTTCTAATTTGGCGGCCGATGAGATAGCGCAGTACGGAATACAGCTCAGGCGCGAGGCCGAGGCGCGGGCCGCCCAGCGGGTCCGCGCGCAGGTCCCCGCCGACCTCAAAAGAGGTTATTGTTTATAGACAAACATACGAACCGTGAAGAAGGCTTAGCTCATTGAATACAAATACACGAAAGCGCCTTCAGTCTCTCAAAATACTATTATATATACTTTTGTTTTTGAAATTGTGATTGGGAATTTCATGTACAAATTTACCCTATCGTTAACACCCATGCCATAAAAATAAAAAAGTTTACTGCAGACTGACGCGGTGGCAAAATGATTTTTCATTATCAAGATTCTCAAGCAGTTTCAAGACAAAATATCTGTTGTTTATAGACATCAAATAGGGCGTAGCGAGGTATGGCAATACCAAGCGTCAGTGATGTAATTGCAACCTAAGTTTACTGATTATTTTACCCTCCAAACCCAAATGCAACAACGACAAGTACTGCTATCGCTTGCGATAGAAAATAGTAAGGTGGAAGGGGGGAATGTTGTCGATTTAAAATCGTTGAAGATAGTTTCTTTTAATTTTGAGGTTATGTTACATTTTTCTAAATAACTTAAAAACCCTGGTTTTTAGATTTGAAAAAAAAAATATAGGGTGATTTTTAAACATTTATTAACCTTCTTAAACTGGTTTGAAATTAACACAGCTCTTATACTACGGTCCATACTGCTATGGTCATTGTCCTTTGCATCTTAAAATTTTAAAAGGTTCTACCCTGTACTTTTGTTAAGGTAGAACCTTTTAAAATTGCGGGTGACACGGTAACCGTGTCGTCCATGGAACATAGAACAAGCGGAATTGGCAAGTACAAACATTTGTATCAGGACCGCGATCGCCATACTCACACATAAAATAAGCATTATTGCATACAAACTACTAATGCAAACATTGTTTCATTGGTCGTTTTCATTTTAAACAACAATAATCCGAAACACACAAACAGAACATTTAAAAATATACCAAACTGCGTTACAATAAATTTTATTTTGCTACAAAAAAAAGAGTATTTACGTCCTTTTGTAGTCTATTCAAAATAGACTCATCTATTTGTACAATAGTGAAACTTAAGATCTTAATAGTTTCGCTATTCTACAATAGATGGCAGTATTGATTTTTCCGTAGTTTTCAGTTGATCATATTAGAGTAGAGAACTTTCTAGAACGATATACGTAATGACTGTCATTACGTATATCTTTCTAGAACATGCGCCACATCGAATCGGTTAAGTAACATTAATATTTCTTTATATCCAGAAAAAAGCGAAGAGAGCACTGGCGTAGAGGGCGAGGGTGGACAAGCAGAAGAGTCTGTGGAGGTATCGCGACATTTTAAAGATACAGTAGTCCGACCGATCCTCAAAAGGCATTTCGGTCGCGACGAGTTCCTGGGCCGCATCAATGAGATCGTCTACTTCCTGCCGTTCTCTCGCCAAGAGCTACTGACGCTAGTGCAGCTTGAGCTGAAACTGTGGGCAGATAAGGCTAAAGCTCGCCACGCTGTGGAATTGCATTGGGAAGGAGGCGTCTTAGGTGCTCTGGCTGATGGGTAAGTGACTGTAAAGCCCCAGTAATTAGATTACATAGATCCCTATCCCCGTGTTGGTCCGGGGCTCCTTTGAAGAATAGGCCAACTGCTGTTCTGCCAAGCAGGTCGTAAAAGGCAACCGATTGGCTATACGAGTCACTTCCGTCGTGGCTACTAGGTGGTAGGTATCCAGTAAACTTATGCATGTGGCATTAGACCTCCCCACAAGACAGCAACGCACCATTAACATCCTTGGTGTCTATAGGCGATGGTTTACTCTCCATCAGGAGACCTGTCTGCTTGTTTGCTATCATATGATATAGAAAAAATAATAGGACATTCAATTACGATGAGTTTGACGACGACCTATTTTGCGGTAAAGTTTGATTTTTTAACGGGAGTGACGTGGGGATGTGACGTAAGTTTATATATTTAAGTATATAGATTTTGTGATTTTAAAAAATTGCAAAAACACGTTGCCGAAACAATGTTCCTTCCTTGATTATGTTAGTATTACTGTATGGGTGTATGTGTATGTGTGTGTGTATGTGTGTGTGTATGTGTGTGTGTGTGTTTGTGTGTGTTTGTGTGTGTGCGTGCGTGCATGCGTGAAAATGCATGAAAAGCAATGTTTTTGAAAAAAATGTTTACAATTTTACTCCTTAAAATACCTCAATTTAGAGATAAGTTTCAAGGATGGCCTGCAGGGTCAACCGGTTTACAAATTTTCAACTTCCCTAATGTAGATAAGGAAGTTATTAATGTTGCCCCGTTTTTGGAAATCAAGTTTTCACCAGATCTCCACGTTTTAAGTTCCCAGGGACCTTTGCTGACTATTTTCACGGTGACCTCAGTATGTCTATGTGTAAATATAAATATCGCTGGACAAATTACACGAATAGATCTAACCCCAAAGTAAGCGAATAATATGTGTGTATGTAAACATGTCATAACTTTTGAACGGCTTGACGAAACGCGGTTGATGGCATTCGTTTGGATTCCGCTTACTTAGACTTTCTGAAAATTTGAACGAATTTGGTCCAGCAGATTTTTAGAAATTTTGAAAAAACTTCAAAAAATTAGCGAAACAGTATTTTTTTTAAATAACTTCCAGATTAATCTACCTATTAATTACAAAATCTAAGCATCTTTTTTCCTGCATCTAATGCATAAATTGAATCAAAATCGATTTATCCGTTCAGGAGTAATCGTTGACGAAAAATTTCGAAAAAAGTGTTTTTACATAGCTTCAATATTTTTTAACCAATCATTTTTCGGTCTTTTATAATATTTTTGTACTTAAAAAACTACGTCGATACGGTTTCAAAAATCAAAATCAAATCAAGTTTCCAACAGTTATAGCTTATCAAATATCAATATTTTGTTGTTGACAGCAAACTTATTTAATATTTTTAATATAACTCTCAGGATAATTTCCTGATTGATTTGAAAATCTAATCAGCTATGCTCTCTAAAAAAATTGCGTCAAATACTGTAAATTGGATTAAAATTGATCGATTCATTTGGGATTTATCAATAACAAAAATTTTGACGAAAATACACTAAAAATGGAATCAAATTTTCAAAAGATACAGCAAACTTACTTCGTATTTTTAAAATTATTTTCAGACTAATAAATATAATGATTTATTTAATAATCTTGTCAATTTTTATAATTAAAAAACTAAGTCAAATATCGTAAATTGGATTATAATCGTTTTGAAATTTATCAGTGACGATTTTTTTAGATTTCTTCGATAATTTTTAACCCATCAATTTTGTAGCTAGTAAAATAATTTCAAGTTCAAAATTTGCGTTGAATGCCATTCCGAAGATTAAAATTCTTCATCATTTTGAAAAAATATCCATCTTTTCAAATTAGTATCATTTTTACAAACTTTTTTAGCGTAGATTTTGCCTTTTTGAGCTTAAAATATCTCAACGTAGCGGAAAGTTGCACGGATGGCCTCTAGAAGTTCAACCGGCTTACAGATTTTTTTGATTAAATTTTACGGAACTATATACGAGGGTGTATTGAAAAGTATTCGGCCTAAGCAAGAAAATAAACAAACCTAAATCTTTTTACTTTTCTACATAATCACCATCAAGTTCGATGCACTTTTGCCATTTCCCATTCAAAACATTTAGACCATTTAAAAAAAAATGATTCTTCCTTAGAGTTAAAATATGCGTCTACCTGCTGTTTTGACTTCGTTGTTTGTCGAAAATCTTTGACCTCAAGTGCTTTTTTAGGTTACGGTACAGAAAGAAGTCTGACGGTGCCAGATCAGGTGAATAAGGCGGATGCGATAATAGTTCAAAGCCACAATCGTGGATTTCAGCCATTGATTGCACAGTCGTGTGAATACGGGGCCCTTTATGAATATTTGATAGCTAAACATTGAATGGGCTCCGACTGTTAATCGTTCTCTGATGAAAAAAAATCATGAATTGTTTTATATGTACATCGGTTATAGAACTATTTCAATGGTGTAGTAATTAATTATTACTTAACATGATTCTAAACTAGCTTGTTCCTTTCTTTTTAGTTTTCATTTAAAGTAATGAATCTTTTCAGTCGGGTTTTTTGTTTTTAATATTTTTTTTATTCTTTTATTTCCTCTCGTAAACGACGTAGTAAGACAGTAGTCATAGTTTATAGTCTGACCCCTTTCAAGTTAATCAATCATCTTCGCGTCCCAGAATACTGAGCCATTACCTTATTTGCCGACATAAGCACCTTAGCATTTTTGGGAGGTGGCGAACCAGGTCTTTTCCACTGTTTTAATTGTTGTTTTGTTTCTGGCGTACAGTAATGAACCCATGTTTCGTCCATTGTAACAAAACATTCAGAAAATCATTTGCATTGGCTTCAAATAACTCCATACAGTAACATGAAATAGTCAATCGCGTCCATTTTTGTTCAACTGAAAGCAGTCGCGGAACTCACCTCGCAGGCACTTTGTGGAAACCCAATTCGTTGATTATGATATTTTGAGATCGTTCATAAGAGTTGCCTATAACTTAAGCTATCTTTCTAATTTTTATTCTGCGGTCTCCCATAAATTTTTTGACGACTGAATAAGACGGAATAGAATACTGATATCATCATGGATAGCTTTAGGTGATAGTCCCTTCTTATGGAGGTACTTAATGACGGCACGCTGCTCGATTTTTTCCATTTTCAGAAAGTATGTCCGATTGCTTTGTTAGAAAATTATAAAATCACAACAAATTATTGCAAACGTTTCGAACTTCACACAGTTAACTACTCTGAACTGAGCTAAATAATGTGGGTAGATTTGATTTTTAGAATTGAATGGATTTGTGTTAAACCGAGTACTGTTCAATCCACCCTCGCATTGACTGTGCAAGAAACTACTCGTAGGTATAAAAAATCTTTTTCAAATCCTCATGATGATAGGCAGGGTAGTGTTAGATGGTGACGAGCGCTGTTACAGGAAAGCTGGTTATCCATTTGAGCAGCTTCGTGACGAGTTGCCTCATCCTGAGCATGCCACAGGTTCAGGAAAGATGCATAAGTGGATACCCAGATACAAAACAATTTTTGTCGCGTACCGAGCACACCAACGTCTTCATTCATCGCACGGCTTATACTGAGGCTTCTTTAATCATGGCCATTTACCGACATAATTCGGCTCGCTGCGTGGCCGTCTCGTTTGGTTCAAGTCGCGGCAAGCCTCGGCTCGCGGCACGGTGTCCAGTAGAGCTACCTCGGGCCGAGGCTGCCTCAAATGGATATCCAGCGTAAGAGATGGAGGATGCGTCACTCGGCAGGTACGACGTGCACTACGGGGCGCGCTCGATCAAGCACGAGGTGGAGCGGCGTGTGGTGAACCAGCTGGCGCTAGCGGCGGAGCGCGGCGCCGTGTGCCGCGGGTGCGCCGTGCTGCTGCGCGAGCGCGCCGGCCGCCTGGAGCTCGCCGTGCGCCGCCCGCCCGCCGCCGACTACACGCCGCTGGAGCTGGCCGCCGCCTAGCGCCGCGCCCGTGCCGCGGGAGATTATTATATTGCAAACAATAGATTGTTTTATTTATTAAATTGATCATATGTTACATTACAGTTTGTTTTGTTTTTGAATCACCCGCGCTAGCCCGGAGTTGGCGTACACGCTTGAAAGCTACCCAACCAATATATGATAGAGGCAATAGTTGCCACTGCGACAGAATCGGCGATTTCAAACTAAAGCCCTGGTGTGGTTTTATGAGACGTCTTATACATAGGTGAGCACAGGCAAAAACGATTGGGCATGCCATTACAGCTTAATCAACTGTGCTCCCCAACATATTGGCCAATTAATAACAGTTTAATGTGGTTTAGCTAAACTCTGAATCATGTCACTTTGTTTGAAGCTCCTTGACACAATGACCAGTACTGACTTATAGCGATAAGAATTGGAAAAACACTACTTGACTCACTCGTATTCATTAAACTTCGTCTCATAAATATTTATTTATATTCTTGGATAACTAAGATAATACGATACCATCGAGAAGAGGAACTAATCGCCAATTAAACAAAACAAAACTGGATTAGCTGAACTCGAACCATAAGCAATCTCCTTTCAAAACACGAACTGTCAACATTTTTATTTTGGTATTAGTTACATAAACATAACCACCTCGCTGGTCAATTACTATTAGTCGATCGAGTTATAGGTTAGCAAAACCGACTACGTAATTGCTGAAGCCTGGGTTTGTGTTCTGTTAGACTCGAGCATTTATGTGATGAAAATGTATGTAAAATGTATTAATACCTAGCGTTGATTAGCACTACTCATGTCACAAGCAAATAATTTGTTTGCTTTGAGGTTAGATCAATTGTGTCATTTGGCCGGCCAATTATATTTTTTATAACATGTACAATTGTACAAGCAGATAGAGTACCTGATGGCAAGTGACACTTTCGCCTACTGACGCCAAAGATGTTTATGGTGCATTGCTATCCGTGTGGCGGGATGTTAACGCCTCATGCGTAAGCTTCCCGGCTATCTTATCTTCTAAACCGGAACATGTATTTGACAGCAAGCACTATTGCGGCAGAAATTGGTAAGGCGGTGGTACCAGATCGAAGTGAGACGTTACGGAACCCTATTAGATAGCAAACAAGCAAATGACTCACCTGATGGAAAGAGACAACCATCCCTCATAGACACCAAAGATGATTATGGTGCATTGCTGTCAGTATGGTGGGATGGTAATTCCAATGCATAAGTTTACCGGCTACTTTACCCTCCAAACCGGAATATGACAATGAGAAGCATTGACGCTATTGCGGGAAGAATAGGTAAGGCGGTAGTACCAAATACCCGGCCGGGTAGTCACGAAGGTACTATACAGGAAGGACACGCATAGCCTAGCGTTCACCATTTACGAATTTCCTGGCAGAATATCAAATAGTCTATTCTCCAAAGGGGCCCGGAACAATTCGGCGGTTATTGCGTTCTTGTTTGATTGTGATTGCGAATTATTTCTTAGCTTCAGTCATGCAATTGCCCTAGTGTCACATGTTCCGTATGCTATTAAAAATGAAGTAGATACAAGAGATTGTTAGATATTTTTTTATGTAAGAGGGGGCAAACGAGCAGGAGGTGCACCTGGTGTTAAATGATCGTCACCGCCCATGAACATCTGCGATACTAGAGGTCTTGCGATTGCGTTGCCGACCTTTTAAAAATGAGTAAACTCTTCTTGAAGACCTCCAAGGCGTATCTGTTCGGAAAAACCCCTGCCGGTAATTGATTCCACAAAAGAGAAGTACGAGGCAAAAAGTGCCGGGAGAATTGCACGGTTGTGAATTTTCAGAAATCGAGATGGTGAGGATGGAACTTTAAATTTGGACGCGATGTCCGATAGTGGAATTCAGCAGCAGGAATTAATCCAAACAACTTGTCAGTACACTCTCCATATAATAGATACGATAAAAGATGCAGAGCGAGCCTACATCTCTGCGTAATGCCAAAGAGTCAAACCGTTTGAAATAACCTGATCGTCAACGATTTGAACCGCTCCATGTTGAATGCTTTCAAATGTTGCTTCGCTCTACTGAGCACACCGAGCTTTTTGGAGGCTAGTTTCACCCTTCCAGATGACCGCGAAACTGAATGGTATTCGATAAGTCGACTCCCAGGATTCCGACACTGACTGAGGTTGTCAGGAGAGTATTCTCAAATCGAGGTGATACCACAAAATGGGGCTTTTGCGGTGAACGCGCAAAGCTTTTTTTATATCATAAGATAGCAAACAAGCAGGTGGATCTCCTGATGGAAAGAGTCAACCATCGCTTATTCCTGCCGCAATAGCGCAATAGTGTTAGTCACTGTCGCGTTCCGGTTTGGGAGGTAAGGTATCCAGTAAACTTATGCATGTGGCATTAGACCTCCCCACAACGCACCATTAACATCCTTAGTGTCTATAGGCGATGATTGACTCTTTCCATCAGGTGACCCATCTGCTTGTTTGCTATCTTATGATATAAAAAAACAGTAGCAGTCGTGGGACTGCCGATAGAAGTGAAAACGGAACTATTAAGTTGAGAGTAATTAAAACTATATGCAAAACATAGCTATAGATATACTATTATCATTAGCATGTCGGTGACGCGAACCGAGGATTTTACCCTCTACCAAAACGCTCAACGCGCTTAAGTTTTCACTTCAAAAAAAATATTACGTAGTATTCTTATTTGCTTCTGTTTCATTCTGCGTCTTGTTTAGTCGCAAATTGGTTTAGCGTGCCAGCAAATATATATATTTTTAAATTAGTTGGATAAGCAAACTGGCAGACGTGCCACCTAATGGTACCTAATGGCATAAGTTTACCGGCTATCTTAACCTCTGAACCGGAACACGACAGTGATAAGCACTGACACTATTGCAGTAGTAATAGGTAAGGCGGTGGTATCGGACCCGGGCGAGACAACGCAGAACTCGAGACAGAGCAGTGTCTTCTTGGAGTTAAATGTGACCAAGTTTTGACGACCCCATTCCGAGACATCAGTAAGTCGATTCTTGACTTCAGACACAAGCTTCTTTCAGCTCTATTCGACGTGTTTCCGAGAAATCTTGCTACGGCCGGATCTCCATAGCAATCTATGTTACTAATTCGCAACATATTGATATGCAGAAGAAAACGTGTCGGTGATAGCACACAGCATTGGGGAACACCAGCATTGATAGGTTTAAGGTCGGAGCATGCAATGTCGACTGCGATCTCGATGCTCCGATCGGCCATAAAACTGGTTATCCACTTGCGTTATTTCTTAGGAAGCTCGTAGGAAGGCAGCTTTTCGAGAAGCGCTTTGTGTCATACCCGATCAAAGGCCTTAGCTATATCCAAAATAACAGCCAGTGGCTCCCCCTTGGACTCATCTGCTTCCGCCCACCGATATGCCAGGTATACTACTAGATCACAAGCTGAGCGGCCACGACAGTAACCGTACTGACGGTCACTAATCAGCTGGTGCTCTTCTAAATACTCCAGGAGCTGACAGTTGATGATGGTTTCCATAATTTTGGAGAACAAGGGGGTTATGGCTATGGGCCGGTGATTGGACGGATTAGAGCTATCTCCTTTCTTAGGAATGGGATGCACTAAAGCTGTCTTCCACGATTTTGGCACCACGCCGAGTGAGTAGGAGGGTCGAAACAGGCGCGTCAATACTGGCGCCAACTCTGGAGCACACACTTTAAGCACAATTAGAGGGATGCCATCCGGTCCACTGGACTTGTGGGTCCAAGGAAAATAGAACTTTACGTACAGAAGGCTGCAAGAATATTAATTCCGGCATAGAACTATCACACCCCGGGATGGTAAGCGGTGCATTCCCTTGGTTGTCAAGTTGGCTGCAAAGAACGAGCCCAAAGGATCGGCCTTTTCCTTTACGGTATGGGCCAAGAGTCATCGTCTCCGTGCAAATAGGGAAGAGAGAGCTGAGAGAAATTCGCAATGACTTCCCTTGTGGAAAAAATTTCTCGGATAAAAGTAGGTAAATAACTTACAAAGTGAAAGTAACAGTTTATGAATGTTTATTTTTATTTAAAAAGTCGAAAAAAGTCTTACAAAGTCGGAAAAACTCGGAGTAATTCCAAAATTACGGACTCTTCCAGAAGAGTTATTCAGTGTTAATAAATCTTGCAACGTTTATGGGTACTAAAAGAAATATATTAAAAGTTATTAATACTACGAAAGTGTAATAAAGGGGAAAAAATATAACTAATACTTACCCGGTTTTCCGTTTAAGAATTTGAAACTTTCTTCTTTGTTTAAAAAAAGGTTACCGTTACTGTCGATCAATATTATAAACTTTGTTTCTTCAATTTTTGATAATTATTATTAAAATCTATTATATCACAACGTTATTTGCCAATTTTTATTTTATTGTACTTTTATTACATAAATATATTTATAAATTAAGTAAAAATTAAAACAGATGATCTAATTAGCTTTTGACAGGTTGAGTCAGTGTTGCCAGAGAAAAAGTCAATCTTTCGTCCTTAAAGCCTCCTCTACACTACTCGCGAAGTTCCTCGGCGAAGTACTCGGCCGAAGTTGACTGAAGTCCGCGGTGCTACACTACACACTCGTTCAACTTCGCGAGGAGCGCATTCGTGTAGCGTTACCGGTACCCTGCGGACGTTTATTATAATGGACGCTCAAGTAGCAGCTGCCGTAGCAATGTGCTCTCTAGCGTATTATAACTACGTGCATACTTATCTCACGAAGAAGACTAAAAAGAAAAGAAGAAAAAGAAGATGGTGGATGATCGCAATGCATCGGAACAGAACTAGGTAGGTAATATTTATTTAAATAATTAGGATTTCTAATATGTTAAAGTACATTACATGGCAAGTTAATTAACTGTATTTTTTTTTACAGACGTACTATGGAACAACAATTTCTTGAACTCATACAAGAACCATCAGGAGAATTTGAAAATTTCCACCGAATGTCATTGGACGATTTTAATTTATTACTTTCTAAAGTCGAACCCTTAATCGCTAAACGAGACACTCATTTAAGAGAAGCTATACCTGCTAAGATTCGATTATCAATCAACTTGAGGTTTTTGGCAAGTGGTGACAACTATAGATCTATGCACTATTTATTTAAAATTTCAAGCCAGTTGATTTCAAAAATTGTAGTCGAAGTCTGTGAAGCTTTGAACGAGGAACTCAAGGATGAAATAAAGGTAAAATTTTAATATTTATGACATATATTTATTAAAAGTTTAGGTATGTACAATTACAAAAATATCAGTGAGAATAAGAATAAGAATAATTTCATACTTTACGAGTCATTATATGCCTGATATATTAAATCACTCTGATGTGTATTATCTTCTGGACAATCAGATTGAGTTTGGGTCTCTGGTATATGCAAAATATATTGAACATCGTTAGATTGATCTGATTGAGGCTGCTTATAGCGTTGATAAACTGATTGACTTTGGGTGTCTGGTGCAATAATTTCATCACTTATAACACGTATCTTTGAAGAGCGTTGATGAGCAGTGATTTCGCTTGGTTGTTGGAAGTATGTCGGTTGACATTCACTGGACTCATTAGATAATGTTATATATGTATCAGGTGGCTCTGAAAACGATGAGTGTGGTCTAGGAGATAATGTTGTAACATTATAATGAACTGCATTATTCGCAGATAAAGGACGCTTTCTAGAAGATAGTGATGTAGTTAACGGACTATAATATGGCGTAGACTTAGGTGTAGAAGTACGAAACGATTCACCTGATGGAGATCTTTCAAAACGTGATTTCCGAAATAGAGCATGTATATCGAACATTATATCGTCCCTTTCATGTTCAGGTAACCTCTTCAGTTTTTTGGCAATTAGTTTGCCGAATACGTCGCACTCGTCCTCAACTGCGCTGCTATCCTTTGAAGGATTATTTATCA
The DNA here is from genome assembly GCA_036924255.1 of Apodemia mormo. Lineage (NCBI taxonomy): Eukaryota > Metazoa > Arthropoda > Insecta > Lepidoptera > Riodinidae > Apodemia > Apodemia mormo. Next base: position 46,538,057 of record JAUPFN010000006.1, read on the forward strand.
CTTTATTTAAGTTATTGAAGGCTTCTGTCATCTGCCTACTGGCAACTTGCAATTCCGCTGGGTTGTCACGCCGTCGGATGGTGTGTCTATTTTTTGGGGGCTCTGGTTCTTTTGGAGTTGGAGAAGCAATTGGTACATCCTCTGAAGCGTTGGTTGATTCTTCCTGAATCGAATCAGTTCCATGATCCTGAAATAAAAATAGCAAAGGTTTAAATGTATATATCACGACCTATTTAATAATAAATCTTTATTTAATCCAATCCAAATTTGTGAGTGTATATGGGTTCTGTATACTATATGCATTTGAGTGCGCGTATATGCAGGAGTACTGTATGTGTATGTAGGAGTGTGAGTGTATGTCTCTGTATTTTATGAAAAATACATGAGTGCTACAATTAATCGGCTTTTTAATTATTTATATACAATTTGAGTGTCAGCTTTTAATGAAATTGACCGTGTCTTTTTACATATTATTTGATGATAATATTTTTTATATAATATACTTTTTATTTACAGATGCCGTGCAATGAGCAGCAGTGGTTGGAAGTTGAAAACGGATTCAAGGAGAATTTTCCACATGCCCTTGGCGCAATGGATGGAAAGCATATTGTTATACAATGTCCGGTTAACTCTGGTTCTGAGTACTTTAATTATAAAAAGACGTTTAGATAGTACTTTTAGCTTTAGTCGACAGTAACTATAACATTATGTATGCTGACATTGGTAGTCAAGGTAGGATCAGTGATGGAGGTGTACTTAAAAATTCTTCGTTATGGCAAAAAATTGCATCTAACGGGCTTAATCTTCCTAAGCCAAGTCCATTATCCGGAACGGATCATGTCGAAATTCCCTACGTTTTTTTGACAGATGGAGCATTTGCTTTACATAATAATATAATGAAACCATATCCTGGCAACCATGATATCAATTCACCGAAAAGGATTTTCAATATGCGCTTGTCAAAATCTCGAGTAGTAGTTGAGAATGTGTTTGGTATTTTAGCATCCAGGTTTAGAATATTCAGAAAGCCAATTGATTTGGATATTCATAATATCCCAATTATTACAATGACATGTCTCTTATTGCATAACTTTCTCAGAAAAAGTAATAAATCATCCCTTATATATATGCCTCCTGGTACTGTAGATATGTATGATGATAATGGAGTTTTAATTCAACCCGGGTCTTGGCGGGCAGACTTTGATAATAACTGTGCTTTGAGAGATATTACACAAGTACCACGCAGATCACCATTATCTGCCGTTCAGATAAGGGATTACTTTACAAATTATTTTCAATGTTTATAAATAAACACAACGAATGTAGGGTCATTTCGCCTGTTCGTTACCACATTAACTACATACTTTTTATATTAAAACTAATGCAGAGACATTATTATGTTCTCCTTAAAGCAAGCAACTGCACTAAATGGACGCAAACTGGCGAATCGACCTTACTGTAATCTGTACTTTAGTAATAATAAAACAAGTTATTGATAATAAAAAACTTACCGTGGTTATTGTTTGTTTACATTTATACACGGACCCCAAAAAGCTGTTCATGAAATCAAAGGCGAACCAAACTGGACGATAAACATCATCTGCGCCGGCACCACTTTTTAAGGAAGCTTCCATTTTTCTGTAGTAGCCCCTGTATGTCGCAAAAAGTGAATCCTTTTTTTTCTTCAATTCTTCAACTGGTATTTCCAAAACGTCCCGAATACGCACCCAAGCATCATTTACTTTTTTCTTGTCCTTATGACCTTTCCCACTGGGGTCCCAAATAAAAGGCTCTGCTTGAAGTGTTTCAAGGAACAACATAGTTTGCTCCTGTGACCACTGTATGCCGCTCATAATAGAGTCTCACACGCACATCAACGAAAAAATCTATTAAACACACGTTCACAACGGCGTCTTGACGCGTACTGAAGTCGGCCGAGTAGTGTATAGAGGTACTAAGAGCATGTGTCAGAGGCCTAGTAGCATATCAAAGCAGTCAAGAATAACGACGTTAATAAGTCGGCGATTGCTAAACATCTACAGCTGTAGTCGGGCCGTAATCACTGGATGGAATTTCATAGGCCACGCGTATTTTCGACAGAACGCCATATTACATTCCACGGCTAGTGAAAGAAGCCATTGAAATCAAAAAACATCCAAATTTCAACCGGGAAGACGCACGTAGTACGTCCTTGATAAGTTTTCTTGGCAGATATTGATTTTTGAAAGCTGTATATTTTGGAAACGATGATCGATTTGATCTTTCAAATGGCATTCAACTCAATTTAAATATTGCTTTAGCTAAAAAATCGGTAGGTTCAAAAATTTCGAAGCAATGTCAAAAAAACATTTTCGTCTATGATAGATCCCAAACAAATTTACCGATTTTTATCCAATTAACGGTACTTGGCGCAGTTTTTAAAGGAGAAACGATGATAAGATTTTGAAGTCAATCGGTATATTAGCCTGAAAGTTATTTCCAAAATATTAAGTAACTTTGCTAAAGAAAACGTAATTTTAATATTTGAAAAGTTGTAACCTTTGAAAATAAGGTTCGGTTTTGATTTTTAAAAGGGCATTCGACGTAATTTTTATAGTATTAAAATATCGTAGAATACCAAAAAATAATTGGTTGAAATATTTCGAAGTTATGTCGAAAAAACACTTTTTTCAAAATTTTCGTCAACGATTACTTCCAAACGAATAAACTGATTTTGAGGCAATTTATGCATTAGATGTATTTTTTGAGGAATAGTTTTTGTACTCAATCGGTACATTAATCTGGAAGTTATTAAAAAAAAATTGTTTCGTCACAATTTGTTTAGGGTATTTTCAAAATTTCTCAAAATCTCTTAGGCCCATTTGGTACAAAATTTCAGGAAGTATAAGTTGAGCGGAATCCAATCGAATGCCACCAACCGCGTTTCAATCGGTCCAGGCGTTCAAAACTTATGAGTTGTTGACACACACACACACACTCACACACACACACTCACACACACACATACATACAGACATACTGACGTCATCGCGAAAATAGTCGAAAATGGTTCCTAAGCCCACAAAACGCGGACATATGGTGAAAACTCCATTTTTGAAAATCGGAGCAAAATCAGTAACCTTCCTATCTACATACGTAGTGGGAAGTTAAAAAGTACAAGTGTTTTAATAGATTAATATTGTATTAATCTGGAGTGAATGAAAATGAATTAAACAAAATAAAACTACCACGCCAAAGCTTAAACCTAAAAGTGCGATATTTTTTTAGTAAAATGTACCACTAAAGGGCACAGATCGTCGCCTAGTGTAGCTTTGTAGCATTTTTACTCGTTATTTGACCCTCCCGTTGGTCGAGTGGTTAGCGACCCTGACTACGCAATCAACGGGGCTCGGGTTCGATCCCCGACGGGGACAAGCATTTGTGTGATGAGCGTAAATGTTTGTATTTCTGGGTTTAGGTGTTTATTATATATATTCTGGTATTTATATATTATGTATTTCTATGTATTAGTATCGTTGACTAACACCCATAACACAAGCAAATATTTGCTTACTTTGGGGTTAGATCAGTAAGTGTAGTTTGTCCCGTGAATATTTATTTATTATTATTATTTATTTATTTTTATAATAGATGGCGTTAGCAGTAATAAAATTCTAATACAAAATGTATTTTCTATTTTTTTAATGTTTATGAAATAGCATTGTAATGGTAGATAATATATCTAGACATGAATTTAAACCACCACGTCAAAGCCCAAACCTTAAAGTGGGATACTTTTTCAGGAAAATGTACCACAAAAGTGCATAGAAAGTCGCCTAGTGTAGGGCTCGCTTCGCTCGCCATAATTATACTGGCTGTTGCCCAAGACTTCGTCCGCGCGGACTTCGTTTACTCCGCACAGCACCTCCCCCGTAGGTGACAGCTTGATAATATGTAGCCTATATGTTGACCCGACCTGTTAGTAATAGTCATGCAAAATTTGAAATAAATCCATGTAGTACTTTTTGAGTTTACCCCGGACATAGGAGTAGTGTAGAGGAGGCTTTAAGGACGAAAGATTGACTTTTTCTCTGGCAACACTGACTCAACCTGTCAAAAGCTAATTAGATCATCTGTTTTAATTTTTACTTAATTTATAAATATATTTATGTAATAAAAGTACAATAAAATAAAAATTGGCAAATAACGTTGTGATATAATAGATTTTAATAATAATTATCAAAAATTGAAGAAACAAAGTTTATAATATTGATCGACAGTAACGGTAACCTTTTTTTAAACAAAGAAGAAAGTTTCAAATTCTTAAACGGAAAACCGGGTAAGTATTAGTTATATTTTTTCCCCTTTATTACACTTTCGTAGTATTAATAACTTTTAATATATTTCTTTTAGTACCCATAAACGTTGCAAGATTTATTAACACTGAATAACTCTTCTGGAAGAGTCCGAAATTTTGGAATTACTCCGAGTTTTTCCGACTTTGTAAGACTTTTTTCGACTTTTTAAATAAAAATAAACATTCATAAACTGTTACTTTCACTTTGTAAGTTATTTACCTACTTTTATCCGAGAAATTTTTCCACAAGTGTTGGCGAGAAACCAGAACGCACAAGTTCCCGAAGTAAGGCGAACTAATTTCTCACCAATTCTGCCAATGTGCCGAGGCAGAATTGTACTCCGTTCGTAACGTGCTGGTTTTTACATCATGAGATGCCGATGCAGCAGCCCAAACCCGATAGCACTCCTGCTTTCGGCGTGAACCCGCTTTGTAGTAGTGACCGAACCAAGGCTGAGACTTACCACCAATTGGTACCGCAGAAAACGGAATGAAAAGTTCCATGGCTCACAGCACCACATCAGCGATAGAGTCAGCAACGACACTTGGATCATCCAGCTTGAAGCACATCCACCCCCATGGGTAGGACGCAAAAAAAGACCGCATCCCGTCTCAATTTGCTGACCTATAGTGCCAAACGCGGCCACAGCCTGCTAAGGAAGGCCGTGATAGGCGCGTAACCGGCACTTTGTTTCGGATCAGGCAGTGACCTGACATGCCGAGTGGGACGTCCACAGATCCACAGTCCACAGAGACAGATGTAATATTATTTATTGTGAATTGTAAAGTAAAAGTGCCTTATAACCTAGTTTTAGCTAATAACAAATGAAGAGACGAAGCAGATGCGATTTATGATAATGCTTATCATATAATATTTCGCATGCTATTTATGCAATGTTCATGCCTACTTTTGTACAAAGAGTATACAATCACTACGTTTTACTTCTGTAGTTCTTCGATACGATTAGCGCAGGTTATGTGTTACCAGAATTCCAGCACACATGCACACTTTTATGCGCAATACGATTTTGTGTTGTAGGTATTTACGATTATCTAATGCTAAAGTCTCATCAAGAAAAACGGTAAGCACGATACGTTGACATTGGGCGTGGTTGGCCGAACTTAGTTCATAGTAACAGTTACAAGAACAGACAACAGATAGAATAAATAAAATGATGTTCTGAGCAAGGGTGGAGCAGGGGAGGTCATGACCCCCGGCCCCCTAGGCAGGGGTCTAGGTATGGATTTAGTATTGGAACTAAGGATTAGAACCTATATTGATTGAATCTCAAACGTGTGACCCCCCACCCCTGACCTGAAGGCTGGATCCGCCCTTAGTTCTGGGTGTCTAGGCACAGCCGGTTTTGGTCTGGACTCTGGACCATTTTTTATCTTTTGCTACTTGAAAAGTGCTTGAAAGAATTAAAATCAAAAGCTACATAAAAAGTATCAGAAATCAGAATTATACAATGGCGCCGTGACGTATAACTTATGTAAAATGGCGGCTATAGAGTTTCTAACATGGAGTATAGATGTAAAGAGGTCCGGGCTTCTTCGAAGAATAGGTCAAGTGCCGTTCTGCCAAGCAGGGCGTGGTAAAGTTCCGCATTGTCTCGCCCGGGTCTGGTACCGCCGCCTTACCTATTTTTGCCAAATAGCGTCAGAATTTGTCACGTTGTATTCCGGTTTGGAGGGTAAGGTAACCGATAAACTTATGCATATGGCATTATAGCTCGCCACAAGATATTGACGCTGCTGTTTTAACTATATACTGGAAAAGTATTTAAAAGCGCTTTTACGGCTTTCTGTTCAAAAATTCTTACGCGACAATGGTCAATTGGACCTTCTTAAATGTCTCTGCCTCTATACTTCATGCTTAGAAATCTGAGTAACTATAAGTTAGTTACATTTAGGTACAAGTTATGTACATTACGAGATTTTAGTTTGGCTGAAATCGTTATATTGTGGCGATAACGATTCACGTTAAGGACCTTGGTACAATGGCCATGTTAAAAATGAAACAAGGTATTGTGTAGTGCTTATTTAATGTTAAACTTCGCACCGTTATATACAAATATAATGTATAAATAAACAACAACTCCTTACAAAATATAAGTCGATCGAGAGGCACCGTGCGGTCGCGGTGCTGCGCAGACAACTAAACGTGAAGGCCTCCAGTGATCTAGCTCGAGATACAGTTACCGATACACAATACTCTGTGGCGATTACATAAAATATATTACATATATCCGACACAACCGCCTTCAACACACCTCTGCTAAAAACTTGGATTATCCAGGTAAACGATAGTTCGGTGGATAAAATAAATGAATCTAGAACATTATGCTGTGTGACGTTGTGCTTAGGTCTGATAACGTCATCGTTAAATTCTGATAAATAAGACATGTAAGTAGTTAATGTTTTAGAACCCGATATTATGATTAAGTTTAATCCATAATTACATACGTTCAGTTCGCCAGATTCCTTACATAGTAGGCAGAGCAAAGTGAATTGTCACGAATCATGGTCCAGACAGACTTGTATTGCATCCTCCATACTTGTTACCTACTCTCTTCATACAAACATGTCCGGCTACGATAACGCTGGACACAACGCTCGGTCAGCACCCAGTACTTCCAACCACTCACACCTATCACATTTTTTAAGTCGGAACCAACAGAGCATTTATACCTACAATATCTTTTTAATTCTCTTTACACTTATGATATTTATTAGGCCGTGGTAACAGTTTAGTATTTGTATAAATGTAGTTATTTTACATCTTGTTTAGGAACTAAATCTAACATTAGGTAGCTGGTTATTCCTAGGATTAGGTTAGATGCAACGTCTAGTTCTATAATTATTTTTGATTATGTTAATTATTCATTTGAGAGTCGTCACACATTATAGGCCAGATCCTACCAGATGGCCTGATGATGTGTTTAAGGAAGCTGAAATCCAATATGTATAGGCAGCGGAGGACAAATTTGTTGAAAGGTGTGAAAAGTTGAAATAATGATGAGGATGATGAAATCTCCGTCCCTTATTTGCTTTGATATGCTTAGTTATTTTATGACGAGTCAGAGGAAAGAAGTTCTTGGGTCTATGACGTTTAAAAAAATATGGGCAATTAAAAATTAAACTTATCTATATTTTTTCTATTTAGGTAATACTTTTTGGATATACAATCCAAAAAGTATCCTAATCAGATCAGCCCATTAGGATTGAAGACAGCTGTATCGAAATTCTCACAAAATCCAGGGTCTGAGACCCATAAATACGACTACTAATTAACGACTAGGTACATTTGGTGTAGGTATTGCTTACGACACTTTGATTTGGAATATGTGTATTAAAATGTAAAGTAGATTTATGTAAAACATCCGTTCTTGAAAAGTTTAAATAATCATTGCTCCAAGTTTTTCGGAATGTCGAAATCAAATTATGCTGAACGATAAAATTATTAAAACTATCGTGAGACGTTGTTAATTATTAATTAAAATCGACTATACAACTATATGATAGTTACGGACCTATATGAGGTTCTTCTTCGTATATCTAGGTCCGAAACTAGTCGGAACCTACGCCGATTAAACGTGAGTGCAGCCAACTTTAATGAATATCCCGAACGATATTTAATCTCGTGTCGTAAGCTCAACCAACAGTCATAAACAACACTAATTACTTGACCTATTCAGCATTGCTTTTACATAAATTTCACACATGCTATAACATTACTCACAATAAATTATCTTTAAAATGCAAGTGTTCTCTAAGGATAGGCATCTATTGCTACTTTGTGCATTTTGATTTTTTTGTAAGTACCGCATAAAATCGTATGTCCAAACCATAGATATAGAGAGGCCCAAACATCTTAATAACAACACGGTATTTCGCGCCTAAAACCGCATAGGGATTGCTTATAAAAGAGAGAACACGCTTGACAGCGCGCAGCGCCAGCAAGATATACCTACAGTAGTTCTCCGTGTAAAGTGTATGCTTTTTACAAAGAATAGCAGACCTTATAATAAGCAAGCAACCGATAAGAAGCGAGCAATGACATGTGTTATATGTAGCATATGTCATTAGCATTGTAGACACACAGTAGTGAAGTTCCGCAACGCCTCGTGGCACAGTAACTCCCAAATGTATGAATCGATTTAGGGTTTTATTTGAATCCTAATTAAAGCGGGATAATAGGTAAGAGTGTGTCATAATCATTCGAAAAGAACCTAAATAAACAAAACATTTTGCCGGTAGGAAGGATGCGCTGTGCCACGTTCCCGACTGCATGGGTACCACCATCTTGCTTTTTTTTCTCCCGTGAAATAGTTTGCTGTGTTTCGGAGAGAAGGCAAGATAGGCAGTGTAATTACTGGAACCGAGACTTAATATTTTATCTCTCAGCATAGGCAACACATAAACGAGTTAACTGGGCCAGTTCCAGGTAAACTAGTTTATTGTCATTGTCGAAGTCGATCACTTAGGTACCATTAGGTGGCACGTCTGCCAGTTTGCTTATCCAACTAACATAAAAAAAACATATTTGCTGGCACGCTACACCAATTTGCGACTAAACATGACGCAGAATGAAACAGAAGCAAATAAGAATCCTACGTAATATTTTTTTTAATATTATAAGATAGCAAACAAGCAGATGGGTCTCCTGATGGAAAGCGTCAACCCTCGCCTATAGACACCAAAGATGTAAATGGTGCGTTGCTATCTTGTGGCGAGGTCAAATGCCACATGCATAAGTTTACCGGCTACCTTACCCTCCAAACCGAAATACGTCAGTGGCTAGCACTGACGCTATTCCAGCAGGAATAGGTAAGGCGGTGGTACCAGAGCCGGGCGAGCCAATGCAGAATTCTACCAACTAGTAGCCACTCTCACTCTTTCTCGCATAACCTATCGGTCGCCTTTTCCGACTTGCCTGGCAGTTGGCCTATTCTTCAAAGGAGTCCGGGACCAATACGGGGGAACACGAAATTTTTTAGTCGAGTAACACGTTTGCTGCGTGCCAGCTCAGACTGGACATACGGTTTTATACAAGCCGTACATACTTCCTTTTATATTTCAATATCAGCTTGGCAATGCTTAAGATATTAGGTACCAATTAAATAACAAGATATCACTTTCAGTGATAAGAAAGCAATAAACAGTTATATTATAGCTTTGTCTCTAACAGATCGGCGAAATAATAAATCGGCAGTCATTACAGTTGTGAACCACATACATTTTGATATGTTGTTATTGTAAATAAATAGGTATTTCTAACTAAAACACTTGTGACATTGACTTATTAATTTCATCCAAATATTAACAATTATTACAATAGGTACATATAGTTACTATTACGACAATTTAACATTGATTTACAGAATCTGATAAAGAAATGTAAGTTTATAAAAAAAATATTTTGACTTAAAATACCTATTTTAGACAGAAAAATTTCTTTTACCAACATGGTTAATAGTTCTCGGCAATACAAGTCTTTCCATGTAAGTAGGTATAGGTATTTGAGTATAAAACCAAAATGACTTTTTTATGCATCTAAGAATTGAAATTTACTGAAGACGGTAAATTAGAGGCGAAAGATTGCCGAGATTCGAAGATTTTCAAAATAAAAGCATTGTATCCATAAAAGTAAAATATGTTTGCCGAATCATGTAAATGCCTATTGTATACATTTGCACGTAGCTCACAAAATATTACCAGTATCAATTTCACACATTGCTAGTTTACCGAAATCGCTAGATAACATGATATTCAACACTTTTAGTAAAACTTTTAGCAAAGGATGACTTGTTAAAAACAAGATCCTGTGTTGTTATGTCGTATATAGAGGATACTACTAGGAGCCAAATCTACTAATTATTCTGGTATATATAGTGCTAAATGCATAGGTTTACCACTTATCTTTCCTCCAATTTGGAATGCGGTCGCGACAAGCACTCATGTTACCATATCCGGGTGAGACGGTACAGACCTTTACCACCTAGTACTCACCACGCCAGTGACATGTTTATGCTTTCTGTGAGCACACTTGACAGGAATGCAGGTGTTCTGTTCATCAATAAAATTAACGCGCACGCATTAAGCGTGAATATTACATGTATTTTTAAAGAATACTACAATAAGGCAGACTTAAATAAAACTTACATTCATCTTAGTTATGAATCTATTTTTACGACTTGTGCTGCACCTAAATGGAAGATAGGTAATACGGTAACTCATCAACGTGTAGATATATTATACGAGTATATTAGTCCTCGATCTGTATGCTTATGTAGGTAAGCGTTATTTAATCCCTGTTTCATACGCTTCTCTCTTAGGGCGGCTTGCACCAAAATGCTTAAATCAAAATCACTAAATACGTTTAAAGTGACAGCTTTTAAGGCGTTTTTTTTGCTAAACATGTTTAAGGGACTAAATGCATTTAAGCATTTTGGTGCAAGCCGCCCTTAAACACAAAACACTCACCTTGACTAAATCTAACCCCAAAAATGCTCTGTCAAATAATTCATTGCTGGAAAACATTTCGGAACACATTATATTGTATTTATTGTATATTTATTCTATGTATATTATAATAGTTTTAGTATATTATATATTATAAGTCGTATATAAAATATTTAAAAGTCTTAATTAAAGTTCTATTTTAAAATTTCGTTTGCATCTACTTAACTAGTTGGTGTTCGATAAAATATGTTTTCGTTTAGATTATAATTTATTTAAATAGGAAGATTTACGTACGGCTATGAGATTGACTAATTATTTTATACTCACTTCCTATATACATGCTAGGACACTATACCTGCAATATCTGGTATTTATAACGACAGATTTGAGGTCTTGTGTTAAAAATATTTAGTAGGTACTTTTCTCAGTGTCCGCTGCGCTGTAAATTTGTTGGACAGAGTCTAAACACAAAAAGCTAAAAATGGTGCATATTATGCGTAAATTGAAGTTTTCCTAAAACACAAAATACATTTTTTGTGATATATGTTCATAAAATATTTAAACTATTTTTATGAAAATGAAATCAAATGGTTCGTTGCAATTTGTATGTTTGAAATAAGCACAGTTTTTCAATACTTTGATATATTTTTTGTGTACAATGGACGGTTGCACTGTCAAAGTATTGATACTCTTCAATAAAATAATTAATAAACTATCCCTGGTGATAATTCTTATTTGAGATCTTGGCTTACAGCCTGTATATGCACTTAACTTTAGGCAAACACTACAAACTAGAGACTTAACACACACAACGACTAAGTTTTCAACAAATTTGTTTTCACAAGGAAGTGAGTAAGGTTTTATGTCATCCATTATTTATAATTATCTTTTAAAACATATTTCGTATCATAATTTACGATAAATTTTTAACATCACTGTAATGCATTTTATTTGTTATATTTACAATAAAAACAAAGGCTCTCTTTTAAATAATGAAATTGCTATGATCAGTCATACTTACCCATTTAAAAATCTCATCTAATAGTACCTAACTATCATAGCTTTTTGAGTCATTAGACCGGAATATTCAAAGAGCTGTTTTAAAAACAATTCTTCTTCAAGCCTTTTATATTATATTACACATCACATTAAGTATAATCTCATTTTCTGGTATTTAAAACTATTTACTGCAGCATGCAGACCGGTTGATTTTTGAAAAGTGATTTCATTGGTGATATATGTATACAATTATAGATAACTTTGGCATTTCACACAATTATAGTGAAAAGCGAGTGTAAATAAAGAGATGGCCGACGTCTGTAGACACCATGGTTATTAAATCGTGCTACGCTATTATTGTACCAGGGATATAATGTTATATGCATACTTAAGCAAGTCTGTCAGTTATTTTACCTTTCAAAACAGAACATATCAATGACAAACACCGACGTCATGCGACAGGATTGTATATGATACCGCGTAAATCTGAGGGAGTAATCGCAGAATTCTACTACATGGTAGCCACGATAAGCTTTATGTTAAGTCTTCGATTGCTTTACACGGGCTGCTTACCAGAAGAGAGGGTGACTTATTCTCCAAAGAGACGCGGATCAACAAGAGAACTGAAATTATATCCCGTTTACCTCGTTTTGGTCCAAACTTCTTTGAAGAACAGTCCATCTGCCATTCTGTCAGACATTTCATAAATATATCTGTCTATGTATGGTAATCTCTTTTCGTCAGGAGAACCATGGAATTGTTGACTAAAAATGCCCTATTCTCCCAAGGAGCAGACAGGCATGCATCTAATACATTCATTTTTTTTATAATAGGTATAACTCAACAAATGTTATAAATTAACAAATTTCGTTTTTATAACAAATGTGACCCTTATTTAGACTTGACAAGCAAAACTTGACCTCGGTGTAATGGACAAATCAACTTATCAAAGTCCACCAGAGGTCATCCTGCAGTCAACGGGTTAATTCATTACTATTATATTAAGAGTTATGTTAATTAACTCTTTTTTTAACTAACTTTTGATGCATACTATTATAGTGCACCAATAGTAGTTAGTAATTTTTATATTAATGGAAAGGCTTTATTAAGATACATTAGTAATTAGTACAACGAATAAGATAAAGGGGAACCAATACGAAATATAATAAAACTGGACTTAGTGAGGACTGAGGGGTTCATCAAAGCGATAGTTAAGGAATAAAGGAAAAGTCTAAATAAAAATCATTGCGCCAGTGACTTGACAAAGCCATGAAAAATCCAAGCTAAATGGAAGTTCCTTTGATACATCCATCCGCCTCATGTGGTAAGCGTGTTCATTTGTAAGTTTAAGTTAGAAATATGTGTTTTAAGGATTATTTGTTTTACCAGCAGGTAACAAATTTTATAGTAGGGAGGCCCATAGCCTATTTGATAACGAAACAGTACAGTATTATGACATTACTACTTCTATTATGTCGATTTATTGTTTTCTTAAATTTTACTATCAGTAGTCGCACAGTGACGTTTGTTATTAATATAGTTACGAATGTTCGGCGATAACATTTTTTTGTAGAAAAAATAAAATATCACCAACGTATTTTTTATATTCACAGGCTAGCTAGTAGGTCATCAGCTCTATTGGGTAAAGTGGAAGAGCAGCAGCGTGTGGTGGTGGCGCTGCGGGCTACAGCCAGCCCGCGGAGTGGTGCGGCGCGTGTCCGTGCAGCGGCGTCACCCCGGCCAGCCGGGCCCGCGCCGCGCACCGCCCGCACGCCAGCCCCGCGCCACCCTCCCCCTCCCCCGCCCCCACCCCGTCCGTCGCCCGCTCCGCCTCCCCGCCCTCTGCTGCCGCTATGATCGTCGCTCCGCTGGTTGTACACTCCGAAGTCACTTCGTAACCACATTGGCCACACGGCTCCTGTATCAAAGTTATAATCGTTCTATGAGTGGAATATTGACTAAATAGATGTCACTGGTTTTCTTTTTTTTGGAACGAAGTTCCTTACGGCAGGCTTGGAGGGGATAGGGATTTTGCTGCGCGACCGAACTGAAAAAAATGTGATAGTAAAACCGTAAGAAAAATGCGTGGAATAAAAGCGTTAAATGAGACGTGCGCAGGCGCGACAGTCGCGTACACAAGCGAGTAGTGCCGTTTAGCCGAAGGAAGTTCGTTCCTACCTGGTGTCCCGCGACACCACATCATTTTTTTTTAGTATTGTAACAAGTTATCAAGATTATTATGTTTATAAACCCTTGCGTATTATAAATTTCGACCTTTTATAAAAAACGAGCGAATCTTACATTCACAATACGGAATTCCTATTTGGGGGAATTCTGTTGAATTGGAACGAATTTTTAGAGCCCAAAAGAAATGTATTCGAGCAATATGTGGTGTTAATCAGTTACATTCCTGTAAACCACTTTTCAAGAGTCTTAAGGTACTTCCCTTATCATGTTTGTATATTTTAAAGGTATCTTCTCAGAGGGTCGCCGCGTTCCGATCCGGTAGTAATTCTAAAAAATCGATACAATGTTTTAAATGTAATATTATATAATGATAATTTTTTAAATATTTGCACACCACATAATGGTAGAATATGTTGGTAACTTAATTTATTTTTAACAACTTGTACCTAACATCCATATTCTTGCAAATAAATATTTTCTTTCTTTCTTTCTTTCTTTCTTCTTTCTTACAGAAGTCGAATTTAATGTGCAACACCTGACATGTAAGTGATGAAATTGGTGTAATCTGAAGGCCAACTCTACCGCCGCGCGCGCTCATTCGTGAATTCAAATAACGCGCTTCCCCGGCAAAGAGTACATGTGCCCGGCAAAGAGTACTTATCCTTTTTTACTTATATCATTATCCTCTATTACCTTATCTACTCATGTGTCCCCGGCTCCCTGTTACACCCTTGCGTTGCGTTTCATGAAATCACTTAAATAGATTGCAAGAACAATATCAATCAATAATACTTTTCACTTTTTTCTTAAATTTTATATAATACTTATTTATTTAAATAAATAAATAATACTTTCGACGACGACGACGGTCAATAATCAGGAAATTTCACATTTATATATAAATAAATAAATAATATTTTATTAAGAAAATAAATAAATACACAGAAAACAACACAATTAGGAAAAAAATAAACGTAACATAAGTACAATGAGCAAGCTTATCTCTACTTAAAGAGTTTCTTCTAGCCAACCCATAAAGGGGGATAAAAAAATCAAATAAGTAGACTTTGGGTACGAAAAAAAATGTTAAGTAAATGAATTAAATACCTATATATTGATGATAATAAAAGAAGATAAAAAAATACATACGATATAAGGAAAACTTACAATTCATCTAGAAAATGTTTTCAACGCGTTTTTTAAAGAAATCAAAAGTCTGGCAGAGACGAATCTCACCAGGCAGAGTTTCACAAATGTACTGCATGTAGCGTAAAGGAGTACGAGGATCTTATACATCAAGCAAAGGATGTGCGCGTTTCTTTCTAATAGGAAGTTCGGTGGCTTCCTATTAGAAAGGACGCTTTCTAATAGGAAGCCACCGAAGTTCAGCTCGAAAATTGGAAAAGTGGTCATATTTTCTTATACCATAGATGAAACGAACACAGAGGTTCTACAATCTTTCAAGCTTGTTTAATATGTCTTCTGTAGCGTCTAGGTAATCTGTACATTCTTGTTAATCGACGTAATCTATTATTGAGAGAATGAGGGTATGCATTAAAAATATTTTTGTTGTGATATGTAAAATTTTTTGAAGTGGTTTAAGAGAGTAAAATGCATGATACACTTTTCGGATTCAGTTATAACATGAGTGTCCCAAGAAAAATTAGAATGAAAAGTTACTCGCAGATTATGAGCGGATGAAAAAAAAGGTATAGGTGTATTATTATATCGTAAAGTTAGAATGTCACAGCTATTAATAACTAGAATAACTGCCTCTAGTGCTACTTGTATGGATAACATATTTTCAAATATAACACCTACAATTAGTTCAATTATAATTAATGTATTAGATTCAGACCATACTGGCCAATCAATTAAATTATTGAGAGTATCAAATAAACTTCAGAGAAAATAAATTGTTTTTGTTCCTATACATAATGGTCGATTAGAACGTTTTAAAGAAAATTTAGCTGCAAAATTGCCTGAGATGCCCTTTCAAGAAAATCGAAATAATTTAAATGATACATTTTTTAATTTGATAGATACAGAATATAGGCAAATATTAACACATAAATCTATATCTGTAAGTAAACGCAGAAGTTTTAGTGAATGGGCAACTGCAGGAATTTTCAAAAGCAGGAATCGGTTATTTGATTTATATTATGAAAAATCTTTTAATTATAGTACTGAATTCAAAGAGTATGCCAAAAATTATTATAATTATTCAAAGATTTTTAAAAGAGCTTGCAATGCTGCCAAGTCAGTAGTCATAAAAAATATAATAAAACAATCTTCTAACAAAATAAAGGCAACATGAAATATCATAAATTGTGAAATTGGCAAGACTAGAATTTTTGATGAAGAATATCTTAAATGTGGACTTAGGAATATCTTAAATGTGAAATGTGGAATTAGGAGCCAGATGGTACAATAGTTTCGTGAATATAGCGGCGCTTAGCATGCCTAACTTTGCAAAACATTTTGCGTCCTATATATTCGACATTTTTCTAACCTTTCTCATTGGTCATAAATAAAACAGTGTCAAATTTATGACAAAAAATATCTTTGCTTGTTATAAAAGTAAGAATATGTATACGAGTTTGGGGGAGTTCATGATTTCTATAAAAAGGAACACTTTTAAAACGTACTCGCTTTTAAAATGTGGTCGTGAAATTCTAACATAGATGTATTTATTGAACATTAGTTTAATTTCATAATTTTGGTTCAAATTTTATTCATGTAGGGCCTTTAAGCCGACCTCATCAATCTTCTTTCATCTTTAATTGTAAAACAAAATATTTACTATTTTCAAAATTATTTTACGATTTAAGTACAAAATTTTATCATAAAAATTTTAACATTTAAATTTTAAGGCTAATTTACTATCATATATCTATGTATCAACATTTAATTTTATCGGCTAAAAATTTTCTAATATCATAGTATGTTTTATCTTATAATAAATCAAACAATTCTTTGCAAAATTTATTTATAGCTAATAATTTAAGCCTATTAGGAATATGATTGTATATATTAATAGTCATATAATATTTCAATTATTAATATAGATACTCCGTCTTTGGCTAGGCACATGCAGTTTCTCACTCTTTTTAAAGTATGATTTTTTTTGAAACTGAAAACTTTAGGCGTGTTGGAAAATTTCTTGAATTGGGAAAAATCATTGAACTCGCGACACATTACCGTAACCGAAACCTCTGTATAAAAGTATTTTATTTTAAGTATGTACGCATATAGATACAGTGGCAAAAAAACTGGTAACAAAAAAGGTAGCGTGAAGATACCTTTCTACCTAGAAAGGTAAGGTAGGGAAAAGGTGGAGGATGTAAGAGGAAGGTAGGGGAAGGTAATGAAAGGATGTCCCAATCGAAGTAAATAAAATGGTGAATTGTTCAAGTTTTTATTTCTGTCACCACTCCCGGAGTGCCACCGTTTTATTTACAAAGAGATGTTGTTATAATGTAGCATACAATTACAAGAGATATAGCAAGTGTGCTCGATCGGGTCATACCTTGTGCGCGTCGTCCTCGAGGCTGGCGAGCAGCGGCTCGCGACTGCCCTTGCCGGGCACGCTCTCGGCGGTGGTGGAGGGTGACAGCGAGGGCGCGGCACGCGGGTGTGCGGGGGGCGCGCGCGCCGGCACCGAGCTGGCGCGCTGCAGTGCCTCCGCCGTGCCCACGCTCACCACGCCACGCGATCCCCGCGCCGACCCCTGCACCCAAATTGTACCACTACTACTTTCTGACATAGTTTCCCTCGAACTGGTCATATGAGTCACTATGCAAGCTCTTCCCGAGTAAAGTGATCGCTAAAGAAGGAAGTAAGTAGAACCTGATCATCAAACATCACAGGTATTGTTGGGTCACGGCTGTTTTATATACGGGGTTGTGTTTCTGCGGTTCTGGTGCAAAAGAATACCAGGATCATAATATGCTCTGGGATTGCCCGCTTTATGCGGATATAAAGGAAGAACTTTTTAATAAGTTAGGAAGATCGGCGGGTTTGGTCTATTTTTCGTGGCCGCCGGCGATCTTCAGTGGATTCCGAGAATTTGCGCACAAATAGCACGATAGAAGGAAACCTCTGGAGATAGTAGAGGAGCCATAGCATTGGGACTCGGCAACGTCTATATGCAGTCTGCCCTCTTAGGGTAGAGTGACATTAGGGGTTAAGGTATAAATGCTTGTAGAGAAAGAAAATAGGCTGAGAGCAGACGTCATGCAATCTACTTAAGATTCGGCCCGTTAAACCATAAAATCATAAGCTGGGCAATAAGTGATGGTGGGTTTGATTATTGAGTGAGGTGGTATTTTCCAGTCGGGTACTAGACCAATCAGGCCTTTCGCGAACCTGGCTTAGCCGAGGAAAGGTAAGATGGGGGGCACAAGCTAGGTCTTTGCCACATATAATTAGAGGGGAATGAAATAGAATGAATCGGTAATAGTGTTCCAATTACTGTTATCTAGTTTCAGGCTCCCGGCGTATGGATAGCCACCTGGGCCCTACCCACGTGTCTGTGGACATGACTGTGGAGTTGTAACAGTGAGACAACTTTATATCTAATTTCTAACTTTGTGCAGAAATTCCTGTATTACTTTTAAGCGTCACATTATTAAGTGTATCTTTTAGTTACAGGTTCGTTCGGTCACGATTGCGGATACATCGAAAAATACCTGGAGATATCCAGGGCTTGACAGTTCGCTGTTTGGATGTTAATTTAAGAGTACAGTAGTATATATATATATATATATATATATATATATATATATATATATATATATATATATATATATATACTTATCTGCTTACAGCACTCAATCATCATAAACAAATAATACGTGATACGGTCAACTCCGAACTCGCTAATGAAACAAATACGTCGCCAAATATTCGCCAGAATTACTATTCGTGGTATCTCTAACTTAATACTGAACTAGGTATTCTTATTTAATGAACCCAGAAATACAAACATACCTACGTGCTTTTCAAACAAATGCTTGTCCCTGCTGAGAATCAAACACAAGTTACGATAGTAACCATTATATTATTATAGTCTGTTCCCTAGCCCTGTTGATTGGTAGTTTGGGTAGCTAACCACTCAAGCAACAACGGGGTTGTCAGTGCGTCAGTTAGTTGGTTTTATTAGGTACCTACCTATTAAATGATGCGTAAATACTTTTACTTTAGAATCCCATTTTTAACTTGCCACTGGGAAAGTGAAAATTTTCAAAATTCGGAACGTCCTTTGTTTCACCTCCATTTTCGAAAATTGGGTATTTATCCGATCCCGAGTTTTGAAATCTTAAGAAGCTGGAAGGTATCTGATAGCTTAGGATATAGCATATGTATAACGATTTAAATTTACTTATAACAAGTACTTTATACGTATACTCTATAGTGTTTCGTTATTCTTCCTTTACAACGAGGGCATTAATGTATAATATAAATAGTATAGGTAAATAGAATATAATATTATGCAATGGAAAAGTAGGACAGTAAGTAAAAGAACAACAGAGTGGCCAGCTCTTCGTAGGGACTAATTGGAACCTGGATAATTGCCACACACTGTTTATATAGAATTTGGCGACAAAGCAATTAAAAACAATGTTCCTGGAGTGGGAGTCAACCATGCTGCCATTGATATTGTGCTGGGGTCTAACTGTATACAAGCTCCAAGGAACTACTTTGGGCCGGGCTGTTGTTGATTTATTTTTATTTCGCATTTTTTAAGGTCAAGCAAGCGTTTTTTGAGTGTAATGAAAATGGTGACTGTGGGAATGCGGATGAGTGAGCCAGTGGTAAATTGTCTGTTATCCGCAGACGATGGTGCATTTTTGGCTTCGATTAAATCTGAGCTCCAAACACTGTTCAAGGTTACGGAAGATGATTGTCAGAACATTTTTTTATAGCGGGGAGGGGGGGGGGGGCAAACGAGCAGGTGGTGCACCTGATGGTAAGTGATCACCGCCGCCCATGGACAACTACAATACCGGGGGTCTTGCAGTTGCGTTGACGGCGTTTTAAGAATGAATAAGCTCGTTTCTTGAAGGTCCGTAAGTCGTATCCATTCGGAAACACCCCCGAGGGTAATTGATTCCACAAAGGAGTTGTGCGAGGCAAAAAGTGCCGACAAAAGCGTACGGTTGTGATTTCCAGACATCGAGGTGGTGAGGATGGAACTTCATGGTAAATGCGAATGCGAAGAAAACCAATGTTTGATAGCGAAATGACCAGAATGGATGTAACAGTTGAGGTTGACGATGTGGTATTGGAAAAAATCGATGCTATTTATAATCTTTAATGTGATTTTAGGGATGGAAGGTACATCGTTAATATAGATACAAGAGTGTGTGAATGTGGGCAACAGAGTGAATGGAGCGTTAGGGATACTACTTCAAAGAAGTATCTTAAGTAGGGATGGTCGCCAGTTGGACATCCTAGATACCTTTGGATTGATGACGTCTGCAATGATCCGCGAGAATTTCAGGTCAACAACGGGAAACTGTACAGGTCAGACTTAAATGGGAGATCTTGTTATCGGAGGTCAGGACTCAAGACAATACTAGTTAAATATATAACAGTATAAAAGTCACTTAACCCTAAAGCCACATTTAGGCATTAAAGTTGTAAGTGGTGCATAGCTACTACATAGCAAGGTTTTTCAGTAATATGTGTTAGTTTGCCAGCTACTGTTGGAACACGATGGTAACAAACACTTACATAATTCCGTGCTTGCCCCTTCGCTATTAAATATGGAAATGAGAGCGGCGTATGTCAGAAAGGATAAATGAAGGTAAAATTAACATAGTCGAAATGAGAGTGTTATGGAAGTGAGAGAGAGAGGTTGGAATTGAAGTGTATTGAAATACAGTATCGGTGTAAAAATAAACAAGGAGAGGCTCCATTAGTTCGGACATGTCGTAAGAATGTTAGATTAACGATTAACAAAACGATATACAACGTGAATGTGAATAAATGTACCGGGGGACAACTAGACTAACGTACCATGATCAATTTGGTCGGTGGTAACTTTAGTCCATTAAAAGGGAATAACTTAGTATTTAGGTTTAGTTTACCTCAACACTGGTTTTCAGTATCGCCCGTTTATTTAATTTATTTGACAGCAAAAAAACTTTCGACAAGTGCGAAACATTGCTGTATATTATATTACCGGCCAAACCAGATTTCCGTCTAAACTAGTTTGTCTTGGGCCAAACCGGTTCATACTAAGCGTGTCAAGATATATTAGTTTAGCCCAAGACAATCTAGTTTGGCCTACTACTTTATATTGGGCTTAACTACGTTGGCCTGAGCCGAACTAATTTTTAATAACTATTCAAATAATTTGAGGCTTATTTCCTTCTTTTTATCGTCAGATACCATCTATTATTATTAATTCATTTGGCTTAGGTAAGGTTAGAATAGTTACAATCGCGCGAAGGCGAGCGAGCAAAGCGAGCGTCTCGCAGTATCGGCCGCGGAGCGTTAGATCCTCTCTATTTTTGGTGTTACTTAACCATTTGGATAAGAAAAGCGTGCTAGTGGAGAGCCAGAAGGGGTATACCTACGTTCAAAGGTTACAACGTCTTTGTTTTGTCACTTGCAATGATTCCTAGGCCTAGGCCAAACTAGTTATGTCGTATGTATTTAGGTCAAACTAGAATGTTCCGGGCTTAACTAGTATACCCTGACATGCTTAGGATCAATTAGCTTAGCCCAGGAAAAGTAGTTTAGCCTAAAATCGGGTTTGGCCGGTAACATATGTACATGATTGTACATTCTTAATCAACAAAAATATACGACAAATATGTAATAGTAAAATAATGAAAATTGGTTAGTTATACAATACATTAAAAATTACGTAGTACCTGTCGTTAGTTATTGAACGTTATATATATGGTTTTAGCGTATCCCGACATATATATCAGTTATTGATTATTTCTTGCAGGTTTATTAAATAACATTCATATTTTGATTTAGAAGTTGATAAACTTATTATTTATACAGTATGTAATAGATTACATACTATTGTAGATTACATACTATATAATAATGTATGTCTTATATACATGGGCGTACCCAGGTTCAATTTAACTATTTCACTTGGTGGTCTGGGCCCCTCTTGAAGAACTGACCACCTACTTTCTTGACAGTTGGTTAGTAAAAGGTTAACGGTTTCATTTGTTTAGTTGTAGCTTGTACAATCCGAATGTACTTCACTTAATAGACAACAGTTTTTACCACAGAAAACTTCCGTGGTTTTCACCATGTCTCGTCTAGATCTGGTACCACCACCCTACGTATTCCTGCTGCTGTAGCACCAGTGTTTGTCACACTTCTTTTCATGTTTAGAGAAGGGTAACCAGAACATGATCCACGTGACATATCGCTGTTCTTATCTCTCTGAAATATGTAAATTAAAAGTATAGACATTAAGTGATATAATTGCTAAATATTTATACACCACACACACCACACCACAATGTAATTGTGGTCGACTGTGTTGGTAGGAACAATATGTTTATATGTTTATCATACAATATATTTATAATTTCCTATTTTCTTTCTCTATTTGAGTCTTTCTATAAGAGAGCCATCTGATTGTTCGCTATTGTAAGATGTAAAACACCTTGTGATTGAGTGTGTCCAGTGTCTTATCTTTCGCTGAAAGTGTAGGTTTTGTATGTCTGTTATCGGCGCGAGTGTAGACTGAGCGTAAGTGGCGCACCTGTCGGCGCGAGTCAGAGAACTTTTTCCGCTTCCGCTTGAGCGCGGCGAGCGCGGAGAGCGGGTGCAGCGGGCCGCCGCGGCCGCGCTCGCTGCTGGCGCCGCGCTCGCGCTCGCGCTCGCGCTCCGGGCTGCGCTGCGAGTCGCTACCCGACTCCGAATGCTCGCTGCCGCTGAAAACATCAAATCGCACTTTTACTAGTACTAGGAGTACATGCACATTTTAGCAACCTACTCTAAAATTGAAGAGGCAGAATTCGTCTGTCCAGTAGGTAATAACGCTCATTAGTTCGTACAAGTTTAAAAAATATAGATACGTTAAAGTACTTGAGATACTTGTAGAGTTTTGACATTCTTCTTTCCCTAAAACTATCTTTTTTTTGCACCAACAATATATACAATATTTTTTTCTCAAACATGAATGGAAATATTGTCATTACTTTTGAATAAATAGCACGCGAAGTATCGTATTTACGTACACAGAAAAATAAAATTCAATGTCGACGCGTTTTTTAAATTTGGAACAAAAGAAGGCGCCGGCAGTGTTGTATGAAAAGGCATGCTGGGGTGTAATTTGAATTTAGAATTATTTAAAAAAAGTATCTTAACGCCCATATCTCCGAAGAAGTAGGCAGAGGTACAACAAGTGCAACCACGATTAACCGAAGATACTTAGTCCCACAATGTGATAAGTGGCAAGCCTATCGCTAATCGGGCACTTTTGCAGTCCCAGGCAACGTTGTTTATATCAACTGAAAACTGAAAAAATACGTTTTTGAATAGATATGACACCGGACCACCGGTAAATAAAGGCAAACTATTTTATCTTATTACAAATTGCGTTCACTGTATAGCATAGCATATACAGATGCGTTAGCCTTTCAGCACAGTCGAAAAAAATTTGGCGGTAAGGCAAGGAATTCATCTCGATACTTATAATTTAATCATTAATAATAAACATAATTAAAAATTTGTTCCGACGGTTCTGAAAGTGAAATGTATATTAACTGCAATTCACCAGACTAAGATTGGAAGCCAAATGAACTGTGGGAAACCTGCTTCCAGTAAAGTCAAAAAAAAAAATAGGTAAACTAAATTTATTACATAGTCATATTATTTCCTTTCATTTTTTTTGAGAATAGCATATAGTGCTCGAACTGCCATGACTCGGTGGAAATGACAATTGTCTGTCTCGTATCATAGAAGCCCGCGCCTGCGGCTCAGCCTTCAAATTCATACTTGACCTGCAATTTTCTATTTCACGGCTTTTGCAATAATGTACCATTTAACTATCGTTCATTATTTATGGAATCATTTTTTCTTTGGTGTTACATAGTCAATTTAGGCTTTTATTTTGCACTTCTTATATGTATACGCATATGTATTATACCAATGCTAAGTTTCGTTTTATTGCAGCTCTAATTGTACATATTCTCAATAAGAAAGTTATACAGTAAATGGATTTTTAAACTTACAGATCTATTTCACCCATTACCTTAATTTTTGTTATTTTTTTGCCTTCAAATTTGTTATCTTGTTGACATTTAATTTTGTGTTTAGTTTGTAACTATAAATTGCCCCTGATGATGCTTGTGTAAGCGAAATCGGTTGGTAACAAATGATAATAGCTTTATTGTGAAACAGTACAAGTGTATAAGTAATAAAATATTACATTAAAATGGAGTTTCACTAAGTGTCGACGATGAAAAGTGTAGAACATATAAATTTTAAAAGATTGAATGATAGGTCATCTGTCATTTTGCCGGGCAGTTCGTAAAAGGTGGATGATTGGTTATATACTAGTCTCTACCATCGTGGCAACTTGAACGCCCCATCGGTTTTACCGCATCCGATGGATCCAAGGGCGAGTCAAGGGGGGGGGCATGGCGGTCATGACCTCCCCTAGGCAGGGGTATAGGTATGGATTTATTAGGATTAGATAAGGATTAGAGCTTATATTGACTGAACGTTAAATATGTGTATCCCCCCCTAAACCGAAAGTTGGATACGCCCTTGGATGGTTTTACCAGCATCGTCGGTTATAAGTGTCGAGAGGTGGGGAAGTGTATGGCAGGCAGTGGGCAGCGGTACCTGGGCGAGGGGCGCGCGTGGTCGCAGACGGAGTCCTCGGAGCGCGAGCGGCCGATGAGGCGCGAGACGCGCGCGGCGCGGGCCGCCTCGATGATGGTGCCCCAGCGGCGCTTGTGCGGCGGCTTGGCGCGCGCGCCCGCGCCGCCGTCCGACAGGCTCGACTGCGACGCGCGCAGCCGCCCGCCCACCTGACGGTCACCATCACTACACTCTACCTCTACACTCTACACCACTTAACACTAACTTTTCCCCGTGCTGGTCTCGGGTTCCTTTAAAGAATAGACTAACTGCCGTTCTTCGAGGCAGGTCGTGCAGGCAACCGATTGGCTATGCGAGTCACGACCATCGTGGCTACTAGATGGTAGAGTTCTGCATTGTCTCGCTCGGTAAATAAATAATAATCACATAAAAAGTAATAATTTAAAAATTAACTTGACTAAAACAAAGATAGTTGAATTTCAAACATGTTATAGCAATAAAGTTCAAAAATCAAATATATTATTTAACAATATAAATATAGAAAATACTGAATACACTAAATTTCTAGGAATATTTATTGACAACCATTGCAATTGGAAAGCGCACATTGATTCTCTTTGCAAAAAAATTGACAGATTTATCTATGTTTTGAGAAGAATAAGAGAAGTAGCCAACTTAAATGCTGCATTGCTGGCATATCACGGATATGTCTCATCTGTATTGCAATATGGAATCTCTATTTGGGGAAACTCAGTTGACTTAATTAGGATTTTCAGAATTCAAAAGAAATGTATACGTGCAATATGTAATGTTAATCAACTACATTCATGTAAACCCCTATTTAAAACTCTTAAAATACTACCTTTACCTTGTCTTTACATACTGTCGGTATGCGTATTTGTAAAAAAACATCAACATTTGTTTAAAACAAATGCTCAAGTATTAGGGAACTCATATTTTAGAAACAGTGAGAAGCTACATGTGCCAAGCCAAAGACTAAATATTTATAAAAAAAATGCATATTGTATGGCAATTAATATATACAATCATATTCCTGATAGTCTAAAATTATTACCTATAAATAAATTTCGCAAAAAATTGTTTGATTTACTGTTAAATAAAACTTACTATGATATTAAAGAATTTCTAGCAGATAAGATTAAATGTTAATAAACAGAAATATAAGCTTGTAATAAAAACTGAAGGCAAATTTTGTAAAATGGTAAATTTTTTGTAAATTGTAAAAATTTGGATTGAGCATAAGATCATATTTTGTAAATTGTAAAAATAACTTTTGATGTGAAATAATTATAGTAAATTGTAATACATACAATTGTAATACGTGAAATAGAAAAAAAGAAGCCCGCTGAGTTTCTTCCGCCGGATCTTCTCAGTGTGTGGCCGCGTTCCGATCCGGTAGTAATTATAAAAAAATCGACCTAAATTAAAATGTTTGCACGCCATATTATGGTAGAATATGATGGTAATTTAATTTATTTTAATAACTTGTGACACCCATATTCTTGCAAATAAATATTTTCATTTCATTTCATTTCATTTCATTTCATTTCATTTCATTTCATTTCATTTCATTTCATTTCATTTCGGGTCTGGTACCACCGCCTTACTTTTTGCAATAGCGTCAGTGCTTGTTGCTATCGTGTTCCAGTTTGAAGGGTAAGGTAGCCGGTAAACTTATGCATATGGCATTAGACCTCGCCACAAGATAGCAACGTACCATTAACATTTTTCGTGTCTATAGCCGATGGTTGACTCTTTCCATCAGGAGACCCATCTGCTTGTTGCGATCTTAAAAAAACAGATAACTACTTTACGATTGTTCATTTTTTAAGCCTTGTGCGTGTAAATTTTGTATGCGCACCAAAAGGAATTGAGTAGTGAGTACAATGTTACTGTGACTTAACTTTATTATACTATACGTGTGATTTAACCTTAAGAGCACTGTGTGAGCTAAACTAGCATTTTAGCCACGTTTTTCCATGATCTAAATAATCTTTTTTTACCCCGAAAAGCGTGTCTATAGTGCGAGTTTATGTAACACGAGCCATTGTCGTGGCAATTGACCCCTTTGCTGCGTTTGAATGCGAGCTTCACACCGTAACATAATAGACAATAATTGAAGTTACACTTATCGTTATGTACCATTTTTGCACAGTTTTGTTTTAACACATCTTTCAAATCTTTTTAAACTTATGGGAAGTTTATTATAATTGTGCATTAATTACCCAAAAAATGAGCTTCCTATCCTGTGAGCTGTGGAGACAAAAAATGTAGTATTTATCACTGTAATCACGGATTAAATGGATAGGTACACCTTTCAAGACATTTTTTTTTTTAGTTTGGCAACGTCGCTTGGAATTACACACAGAAATACAGAGTTATTCTACTTACCAATTAAATTATTTCATTTTAAGGATAGTTTTTAAACCTTGTCATCTCATTCGGTGCGATAAAACAGTACGACATAGTTTATTTCTATTTTTTCACAATATAATATTACCTACAAACGTATGAAATTTTTGACAGTAATAGGAGCGTTTGCTCATATGCGCGGTGACACGTTTGTTCCTATTTGCATGTCCCTTAGTATTCATGTGTTCTGTGATTGTAATGTACTAACGATCTACGTGGCGTTTAGTGAAATTACAAGACAAGTGTAAACAATTGAGCGGCGGCAGTACTCACGCCGAGCAGCGCCGACAGCGAGGCGTGCGCGCCGTGCGCGCCGCCGTGCTCGTGGTGCAGCGACGCGAAGAACTCGTCCACCGGCGCCAGCGACCCGCCCGGCGCTATGTTGAACCCCTTCATCAGCCGACGCTCTTTCTGACGGTTCTTCTTACCGCCACCGCCACCTGACAACGCACAAATACCTATATCTTGACAGCTTTTTTATTTATTAAGTAAAACCTAATACTGTTATTACATATAAAAATCTTACAAGTTTCTCATTGATATAAAAAATCCAAGATGCAGTCACGAACAAGACTGACGCTCAAAACTGTCCCTAATTTCATACAAGTAGTTATAGATATGGCAAAAATATATGTTTTTGCATATCCAACCTTAAGCGTAAGACTTATAGTTGTTTTCACTAAGCAATGTACGAAAAGTAATAAAATTGACAGTATCGCAAACGACGCGATTCTATTTGAAATGAGCGCACAATTTAAAATATTGCGCTCATTTTTAGAGGACGTTTTTGAGACACTGATTGTGTATCTTGCATTTTTTATATCAATGAAGTTTCTAATACAAGTACGTAATGTATAACCTGGCACTTGTGTCGGGGACATATCGAATAAATTTATCGAGTAGATGAACTAATTTTTAAAGGAAATCATCAATATTCCGTAAAAGTTTACCGCATACGTCTCGAAAAGCTTACTGCAGAAGACGATATGTCTTGGAAGATGCACTTAGCCACATAATCTAGACTAGATAATCAGCTAGTGTAATGAACTAGCATTAAGTCCGCCTTTTGTACAATTTTACTTATGTAAGTGTACAATAAAGTATAAATAAATAAATAAATACAAGTGTATCGATCAGTGATCACAAACCAAACACTTCTGAGTACCAACATATTAGACAAGGCATGCTCCACGCCACCTGTGGACCACTAAAGTGCAGTCTATGGAGTGCACCTACGACAGTAGTGCGGTGCAGTTACCTGGCGCGCCGGCGTTGGCGGTGGAGGTGTTCATGCCGGAGTTGCGCAGGATCTCGACGAGCTCGCAGCGGAAGGCGCTGACGTCCTGCTTGATCTCGTTGACGTCGTCCTCGGTGACGCCGCCGCACTCGGCGCGCCGCTGCTGCACCGTCACGTACCGCCGCACCAGGTTACGCATTATCGCCTGCAACACACACGCGTAACTCCTTCGTGTTCATTTACCGCACTGACTATATAACGTGTGCATTAGGAACCGACAAAACTACGACTTCGTTACGTTTCAATGTGTCGAGACTTGCTCAATGATAAAGTTTATTACAACGTTTGTAATTTATATTCTGCGTATTTTTTTATATCATAAGATAGCAAATAAGCAGATGGGTCTCCTGATGGAAAGAGTCAACCATCGCCTATATACACCAAGATATTAATGATGCGTTGCTATTCTTGTGGCCGGGTCTTAATAACACATGCAAAAATTTAGCGGCTGCCTTACCCTCCAGAACGGAACACGACAGTGATAAGCACTGATACTATTGCGGCGGGAATAGGTAAAGCGGTGGTACCTGTCAAAACAATGCAAAACTTCATCACCTGGTAGCCACGATGGTAGTGAATAGCATAACCGATCGTTTGCCTCTTACGTCTGAGTACGTATGGCGGATTAGCAGTCTTGGCCGCCCTAGCCTGTAGAATCAGCCGCTCTTTCCTTAGCTCCCGCGATTTAGATAGCTACTTTACATTTGGTCTGATTGCTTGACTCAGGGTCCCAGATATCGGAGATTAGAAGTCAGCTGTTGCAGTTTTACTGTGTTTAAATTATATGCACACAATGTTTTATTTAGTTTGGATCGATTTTTGTTATTGTTAATGTAATTTGTGGCTAAATTGGGCAGCACTAATATCTGGCCCGGGCCTACAGAGCCTAAGGGCAAATCCGCCACTCTATTATTCTCTTCTATATATATTCTCCTAAGGCGGCCTGTGCCAAAATGGGTAAATGTTTCCATCGCATTCGTTTCCTCATTTGCTGTCACCGATTGTTATAACATATTTTCCCAAATTTTGTGTTAAATATAACACTCACCTGATACCTAAAGTCACGTTCATTAGCCTGCTTTGCTTTTCTCTGGAATCGAAAAAAATATATTTATAAATACAAAAGGAGAGTCGAACAGCACTTCACTCTGTGAAGGATAAAGCATTAATTAATCGTCTATAAAGGCTGAAGCATTAATTAATGTTTCAAACATCATAGAGTGAAATGCTATTCTACTTTCCTGAAGATACTGTTACAAACTGAGATTCGGTTACGAAATGAAACGTGCGTTTAGTATATAATTTGTGGGTTACCTTTGTTTCTGACCTGTAAGAAATTGTAGTGGAAGTGGGTGGAATATTTTAGCGATGTGGTCTCCTATAATTTTCAGGCCCTGGATAAGTTTGTTTTGCGTCACAGCTGTGCCATATAATGTTTCGCAGAAATTTTGCAAACGAAATAACACAATTTCTGCTTAAAAAAATTGACAAGTTTTTTTGAAGTGAAAACTTCTTTAGGCGCGTTGAGGGTAAAATCCTCGGTTCGCGTCACCGACATGCTAATGATAATAGTATACCTATAGCTATGTTTTGCATATAGTTTTAATTACTCTCAACTTAATAGTTCCGTTTTCACTTCTATCGGCAGTCCCACGACTGCTACTGTTTTTTTTGTTAATAAAAGTAGTATGTTGATATATTTTATAAAAAAATGTTAAATCATTAAATGTTTGCATAGCATATTTGGTGATTTTTTTGGTCACTACACATTAATTATAAAAAAAGTATCTTCACGCCCGTATCCCCGAACGGGTAGGCAGAGGTACAACAATTATAATAACTCATAAAATCAAAATTCTTCTAAATAAACTATCTTTGTTCCTTTCGCAACCAAAGCATGCCGAGGAGAACTGAATAGTTCTGTGCTCTACAACGGCTGAGCAGGTCATGCTCGGTATACGTGTACAATCAGTAAGCACATGCATCGTATGCGTTTTCGCAAATAATGAGTAATTAAGTTCCTTGTTGTCACTCAGTGCAGTGCATTTAATAATGTTATTATTATTTATATTTTAAGTTGGCATTTTAATGTTGATGAAGATAGTTATGGAAAGTTGTTCTTTTTTAAATTCGCTCAATTCAATCGCCACTATTGTACGTACTGTAGATTCTGTAATTCACTTTACATTCCATTTAGTGTCAGGATGTGTTATTAATTTAAATATGTAGTAGACAATAAAAAAATACTACAATTTTTAAAGCACATCTGATTTTGAAGTCTTTCAATGAATTATTATGAATAAGAATAAGAAATTATGTATTAATGGACATTTACCGTACAAAACAAAAAGGAACAAATCGAAGCTTATGCTAATAAACTTACTTATATCTAAAAGAAAGAGAAAAAGGTGATAGTAATAGTGAGTGGTAATTTGAGTCCATTAAAAGGGAATAAACTCAGTATTTTGTTGGAATTTGGTGAACCTCAACACTGGTTTTCAGTATGACTGCTCTTGCCTATTATATGTGGTAAAAGCTACAGTAGGAATGTACTGGTATATGAATAGTGATGCGGTGGCCTTACTCGTATGGTGCGCATGTGCTCGCGCTTGGCGCGCGCGTGTCCGCACAGGCGGCGCTGCAGCCAGCTCCAGGCGTACAGCATGCTCTTGGGCGACGGGATCACGTTGAACGGCGGCGGCACCGTGCCGCCCTCCTCGAAGTAGCTGATCCACAGCTTGCTGCGCGCGAACTTCCACTCCACATCGGCACGTTCCTATACATTACAACAATACTAACCTCATTCCTACATATTCATACGCATTCATCGAAGGGGCAACATGCCAGTTGCTATAACAACAGTGCTTGCCATTGTCGTGTACTCTCTAAGCTTAAGCGGTTGGCTAGTCACTAAACTACTGACTCAATATGATTACTTAATAATATATTAGTGTTAGCTAAAAATGCAGAATTGACCCTTTCAATACATTTGCCATGCGAAACGCACCGCTTTATATCGACTATCGAGCACTCGAGTATCGCGCGAGAGTAGACTATGGATAAGGTCCAGTCCCCATGTCCTGTCCAAACAATATGTACTGTTTTATAGACAGGACATCGGGACCGGATATTTTGCATAAATAGGAACAATTATTGAGTGATATATACTTAAATATTATTCAAATAAGAAAAATATGTTGTTTTGAAAATCGTAGTTGACCAAATGTTACAATTCCATTATAATAAAATATATTGTTTTCATTATAATAAATCGTAGTTGACAAAATTTTACAATTCCATTATGATAATATATAAATTTAAATATGATATTTAAGATTAATTTGGTATAGCATGTCTCAACTGGTCAAACATGCTACTAAATATTAATTTTAAAGTCTTAATGTAGTATTTGATGCAACAAATTATATGTATAATATAATTTTTATTAAAGTAGTATGTACTTGTAGAAGAAGCATACCGATATGAGTTGATAGGAGTGATTCATCATGGCGATGAGCAGGTTGAGCAGCACGATGACGTTGATGACGGCGTACGTGCCAAACATGAGCATGCCCCAGAAGCGGGTGAAGATCTTAATGCCCTCCAGCTCGAACGAATCAAGGTCTACCAGCCCAAACGCCGCCCAGAACAATGTTTGCATTGTTTCGAACAAACTGGAACGAATTAATATGTGTATGTTTAATTTTAAATTTAATAATAATGTGTTATATTAACATTGTTTCTATAAATAATGTATTGATCACATACTTAATAAATTTGTTGAAAAAATATTCATATAATACTTTATATTAAAAAAGCATATCTTTGACGGGAGATCTTCCAGCAGACTTAACTGATAACAACTATAATAATGGATCGACTTCGGGCAGATAAAGTCGTTGACAACGTAAATTTAACTAAAATATAGAAAAATGATTATTATTACATTCTCTTGGAAGTGAGTTCCATAATCTAACAGTCTGTGTGGAAATAGGATTTTCGGATCGAAAATAATTTCGATCTTGAGGAAGGAAACGTGAATTCTAACATTATATTGAGTTTAACAAGAAGCAGCCTGTCAACCTTTAATGTCTAAGTTTTGGTAAAAACTGTTTTAATTATTTGCGATGCACGCTCGTATTGATGGAATAACTTAATGGTGAAAATACCTATGCGCCTTTTTACAAGACTGCAATTATTTCGCAATTATCATCGCAACTTCAAATTGGCAATGATTTGTAAGTCACTAGTCACCTGGTATTTCTGCCTCCAAAGCATCGGTGCCTGCCACTTCTATATTTCGATCTGAGATATCTGCACATGAGGATTGACATCTCAGCCTCAAAGATTGCATGTAGAATATTTTGATATTGCTCATGGTTATAGATTGTTGTAAGGATTGACCATTAAACAATGGTACCTATACTGTAAAAACTAAGCCTTACTTAGCGAACCGCCGCCACACGACACACGCGTCCGGGTCCAGTACTGCCGCGTTGGCTGCTGGTACAGAAATTGTGGTGCATTTCTTCTTTTCCATGTCGGCGTAGTACCACAGCAGTTGGTTTAAACCTTAAAATATTTAAATGCAATTCAATTGAAAATGATTAAAATAGTAAAAAATCCAGAATATTTTGTTATATTTACTCTCTAATCAGAAATGGCCTAGCTTTAGAACGGCGAGCATTCGCTACAAATAATTTTATTTAATTAAGCTTAATAAAGCTGGTTACTTTAAAGATCCATTTATGATTTAGTTTTAGCACCTAACCTGCAATGAGTAAGTAATACGTCGGTTTTAGTAGGTAAATTTTTATAAATCTGAGTAATGGAACCATAATTAAAACGTTTCTCGTATTAAGTCTCATGAAGTGACAGATGGTCAACCTATTGATGAATCAGATACAAGACATGCCTGCACGAATACATATATGTATATTATGATCGTCATCATCACTACTATCACCATCCTATTTGTACACTACAGCCGGGGGAGCCAGCGGACTGTATATCTGGTTCTTCTCTCTTCGATGCCCCACCAGCCGTAGTGCTTTGACCGCAAGCCGGATCCGTGGAAATAATTGAGACCACAACTTCCTTGCAAAGGTGCTTTATTGTAACGAAATAGCAATAAAGCTAGCACCGTTGCAAAATATATGATCTATTCTAAGGAGAGCCAGTACTTGCCCTAGCACTGCCCTACTCTAAAGCCGGTACCTTATGGATATATACTAAAGCCCAGGAACTTGTCTGGGAAACTTATTGAGTCGTAACGAAACTATTACTTTACTGGAACGGAACTGAACGGAACTAAATGTATGGCCGCGCTCTCCGATATTTATAGTGCGCGGCCAGACGGTCGGCGGAAATCTACAAAGACAATCGGCGCCGGGTGTGGCGCCACAATGTCTGGATTTGTTAAAATCCTACTTTTTGCAATCTAATCTTAATAATTTTACCTTAGGTAGCTTTTCCTACCTTTAATCAACTAGTGTGGCCCTCTAGCGAGTGCAACGGTACTACCTTTTTACAAATATATACAAAACAAAGTACGTAATGCCCTAAGACCTACCGAAAACTAATTACAATGTATTATTTCTTATTTACATACAAGGATCTAACATAAATGAACTTATACAATAACAAACAAAAGTGTTATATACATTGTACGTTCTTACAGGACCTCGGAAACTCTTACAATCACAGAGTTGTACGCCTTTTCAGGTCGTACTATCCTGTAAACTATCTTTATGGTACCGAAAAGTGTCTAAACATATGCCTAAGGCTTATACTTACATTATACATACTATTTACAATCATAAAACATTTGTTTACATACAGAATTTTGTACTTTTCGGATTTTCGTAATTGCGAGTTCCCGCATATAAATACTATCTCGCAAGAGTCGACTCGTAATGTCGTCGACTGCGTGGAACTCGCTTTATTCGTAATATGCCTAATAGGCAAAGATCATAGCTACATAAAGCCTTATTATTTCTATACAACAAAGCTGTATGTAGGTCTTAGGGCGAATAAAAGGCGAAAACGAATATTATTTATTACAAACAACTTACGAACTAAACGAAACATACATTCTATCCTGCCTTACTATCTATATTTACATCAATATTTACAACGAAACATGTCTGTGCTGCACATTCTCCCGCCTATAACACGCAGTGTTATACTAAATATGGTGCAGCCAGACCAACTTCTTGACCGGTCTTCGCATGACTCCCGCAGCCGTACGTACGTCAGCCACTCGTACCACGCCGTCTGCTCCAGGGTGTACTGCCTCGATGATCCCCGTTGGCCACGTATTTCTTGGCAGCGCGCCGTCAGCGATGAGCACGATGTCGCCGACGCGCAGCTCTGCTCCTCTTCCGTGAGGCTCCCGCCGCTTTTGGAGTAGCGGAAGCGCTTCTCGTACCCAGCGTGACCAGAAGTGGTTGGCCAGCTGTTGTGAGTGCCGCCAGTGGCGGCGGCCGATGGTATCGCCTTCGGAGAACGCGCCCGGGACAGGCACGCGTGATGGTCCGCCCAGCAGGAAGTGATTGGGCGTCAGTGGTGCCGGGTCTTCTGGTGCAACCGACACGTGTGTGAGAGGTCGGCTGTTGATCGTGTGTTCGACCTCTACCAGCAGTGTGTGCAGTACCTCTTCTGGTGGATGCCGCTGTTGCAGCACGGCGAACAGTGCAGCCTTGACAGAGCGCACCATGCGCTCCCATGCGCCTCCCATGAATGGCGCGCTCGGCGGGATGAACTTCCATTTGATTGCGTAGTTGGCTGCTGCTTCCTTAGTGGCGTCTAGTGCGGCGCGCCTCAGTTCTGCATCAGCGCCGCGCAGGTTGGTGCCGTTGTCGCTCCAAACCTCGGTGGGGCACCCGCGGCGCGACATCATGCGCCGCAGTGCCATTACTGCGGAGTCCGTAGTCAGGTTGGCGGCTATCTCCAGATGAACCGCCCTTGAAGTAAGGCAGGTGAAAAGCGCCACGTATCTCTTCTCGTGGCGCCGCCCGATGGTCACGCTGTATGGCCCAAGAAAGTCCAGGCCCACGTAGGTGAAGGCTCGCTGATGGTGCGCGACCCGGGACTTCGGTAGGTCGCCTGTAGGCGGCTGTGGCGGGATAGCGCTTCTTCTTCTGCAAAGCGCGCAGCCCTTTATTATGCCGCGCACGTTGGGGCGAAGCCGTAAAACCCAAAATTTCTGTAATATTTCACTCGTAGTTGCTTCCACCCCGCTATGGTGAAGACGCCGGTGTTCATGTTCTATATAGAGGCGGGTATATGGGTGACGGCCATCTAGCACGGCCGGTTCTCGAAAATCTTCACTTATCTCTTCTGCCGCCGCTATTCGTGACTTTATTTTCAAAATGCCTTCTTGATCGATGAACAATGATAACTGCTTCAACCGGCTGTCTCTTGCTATCGCGCTCCCGCCCGTGATAGCTTCTATTTCACTAGCAAAGCTTTCTTGCTGTGACGACTTTATTAACAATTTCTCGGCGCTAATGATATCAGCGCCATCTAGCGGCACGTAACGTCGTTTTTCTTCCAAACTTCGTGGCTTCTTAATTTTCTCTGTTTTCCCCGAGCTTTTCGTATACTTTTTTCCCCAATCTTCATCATTGGAGGCTTTCGTAGCTGTGCGCTTACGCACACCGGCGACACATTTCTTATTTGGTCTGCAGAGCTCGATGAACTGCAGCACGCGCGCTGTTGCACGCACTAATCGAAGCCACGACGAAAATCTTGTCACATCCGGAAGTGCTTCTGTAATACACATAATTTTTCTAATGTTATTTACAATATTTACACTATTTACAACTGCCGACGGTTTTTCTTCGCCTGTTATTTCGCTACTGGTAGCGACATCTTGCGGCCACTTGTCCTCTTCTAAGTATAGGAAGGCCGGACCAACGAACCATCTATGTTGGTCTCCAAATTCTTCCGGGATATGGCGAGTAGCATCATCAGCTACATTGTCGCGAGACGGCACCCATCGCCACTCTGCGACCTTCGTAATATCTTCAATTTCAGCTACTCGATGGGCAACAAACGGCTTGAATGCTCGCGAGCCTGTGCGTAGCCACGATAGAACTGTGCGGCTGTCTGTCCAGTACACCCTGCGGCTTGGCTGATACTCGTACTCCTCCATGACGTGCTGAGCTAGGCGGGCACCTAGTAAAGCTGCTTGAATTTCTAACCTTGGTATGGAGGTAAACTTGAGCGGGCTGACTCTTCCTTTGGCTGCTGCTAGGCTGACGCTGACTTCGCCGTCCTCGTTGACTATGCGCCAGTAGACCGCCGCTGCATAGGCAGACTCACTGGCATCCGTAAAGATGTGCAGCTGCCGATCTCGCGCTCGCGCCAGGTTAGAAGGTGCGCGAGGTATTTCCAGGTTTTCCATTCTTCTCACATCTTGAAGCCAGCTTCTCCATGTCTTCTCTAAGTCCGCAGGTAAAGGCTCGTCCCATGGTAGTCCGATTCGCCACGTTTCTTGAAGTAAATGTTTCGCGTGAATAGTTACAGGTGTAATTAAACCTAAAGGATCGAAAATAGACATAGCTACCCGTAACGCGTGTCTCTTCGTAGGTGTTTTATCTTCATCGTACACCGCTTTAACATTGAAACCTAGCTTATCGTTGTGAGGTTTCCATTTTAATCCCAAAACCTTCTCGCTTTCTGTGCTTAGTTCCCAATCGCCGCCCAGAGATGGCGCTACTAGTAGCGTTTTAGCTACGGCCGAGTTGTTCGTTTTCCATCCGCGCAGCTGGAAATGCGCCTGTTGATGAATGAGGCTAACCTGCGAGGCTATTCTGATGGCATCTTCCTCACTATCGAAGCTCTGCAGGTAATCGTCCATGTAATGGTTTCTTACCACGGCTGTAGGGGCGTCGGGATAGAGGTTGGCGTATTCTTGTGCGTTCTTATTTTTTACGAAAATAGCGGTGCTTGGTGATGACGCAGCTCCAAATACGACGCTGGTCATCCTATACTCACGTGGCGAATCTTTTCTATCGCTTCCTCGCCATAGGAAACGTAATGCGTCCCGGTCTTGTTGTCGTATACGTATTTGCAGAAACATTTCTTTTATGTCTGCTGTCACGGCGATAGGCAGCTGTCGAAATCTCATTAGCACTCCGGGTAGGTTCTGCAGAAGGTCTGGACCAGCTAATAACATGTCGTTGAGACTTACTCCATGGACTCGCGCAGCTGCGTCGTACACTATTCGCGGCTTAGGTTTTGCAGGATTCACTACTGCAAAGTGAGGCAGGTACCAGCTGCTTTGGCTAGGTGACTCGTAGGCAGGTTCAGCGTAACCACTATCTAATAAATGTTGTACCTGTTTCTCGTATGCCTCCTTTAGCGCGGGGTCCTTGTCCAGACGTCTCTCTGTATTATGCAATCTTTTAATAGCCAGGCCGCGGCTATCAGGAAACTCGCGGCTATCTTCTTTCCATAATAGACCTGCCTCGTAGCGCCCGTCAGGTAAGCGCTTACACGTACTTTCTAAAATCTGCAGGGCTCGCTGCTCGTTCTTGTTGATGGGCTGGCGCGGAGTGATGCCGACACTGTCCAAATCGAAATAATTTCTTATTACCTTTTCTATATCTTCATCTTGTTCGGCATAGGCAGCTCTCTGCACTAGGTGGACTCGCTGCTTGTGGCGGTAGTCCACACCATGTAGCACCCAGCCAAGGTGCGTGAGCGATGCTACTGGTTGTCCACGTCTTCCGCTCTTCACAGCCCTCGTCACGATCAGGTGCCAGTTGTCCTGGCCGATGAGCACGGTTGGCACGGCGCGCTCCATGATGACATCTTCTTCTATATCTTCCAGATGTCTGCAGTTGTTGACGATGGATCTGCTAACAGACTGTGGCGATAGGTTAAGGTTACCTATAGTTCTTCCTATTATCCGATGTCGCTGATGGTGATGAAGGCCCTTGATGGTGACTGCGATGCGGCGCGACCTCTCTGCGTTGAGTCGCGTGCCGCCAACTGTCTCGATGCGGAACGGCTCTACCGGCCCGCGAGCTCCTATCCGTGCAGCCACCTTTTCTTCTATCAGCGTGACCGTGGACCCTTCATCTAATAGTGCGTGTGTGTTCACGCTGCCTCTGGAACCTGTCAGGACAATCGGTACAACTTTAAGGTAGGCGCGTGGTGCGCTTGACTGCGTTGACGTCACCACGGCGTCGCTGTCTTCTGCTTGATCTTCAGGTGTCTTCTTCGTATAACTGTTGCGGCTATTGTGTAGCCGCCGATGGTGCGAACTCTTACACCCGTCGATGCCGCACTGCCGAAACTTGCACTCGTGTTTTGGCCTTCGTTTTTGCAGACACCTGAAACATAAATTATTACGTTTTGCCATAGCCCACCTATCGTCAACACTAGCTTTCGTAAACTGTTCACATATAGAGCTAGTATGTGCATCTTGACATATCGCACATTTGTCTCTCTTGACTTGTGGTTCATATTTCTGTGTGTGTGTTCGCTGTGTTTTCTTAAAAACTTGCTGATTTTCTTTCGTAGGTTCATGTGGCACCAACGCAGCACACATCTCGGCTTCTTTCATTAAAAATTCACTTATCATTTGTAGATCGGGTTTTCTATCTTCCCGTCTTGCGTACTGGAACCAACTGTGCTGCAACGTATAATTAAACTTCGCTAACAAACTGTTCACTGCCACCGTATCGTGTAGATAGCTCTCTCTGTTGAGAGCTCGAATCGTAGCGACGATATTGTTCACTTTACTGGCGAACACACACGTTTCCCGCGCACTTTCTTTCACTCGCGGCAATGACTTAATTTTTTCTAATTCGGCGTTCACTAGTGCGTCGGGCCGACCAAACTGTATTTCCAAATGGTCGACGATCTCACTTGGGTCAGTTTCCCCGTAAAACATGCAAGCGACGGCTTCTTTGGCGTTTCCACGTAAACATCTTCTAATTCTTGCCCGATTTTCCGTCTTGCTAAAATATTTCTCTGTATCTCGATACGCCGCTTTAAACTGCAACCATTCTTCACCAGCGCCATCGAAACTTGGTAACTCCATACTGTAGCGCGGCGCCCCTCGTGATGCTTCTGCCAGGGCGGACGCGAGCGCGGTGATATCTGCGGCCTTCAATGCACCAGACTCTTGTTTTGGTGCCGTATTTTCAGTAGGCGTCGAAATCTTCGCCTTCTCTACGACGGACACATCATCTTCCGCCGGACGTACAGCGCGCGCTGAAATGCCCGCCGACTGCGCGGGCGACGTAGCTTGTGGCGCCTGGGCCACCTCTCGTGGTGCGGGCGACTCATGGCCCGCCGAATCTTCTTGGTGCGGCGCGTGCGCCGCCTCTTCGTATTGCGGCCTAGGTGCCGCCTCTCGTAGTGGGTGTGGCATAAGTGCCACCGAACTGGTGATTGCCAGCGGCTCTGGTACCGGCTGGCGATCCGTATGGGTTGGCCGAGCGGAGTCCATCCAATCTTCGACCCTCGTAATGGCAGTTGCTTGCCCTTCTTCGTAAACAGCGCGCGCGAGTTCCGTCCGTAAGCGCGCCTCTTCTGCCCGTAAGCGCGCTTCCTCTAACTTGGCGCGTAGATAAACTATACGCGGCGACTCGACTGCGGATGGTACCGGCTTGTCGTTGTTTGCAACGGTGCTCGTTGTGGTCTCGGTCGCCTCGGTGTTCTCTGTTATAACGCTAGTCTCCGTAGCGGACGTGGTGGTACCGCTCG
This sequence comes from Apodemia mormo, assembly GCA_036924255.1. NCBI lineage: Eukaryota > Metazoa > Arthropoda > Insecta > Lepidoptera > Riodinidae > Apodemia > Apodemia mormo. The sequence continues at coordinate 46,578,316 of JAUPFN010000006.1, forward strand.
TTTCCTCCTCGTGACTAGCGGCCTCTTCCTCTCGGCGACTCGTCGTACTTCTTGTTTCGATCGGCATGGTTCAGTGATCCGGCTCGAATGCGACCAGAAAATGTACACTACAGCCGGGGGAGCCAGCGGACTGTATATCTGGTTCTTCTCTCTTCGATGCCCCACCAGCCGTAGTGCTTTGACCGCAAGCCGGATCCGTGGAAATAATTGAGACCACAACTTCCTTGCAAAGGTGCTTTATTGTAACGAAATAGCAATAAAGCTAGCACCGTTGCAAAATATATGATCTATTCTAAGGAGAGCCAGTACTTGCCCTAGCACTGCCCTACTCTAAAGCCGGTACCTTATGGATATATACTAAAGCCCAGGAACTTGTCTGGGAAACTTATTGAGTCGTAACGAAACTATTACTTTACTGGAACGGAACTGAACGGAACTAAATGTATGGCCGCGCTCTCCGATATTTATAGTGCGCGGCCAGACGGTCGGCGGAAATCTACAAAGACAATCGGCGCCGGGTGTGGCGCCACAATGTCTGGATTTGTTAAAATCCTACTTTTTGCAATCTAATCTTAATAATTTTACCTTAGGTAGCTTTTCCTACCTTTAATCAACTAGTGTGGCCCTCTAGCGAGTGCAACGGTACTACCTTTTTACAAATATATACAAAACAAAGTACGTAATGCCCTAAGACCTACCGAAAACTAATTACAATGTATTATTTCTTATTTACATACAAGGATCTAACATAAATGAACTTATACAATAACAAATAAAAGTGTTATATACATTGTACGTTCTTACAGGACCTCGGAAACTCTTACAATCACAGAGTTGTACGCCTTTTCAGGTCGTACTATCCTGTAAACTATCTTTATGGTACCGAAAAGTGTCTAAACATATGCCTAAGGCTTATACTTACATTATACATACTATTTACAATCATAAAACATTTGTTTACATACAGAATTTTGTACTTTTCGGATTTTCGTAATTGCGAGTTCCCGCATATAAATACTATCTCGCAAGAGTCGACTCGTAATGTCGTCGACTGCGTGGAACTCGCTTTATTCGTAATATGCCTAATAGGCAAAGATCATAGCTACATAAAGCCTTATTATTTCTATACAACAAAGCTGTATGTAGGTCTTAGGGCGAATAAAAGGCGAAAACGAATATTATTTATTACAAACAACTTACGAACTAAACGAAACATACATTCTATCCTGCCTTACTATCTATATTTACATCAATATTTACAACGAAACATGTCTGTGCTGCACACTATTATATTATTTGATAATATAAAACAAAGGCTTTTGCATTAACAGCCTGTTTACCTGTATACGAGAAACGCAGAATCTATTAATCGGGAATCTGTTAGAGATACCTATTCGTACTACATATGTCTAAACTAGTATTTTAAGGAGGAAAGATTTGATTTTTTGTTCGTTTGTTTGATATGATTTAATTTAAAAACTACTTGACCGATTTAAAAAAAATTAACATATAGAAAGCTAGATTATCCAGGACTGACAGGCTATATTTTAACCCGGCTAAGCAAAGTGATGATTTTTGGTCGCGCGAACGAAGTTGCGAGTTATAAATGCGAAAGTCTGTCGGCAGGTTTTCGAAACGCAAATTAATTTTAACAAGCAATAAATCTGTATTTAACAAATTATTTTTTACAAACAAATGATCTGTTAAACACATATTAATTACGTGTTAAAATTAATTTGCGTTTAGGAAACCGGTTGTGTGTCTATCTGTTACACTTTCACGGTTAAACCGGTTACCGATTTTAATGAAATTTGGGACAGAGATTATTAAGATCCAGGATTAAACATAGGTGATTTTTTTTAATTTATAGTTTGTATGAAGAACTATATCGATGACCCGGTAATTTACTTGCGGGCGAAGCTAGTACATAATATTTACCCATAGATGGTGTGATTTTGAAAAATTAAAAATAAATATCAATCCGCATTTCTCATCAACATGTCATCATTACTTAGTGTAGGTACGTTTATATATGCCGGATATGTAATCGGATAGACTAACCGCAAGAAAATGCAAATATCACAAGGATATCCAACACGAAGAACTTCAGGATATCCAACACCATTCGGCTCAAGGACACCTGCAGCGGGCCTAGGTGGGGGTTGACACTGAATATGTATACTAGCTTCAAACTGCTGAAGATGTTAGCCGCCGAGAACAGGCCCTCGGACAGCAGCATGGGGTCCCACGCGTCCCACTTCTCACGAGGCTGATTCCACTCCAGACCTAAGGCCATTTCCCGATGAACCTGTAGAGATAAAAATTAAAAAGAGGTGTTACGTGTTAGGTAATATATTTCTCTTTCGCACAATGGCTAGAGTTCTGCACTGTCTCGCCCAGGTCTGGCATAACCACCTTAACTATATCTGTCGCAATAGCGTCAGTGCTTGTCATTGTGGTGTTACGGATCGGAGGGAGTTAGGCAGTAACCTTGCAACATGCATGTAGCAGACCCTGCCACGAGGATAGCTACGTACCATCAACATCTTTGGTGTCTTTAGGCGATGGTTGTCTCTTTCCATCAGAAGACCTATCTGCTTGTTCGTTATCTTATGATATATAAGAAAAACATCTAGGAAAACCTTTCTCTTAATTTACGAAACCGTAGAAAACCCTCTACCCAACAACTAGGTGTTTTTAATGATTAAACTATGTATTAAACATAGTAAGAGAACTTAGGCTCATACGTTCTCTTCCAGACGTGAAAACTTCTTGTACTTCCGACAACATTCTATTGGACTTCTATTTTTTTTAACAAATTTATCAAACATCTTCTTCCCAGCAAGCATCCTGCAAGTGCGTGTGCGCTGGAATTTATCTGAACGTTTTACGAAACTAGTAATAATTGGAAGTGAAGATGACGTTTTTATGCACGATAATGCTGATCCCATTATACAAAAAAAGTAAGAGACTATCCTAAGAGCTCGTTCTTAGCATCATGAAGTGGCCAGCATGCAGTCCTAATCAGGAACTTAGGATCCTGATCAGGACTGCATGCTGGCCACTTCATGATGCTTAGATGAAGGTGTATGTGCACACATTTCATAGAACGGCTTAGATGAAGGTGTGGAAGCTCATTCCCCAGTATCACCTCAAATACCTTCTTAGTGTATAGCATACCGAATCGTGTCGCCGAAGCGATGAGGGCGCACGGAAACAACACAAAATACCTATTAGTTATGTAAGAAAATATTGTAAAGGTTGCATACATGGTGTTTAACAATTTAGAATTTCAAATAAAATTTATGCTTATTTGGTTTCTTGCGTTACATTTCAATTTATTGAATAAAATAATTATTTATAACTGTACAGTGTACATGTTTTATCAAAACTAATATGAATAGACTATAAAACCATTTTAATTTATTAAATTAGAATTTATAGTTTCAAGATTTTAAGATATTTAAACCCTAATCTATCTCCTTTAAACGAGCAATTCTTGTATATATATAATTGGAATCTCGGAATCGGCTCCAACGATTTTCATGAAAGTCACAAATTAGGGGTTTTTTGAGTCAAGGAAAGTTCCAGGTCCAAGAAAAGCTCGGTTTCCAAGATATGGGTATCTGAAAAACCGAGCAAAGCTCGGTCAACCAGGTACAAAAAAAATTATATATTCTACAGGAATCGATTTATCAAGGTTCAAGGTCCAAGAAAAGATCGGTTCCAAAAATATGTGAAAAACCGAGCGAAGCTCGGTCAACCAGATATTCAGTATTTATAAAAGCAATAATTATTCTAATATCAGCGGGGTTATCACGTAACTCGCAATGCGTAATTGTTTATTTATTGCAAAACACATAACAGCCTTGTATGTTAGTGGCATTCGTTTCCACTTGATTAGTTTTGGTGTTGTGACATTGCAAAAAGTGCATCCAGTGACCAGCAAGTATTTGGCGACGTTTTTGAAGATTTTTTTTCGTTAGTTTTAAGAGTCAACGCTGATCGCTGGTGGATTGCAAACATTAGGTGATACGCCTGCAGGTCATATTAATTCAATACTTTCTTCTCTTTTGAATGTTTTACATTACTGAGAAAACAAAAATTTGAACGAGTTTCGTAATGGTTCAACTCTGGCAGAGGGATTAATTGAAGTCTAATAAACTAATGTTTTAACAGATTTTTCCAAAAGGAGGAGGTTCTCAATTCAGCTGTATTTTTTATATTTGTTACCTCAGTTTCAGTGTACTGCGTTTAAATGATGTATAGTGTTGATATCGGTGGAGAGACCTGGAAGTTTGAGACTATCCGCAGCGCGACGGTCGCCACGTACAGCGAGTTGGTGACGAAGTCGATCACGTTCCACATGTCGTGCACGTACTCGCGCAGCCCCATGTCCCACAGCTGCTTCACCTCACTCCAAATCAAGCCTGCAATTACAATTATATTGTTTATAAACTCGTCGATGGATCTAGACAATATTTGTAAGTAATTAAGTAATAGCTGCTTTATTATTATTCCTTATATTAAATTTAAAAAAAACTAGAGAGGTGTCAAGGGACACCCGGATAGAACGAAGTTCTTAAATAAGAAATTTTTTTATTTATTATTTACAAAAAACCTGTATACACTCAACAAAAATAATCGTCCCGACACCACACTCTTCAATGCGAAATAGAAATGAAAATATCTGGCTTGCTTTCTATAAGAGAGAGAGAGAGAGAGAGAGAAAGAGAGAGAGAGAGAGAGAAGGGAGGTGGGGGCAGGGAGGGGCAGCTGCCCCCCTGGAATTTGTTTACCTCTCTACTAGCTATCTACTGTTGTAGATATTAAGATAAAATAGTCTTAAAATGTTACGGTTGCCCTCCCCCTGGCCCAGAACCTGAGTGCGCCAATGCCACACATGTATACTATTTTCTTTTTGGCTAAAATCTTTTGTCAAATTTTAAAGAAATTTTATTGTTTAGACCAAAGGTTCCCAAACTTTTTTTCTCATAGAGCACTTTCAAAATTTTGCAGGTTCTTGTGGACCCCCTGAATCTAAATTTCTACCATACTCCCAAAACTTAAGAAAAAATATGAAGCCAACGTAGACCCCCGTCAAATCTCCCGTAGACCCATGGGGGTCCACCTGGACCACTTTGGGAATCAGTGGTTTAGACTACGACAGATTTCAACCACAGGGAGATCACAAGTTACTAACATATTTACGTTTAACCTAACAAGTGCAATCGTGGTCGCAATGTAGATAGTAATCAAGTGGAATTAATTGGATAATCAAGTTGCAATGTAAATAAGATAATAAATAACAATACGAAAAAAATGTTGATAAAATGCCACAACGTATAAACTAAGCCGACAGTGTACCTATCAGGAGTATAATAAAATGCAAGTATATTTTTAATATGTTTTCATAAAATTATGTATATAATATTTTAAAAATAGTTTATATTATGTAATTATCTTTATATGAGGGCTCCAAATTCGATTTAAATGAAGTATAATATGGACTAAATTATTTGATTGCAGTTAATAAAACCTGAAAGTTGCTTATATAATGTTTAACTTTCTGGGTAGGGCCATACACAAAATTTAAAGTAGCCTGATAGTCTGTTATAGCCTGTACTGCGGGAACAAAAGAATTATTGCCATTGAAGTTTTTTTTTTTTGAAATATTAAAAAATATAAGGTATTTATGAACACTGATAAACAAAATGTAGAATAAATATGCATTTTTATTATCTATTATTATAATTAAATGGCACGGAATCACACAGCTATTTGGAATAGGAAACTGTGCGCTGTAATTCTGTATCTTCACGCCCATATCCCCGAAAGGGTTGGCAGAGGTACAACAAGTGCACCCACGATTAGCCGAAGATACTTGGTCCCACAATGTGATAGGTGGCAAGCCTATCGCCAACCGGGCACTTTCCAATCCCGGGCAACTTTGTGTTTCTCAGAAAACTGAAAAAACACTTTTTTTTATGTGCCTGACCCGGGAATCGAACCCGGGACCTCATGTGGTCAAAACCAACGCTGGACCACTAGACCACAGAGGCGACGCTGTCATTCTGAAGGTAATAAAAGAAAAATTTTCTCGATATCTTTAGTTTTCCTGCAGTGGTCGTGTCAGATCCGTACATACAGACGTAGGCTTGGAATTTTTTTTAACCAGTTCTTTTTTACACTCAATGAAATAAATGTCTTTTAAAACATCAAGTACGTTAAAACGAGTGGTTTTTTTTTCTTAACATACGTCATATTATTCCAAAAGTGCAATATAAATAAAATATTTTTTACTTAACAATGATGCTTGATTTCGATTAAGCGAGAGTAGAACACAACCTAAATACTTCAATTGACAAGGAAGAACAAAAGTTTAAGCGCTGAAGATAAAAAATTACGCCATTGATACCTTCGAAAGTTATTAGATACTGTCTAATACGTGATTTAGTTTTGCGTTTGTCGCGTTTTCAGAAGGTGGTTACCAACCGCTAACCCACGCCAGGATGAGCCACTCCACCAGCGAGGGCAGCGAGCCGCGCCGCGACAGCGGCGTCGAGTACGGCTCGCCCCAGAATATCCCGCTGGCGGCCGTCTCTATCCGCTGGGAGGCCAGGATCAGGAGGACTGAAAACATATATCGGAATTGGCGATTATGTAGGTACACGATGAGTATGAGTATGATGATGAGTAGGTATATACAGTAAAGTTCCAATAAGGGATTGGTGATTAGGTGCACGATATGAGTAGGTATATACAGTAAAGCTCTAATAAGATGTGCATGTAACATGACAAAATTTTATGAACACTGTAACGTGAATATATTTTATTCTCGTTATTATTCCATTTCGCCTGCCTGAGCTATTATTTATAACGACGCAGTGCACAACACTATAGGGCCGGTCGTTTCGCTGCTCACCTCGGGTAAGGGGCGAACCCTTTTTAAAAAATGTGTAAACGGTTGACCCTACAGGCCATCCCTGAAACTTTACACTAAATTAAGGTATTTTAAACTCAAAACAGTAAAAAGTATAAGCATAGATTTTCCAGTTCAAACATCTATTTTGTTGCAAATGGCTGTATATTAATATTTTGAAAACGATGACGGCTTTAAACTCAATTTTTGAGATCTAAAATATCGCTTTAGCTAAATAATCGATAGGTTGAAAAATTTCGATGCAATGTCCAAAAACATTTTATTTTTAACTTATATTTATATCGTATTAAAAGCACTTGTACTGTTTTACTTGACTTTTTATTTATTAAAACCAATCGGTTTTGCGTTTTAACGCATCATCAGGGCAAAAGTTATTATTGGACTAAACAATAATAACTTTTGCCCTGATGATGCGTTAAAACGCGAAACCGGTTGGTTTTAATAAATAAAAAGTCAAGTAAAACAGTACAAGTGCTTTTAATACGATATAAATATAAGTTAACATGGAGTTTTACCAAGTGCCGACGATATTCAGTGTTCAAAGTATTTTATTTTTAATTTTCTTCATTCATAAATCCCAAACAAATTGACCGATTTTGATTAAATTAACGGTATTTGACGCAGTTTTAAAGGAGAAAAGCTGATAAGATTTATAAGTCAATCGGTGAATAAACTTGAAAGTTATTAAAAAAAAATTAAATAACTTTGCTATAAACCACATAATTTTAATATTTGAAAAGCTATAAGTTTTGAGAATTAGATTCGATTTTGGTTTTTAAAACGGCATTTGACGTAGTTTTTTTAGTACTAAAATATCGTAGAATACCAAAAAATGATTGATTGAAAAATTTCGACTATGTCGAAAAAAACACATTTTTCATAATTTTTCGTCAACGATTACTCCCAAACGGATTAACCGATTTGATGCAATTTATGTATTAGACGTAGTTTTTGAGAAATAGAGCTGAATAGTTTTTGTACTCAATCGGTACATAAATCTGGAAGTTATATTTAAAAAAAAAAACTATTTCGCCAAAATTTTTTTTTGTGTTTTTCAAAATTTCTCAATATCTCCTGGACCGAATCGGTTCAAATCTTCAGGAAATCTAAGTTGAGTGTCAACCGCGTTTCGATCGGGCCAGCCGTTTAAAAGTTATGAGATGTTTACATACACACACACACACACACACACACATACATAGATACATACAGACATACTGACGTCATCGTGAAAATAGTCGAAAAAGATTCCGAGGGCCCCAAAACGTGGACATCTGGTGAAAACTCGATTTTCGAAAATCGGGGTAAAATTAGTAACTTCCTTATCTACTCACGTAGTGGGAAGTTAACAACCGCTTCCCTCTACTAAGCCCTTTTTTCCTGTTCGGGTCAGCGGTTAGACTGAACTGAACCTGTGCCGCCGATTACCCAGCAAACGTTTTTTTTTCTTATTTAAATTAAACGTTGTTTTTTAAAACGTTATTTTTCGTTTAAACGTTTTTATATTTTTTTACGGAACTTTAAGTTCTAGTGTGTGTCGAAAAGTCTTAACTGGGTACTTCCTCCCTGGCGCCCCGAGATGAGTCTCTTTTTAACAATTTAATCGAACCATATATTGTGAATTAATTAATAATTAAAACGATTTAAGTACTAAATACCATTATTAAATTGTAATTCTTGTAACCACGTGGGACCTTTCCTTCTATCTCACCACACAATCTCAAATTACCCCATTATAAGTCTCACATATCTATAACCAAAGCCTATCTTTTTTATCCCCCCCCCCTTCCCCTCGCCGCGACAAAACATTGACATGCAGTATTCATTAAGATTAAAACCGTCTGATATTCCCTTCGATCAAAAGTGACAAGATTCAGCGTTGCCTATAAACGCAGTGCAAAAATATGGCTTGAGTTTTTAGTAAAAGACCATACATTTATTTGTGCTGGTATTTCATTAGCCATGTTTCAGGCCGGGATTTTGAATGTTGTTATTTTAGATTGAAGGATATTCCTCAATATTATCTCCGCGTGTAATTTTAAAGTATTAAAATTTTCGTGAGGCATTATTAACTAAATAATTAAACGACTAAACTCGTGTCCAATCCGTATTCGGTGTGTGTTCCGAGGTCCTACCAAAGAGTAGTAAATAGTAATCCATTCAGCACTCTTTATCGTCGGCACTTTATTGTGAAACAGTACAAGTGTTATCGATATAAAATATTGTATGGAAATAGTAATCCCACCAAAAACATTTTCATGTAAAATGTTGCCACAATAAGACATGACTCGCATTCTCGCATACTCTACACCTTAGTCAAATATGTGCTTTGGACGTTTCACTACTGTCACGTTTTAAGGTGAAAAATGTATTCACTGTTTATTACTTTACTGTGATACACTAGTTCTCGTACTAACCAAACGGCTAAGCCACATATTATGACGCAGGCGTAGAGTTTATGAAGTTAGGGCTTGAAGAGTGAAAATTTGTAGAGACAGAGTTAGGAAGATTGGTTCTACATGAGATCTGATAACTGTTTGACAGCGCGAGCCATATGGTCTCATTGTAGCAACATTTTACGTGAAAATGTTTTGTTGGGATTTCACTTCTTTTCGTAAGTTGCTTGTTTTATTATACACGTATAGTATTCAGTCAATTGTAATAAGACATTTTTTAGAAGTCTGTATTTGTATTACTTTCAAATCTCTAGCATGAAGTTATTTTTCTATGGAAAAAAATTCATACAAATTTCCATCCCCTAATTTAGAGGATGATAAAATAAGAATCCTGAAATACGTTTTTTATTAATTATAAAAATGACTCCCTATATACATTTAAGACCTCCAGCAGAAATCATTATAGCTAATAATTTCGATTTCTTTGAACTCAAAAAATCTGTCACTTTTCTTCTAAAATCTATATTATTTTTAACGGTTACTTAGTGGGAAATTTCATGGATAGCTTGCAGGGTTAAACAGTTTACAGACTTTTCCTTTAATTCTCTTGTAAATATTGTATTTCGTTGTAACTTTGGTTCACTTTTGGCTTGTAATTCGCTTTGCGCTTATATTTTCTTTCTATTTCATAACATGTATCTTGAGGCTCTAAAGGTTTGACGTTTGTTATTTCATATCGATGTATGCTATTCTCAACTTTTCTTGTCCTTAAAAAACATAATACACCTAAGTAGTACCTTCTGAGCTGAGGTATGTCGATTTTGAAGTCAAATATTAATTTAATACGGAATTAAATTAGTCATAGTGCCATAAATTTATCGCTCAAAATGCAAGCATAATAGCGGCAAGTTAGTCGTTAACCGATTTGTTTTAAATTTATTCACTGACATCACAAATTCTCTTAAACGAGCTATTATTATTAGTGGCCGCGTTCCGACCCCGTAGTGATTTTAAAAAATGTTGACGTGTCAAAATAACTTGTAAAAAGTTTTATTGAATAAAGTTTTATTATTATTATTATTCATGTTACATTAAATGTCTGGACATATTATTATCCACCTGAACATTAAATTATCTAGTACATACTACAGTATTATTATCGTTAGAATATGTATTCATTTGGTATATTAAAGTATATAATTTAATATTAGTAAGCTAGCCGCTAGCAGCTCTACTATAATAGTGATGTAAATTGCATCATATTAGTATACTGTCGTAATAGGCACATGTTTGCTGCTATTCGACTTTTTACACAAATATAGAATAGAATAAGGTGTCTTTACTTAAAATTGTGAGTAAGCGACACTGCAATAACCTTTGACAGATGTTACGGTACTATAAACTATCGTACTAATTTGCCGTAGGCGTCTTGCAAATTGTACGTTTTGCGGTTCTTAAACGATAGAGGTAGAGTACTGCTGGGGTTCCTAAATATATACTAGTTAGTTGACCGAGCTTCGCTAGGATGATATTTTTTTTGTATAAAACGGATTATATAATTCGTTTTCATACAAAATAATTACCTTGATTATCTAAATACAAAGTATAATCGAATAGTTATATATATATATATATATATATATATATATATATATATATATATATATATATATATATATATATATATATATATATATATATATATATATATATATATAATAATTGCTCGTTTTTAAGTACAGGATAACAAGAAATAACCCATAGTAATTTGTAAAAAACTGTTTTTGAAATATTTCATGTTACGTTTGGTTACAAACAAAATCAACAAATATTTTAAGCGGTGCTTCAAAATTTCATTATTTTTGGATCGCAAAATAAGCTGACAATTTTTAAGGGATTATCTGTTACGGTTATGACGAATTAAGTCTTCTGCGGTACTAAATATTATATTACTTGACATACTCAAGTCAACTAATCGCCGGTATTTTGCACTTTATATAAATAAAATTATGTATTATGACAGTAAAAAAATTAATATTACTCATTATTTTTGTGTTATAGCACTCACCCCGTGTTTGGGAAAACTTGAAAAACTTTAAAAACAACAAAGAAAAATATCGACACACAGGATTTGAAGCTGCGACCGTCTCCCTAAAGCCGGGACGCTCTACCGCTAAGCTAGTGTTGACATGCTCGACGTGGTGAAATTCTTTGCTATATGATCGATTCCGTCGATTGTATTGATCGCTAGGTATACATACGTAGTTAAATATGTTACAAATGAAATTCACATTTATAATTTTGACCAGTACTTTCGTGTTTCTAATTAATTTTGTGCTATAGCACTCACCCCGTGCTTGAGAAAACTAAGTTTTTTCTTTGTTGTTTAAAAAGTTTTTTAATATTACTTGCTTATGTATTCAATCATACTTTTTTTTAAAGACAAGATTTTGACGATTGAAATAATAATATATGGTAAACAAAGTTATAAAAAAGATACTATTTCGGTCTCTGATAAAAATTTCAAAATTCAGTGTTAATTTTTCAAGTTTTGTAGTAACATTTCGTAGCATTATGTTAGTAAAGTCATTGTTACTTACATAGAAACATAAAATAACTAGCAGAATGGCACAGGAACTTAATGAAGGGCTTGCGCAGAGTGCGTCCGGCGCTGGAGTGCGGCGCGGCGATGTACGCCAGCGAGTAGAGCGGGAACATGATGCCGATGCGCACCATCTCCACCGCCTGCAGCAGCATGTTCTTGCGCCGGAAGCCGGGCACGCTCTCGTACCAGATCGAGGCCAGCAGCTGCTGCACGTTCGGGTGAGCCACGAACTGGAATTTAATGCCATAACTGTGACTCACTCATAACCCAGTCAGCCCTCTTCTCTTTATGTCGACGCTATTTAAATGGTGTTTTCTTGATCATCATCCCGTGGATCGATATACAAATAGCTATTAAAAGTTGTCTCGGTCCGAGCTCCTTTAAAAGAATAGACCATGCTAGAAGACGACACGTATATGCGAGCGATGGGAGATATGGCGCTATCAGCTGGCTCGATACTACTGCCTTCCCTTTTCCTACTTTATTAGCGTTTGTGATTTTTCCTATCGTATTCCAATCGGAGAGAGTAAAACAGCTGGTAAACTTATTTCCCTTCCACATATTACTACGCTAAGCAAAGATAGCTACGCAACATGCGCCTTTTGTAATGTAAATCGTTTAAAAATAAATTCGCAAATTCTCATCATGGTAAATTCTTTAATAAGACTCGTTCCTACAAATATAATCATGACCTTACTATAATCTATAATACTATAATAGTATACTTCGATAAAAAATAACTAGATTAAGGTTGACTATAAACTCAGCGCAAGAAAATGACTTGAGAATGATCAATGCCATGGAATTATTACTGTATTCATCCGAGATATATACAGAAACACAAAATTATCGCGACGTCATAAAAGTATCTTAGTAATAATCAACTTTATTTCTATACGTTATAGCTTAATTTCAACAAATTGCTCCAGTTTGCCGATGGAAGCTCATAAAAAATGATGTGGCACTTTTAATCATAGCTTTAATGTTTAAAATTACAAGTCATGTGCTACTCACAAGACGTCCTGTGAAGTGACACGTCTGTAGTTGGCTGTGTTTGGTCGAAATAAGACCACATATTTATTGGTGTTCTTATTATTTAGCCAGTTTAAAGTCGCGATCTTAAATCTGGATATCTTTGATTGAAGAAAGTATGGGATAGATAGTAAATAAGCAGCAGGGCCGGATTTACTCTTAATGTGAACGTTGCACCATTTTTGTTAATCTATTTATAGAGAAGTAGGTAATATCGTATTTTTTTTCTTAGAAAAGCCCTAAAGCCCCTAAACGATCAGCAAGCTCACTTAATGGAAAATATTCACCACCGCATGTGGAGTTTCAAACAAAAATACATTTTTAAAGCTTTTCCTAACGTGATGTTTTTTTTGTCTCACACTCAACTTTGCCGCCCAGAGCATTGATCCCGAGTACCTCTAATGTAAGTCCAGCGCTGACGAGCAGGCGGTTCTCCTGACAGCAAGGGACAGGCGCCTGTTCTTACCAACGATGTTAATGGTCTGTTGTTAATTGCACTACAGAGATAGTAAAACCAGAACCACACGTGCTGACCGACTGAAAGGCATATGGTCTATTGTCATAAAGAGCCAGCAAGATCAACACGGAATTCAGATCAGTTAAATGTATATACAACGTAGCATGCCAATACCTAGGCCAGAAAATTTACAATTAGTGGAACCGCGATTAGACTTGAATAACTGACTTGAATAACTAACTGCCGAGTTACGCGCAATGTAGGGTTCCGTGGTTACTCATCCCAATAATCCTACAATGAAATTTTAATCTATTTAATGCCACTTAAAAACTGCTCCTTACTATAAGTATATTTTATAAGTTGGTCGACGATTACTACTCGTAAACTTGTAAATCCTACTTAACCATGATAGTTTTTTAATTAATTACATAACCGTGATTTTTTCACATATCCGAAACCGACTGTTTAGCTGGCGAGAGGGTGGGGGGACCTATTTTAACAAAAAATAACACTATAAAGCTTTATATTAAGCTGTAATCCTAAATCGAAAAAATGTTTTTACAAACCCGTAATATTTTTAAATGCCTATCCAACGATACTCCACCCCTTAAGGTACGCAAGAAATAAATAAACATCCCACTTTACTTGCACAGGAGGTTAGGATATCTCATAAAATACTTTGCATGTTTTTATTTTATCACTTTGTCGGCGTGATTAATATTTGGACCAAATTACAACTTTCTAATATGAATAATCTCTGAGCTACGCTGCGGACGGACGGACGGACTTGGCGAAACTACAAGGGTTTCAAGTTGATTTTGAACAAATGAACGGAAAAATGAACGATACCATATTATATACCAATATTATAAATGCAAAAGTCTGTTTGACTTGCTTTCAAGCTTTTATGGCTAAATAGTTAAACCGATTGTGATAAAATTTGGCATCTAGATAATTGAAGTTTAGGAAATGAACGAGGAGATGAATATTTAATTGGTATACTATAGCGACAACATTTTCACTACTGACGGGCGAAGCTGCGCGCTTAGCAAAGCTGTAAAAAATAAATTAGCTGTTCGTGGCACGCTCCATAAAATTATAATAAATAAATAATTGATGTAGTCGGTACCTCTTTGATCTAGTCTAATGAATATTGAGAAGCCACTTGTATTGATTTCATTGGCATTTAATTAATTACAGCCTGCTGGGCTCGCAAATTAATTTTCAATTTCAATACGTTTATTTGATATTAAATGTATTAATATATTCGGTTGTAGGCAGTAGAGATGACATTAATATATTATCAATACATATAATAAATCTGTAGAAAAGTCGTTTCTGTACATTGAAAATATTTAAAAAAAAATGATGTAGTCTGTTAAAGGATAAATAACAGAAGCCATTTCCAATATTTCTGGAATTTTTGTCTGTTTGTCTGTTTGTCTGTTTATCTGTTTAGTTGTTCGGGCATCACGTAAAAAGTACAAAACCAATGTAAATAACTTTTATACATAAAAATTGTGCGTAAATCTGAGTAACATTTAGTCTTTGTTTCATTGCAATCGCTTCACTCTATCAAAAGATATGTGCATTTAAAGTTTTCAAGAAGTTTACGCAAAAACATTGAAAACTTAGGTAGCATAACTCCATCTATTGAGAACAAATAGTACTAACGCATTTGTTTGATAGACTGTGTCCGAACTTCGAACGGTACAATTTAATTACGCGTGGATTTCGGTTACCGCTGCAAAACTAAAATAGAATATAGCCTATGTTGGAATAAAAAAAAAGTAATTTATAGCTATTGAAACAATCTTGCTCAATAAATAGTTTATTTGGATAAGGATTAGTATTTGACTATAACATAGGCTAATAATTTTAATTACTTTTATTCTATGGAAAAGTGGTTATAATGGCTAAAATATAAATGTTTGGTTTATACTATCGCGGACTTTTTTGTAGGTATTATTGAGTTCTACAACTTTTCTATAGAATTCAACCATACATCTCTAACCATTTAGGCAGCGTTCGCGAGAATTGTCAACGTACGGCAGTTTTTTCGTCGACTTACTCCACAATTTTCACTACCACGAAAAATCCTATATATTTTCCGGGATAAAATATAGCCTATACGGATTCGGAAAATTCCCTCTAAGTAATGGTAAAAGAAATTTTGAAATCGGTCCAGTAGTTTTTGAGCCTATTCAATACAAACATACAAAAATACAAAGGTTTCCTTTTTATAATATTAGTATACGCTGTGCATTTTCTGAAACGCGGTATTAAGATTTTCGGCCAAAGAATTATTCTATCATGATGAGTTAGTTTTGTTAGGTGTTTTCTAGAGCGTTTTGAGTATAAAATTTTCGTAGATTATTGCTAATATTGATATTGATATTGATTGATGATTGATATTGATGATACGGTGATAGTTAAAAGATATTGAATTGAATGATTATAGGATTGTTTAAAGAATTTCTTTGTTGTTATAATTATAATAATTTATTTAGGTTTACGGTAATAAAAGGAGTCGTAATTACTAAATTAGTAATTTACTAACTACTAATTGTAATTAGTTAGTAATTGATGGTAAATTGCAAACGGTAATTAAAATTTAATTCATGTTTAAGTCACTTTAAGTACGATATGTTATAGTATTGACTATCGAATTAATAATTGATATAACTCATTTAAGTAGGTCTTTAAATTTTTTTATTAAATTGACATTCAAATAGTTTGAACTAAATTGTTTTTGTTTTGTTGTACGAAAGAAAAGTACATTTTTTTTTGTTATTTTTAAGGTGTTCATTTTAATTGTTGTAACAGTTTTAAATTTATTTGTTTCAATATTTTCTGCCTTCATAAAATGCCTTCTAGAAAGAAGTCCAACCTTTCGCAAAGTAGCCGAGATGCTAAAAGGATGAGGCTAAGTAGGTCTCTAGAATCGGAGGAAGATCGTGAAGTGAGGCTAAATGCAATCCGAGCTAACCACATCAGAACTCTTGCATCCGAAACGCCTACCCAGCGGGAATCTAGGCTTTGCATACAACGTGCTCTTACAGCGACTTCTCGCTCTCAAGAGAGCACCGAGGAACGTGAAGCGCGGTTATCGGCTGACCGAGAACGACACGCCCTCTCACTCGATTCAGAGACTTTTACTGAAATGGAGTCACGTTTAAGTTTACAAAGAATCCTAACAGCGAATTTGCGCTCCCACGAGAGTATTGAGGAACGCGAAGCGCGGTTATCAGCTGACAGAGAGCGTCACGCCCTCTCACGTGAGTCTGAGACTTTCACCCAAAGGGTGTCGCGTTTAAGTTCTCAAAGTGTCCTGACAGCGACTTTGCGCTCCCACGAGAATACCGAGGAACGCGAAGCGCGGTTGTCAGCTGACCGAGAGCGTCACGCGCTCTCACGTGAGTCTGAGATTTTCACCGAGAGGGAGTCGCGCTTAAGTATCCAAAGAACCCTGACAGCGACTTTGCGCTCCCAGGAGACCCCCGAGGAACGCGAAGAGCGATTATCGGCTGACCGAGAGCGTCACACACTCTCACGCGAATCTGAATCTCTTTTAGAGAGAGAACGTCGATTAGTCACAGCCAGAAATAACTATGTACGCGCCCAGATGGATGAAGCACATTATTTAACATCCGAAAGGGTAAGAATAAATGATATACGACGAGCAGAAACAGCAGAACAGCGTCAATCTCGCTTAGTAGCTGACCGGGCTCGGCACTACGTAAACAGAATTACAACAACTGAGGGTGATGAACCTCTTGAATATAATGGTGCAAACATTATTCTGCCTTGGGAAAATAAGGAAAAAGCAGGATTTACATATTCACCAAGAATTGACTACGCTTTCTACGCCTCTGTGGGTGGTATGTCAGAAATTTGCAATTTTTGTAATGCGTTAAAATGGAGGAAAGAGACAAATGGAATGTGCTGTTCAAGTGGAAAAGTTGTTGTTACAAATTTTCAAGATCCCCCAAATATAATTAAAACCCTTCTAAATGGCGACCACCCCCTGTCTAAACACTTTTTAGATAATATCCGTGCCTATAACAGCGCTTTTCAAATGACGTCATTTGGGGCAAAACAAATAACGGAGGGTCCCTTCATGCCAACCTTCAAAGTGCAAGGTCAGGTTTACCATCTCATCGGATCTTTATTGCCAAATAATGAGCCTAGATTTCTTCAAATTTATTTTGTGTCCGATTACACTGAACAACATAATATTAGAAGTCGCCATTTCCCCCAGCTTAACAGTATGCTTATATCTGAACTTCAAAACATGCTGCATCAAGTAAATCAATACGTGGAAAATTTCAAAGCTGCGTTGGAGTCCATTCCACAAGGAAGCAATGATTACAAAATAATCATCAGTGCAGATAGACGTCCTATTGGTGAACACCGCGGGAGACACAACGCACCAATCGCAGATGAAGTCGCAGTCGTTTTAGTCGATCAGGAATATGAGAAGCGTGACATTGTGTTACGCACTCGCGACGATCGCCTGCAACGCATTTTTGAGACTCATCGAGCTTACGATGCGCTGCAATATCCAATAATATATTGTTATGGTGAAGATGGGTATAATTTTGGATTGTACCAAGTGAACCCTACTACAAGGGTCACTAACTTTAATAAAAAAATATCGGCTCTGCAATATTATTCATACCTTTTGCAAATAAGGTGGAACTGTTTCGTTTATTTGCAACGATTTCGTGGTTTATTCAGTCAATTTATTGTGGATATGTACGCAAAAATAGAAACGGAACGTTTAGTGTACATTCGCACTAACCAGCGTCGTTTACGTGCTGAAGAATACGTGCATTTACGTGACGCAATGCAATCAGATAATAATGTCGAAAATTTGGGGCGGTTAGTCATCTTGCCTTCGAGTTTTACAGGCGGTCCGCGATATATGCATGAAAGAACGCAAGATGCCTTTTGCTACGTCCGTAAGTACGGCCGGCCGGACCTATTCATAACTTTCACAACTAATCCAAAGTGGATCGAAATTTGTCAGGAACTTCTCACAGGACAGGCGTCATATGACAGACATGACATTATTGCTAGAGTCTTTCATTTGAAACTTAAACTTATGATCGATCTTCTCACAAAATATAAAGTTTTCGGTACAGCTCTTTGTTTTATGTATAGTGTCGAGTGGCAAAAGCGTGGTTTACCCCACGCTCACATCCTCCTGTGGCTGGCAGAAAAAATCCGACCCGAAGCTATCGACAGTGTTATAAGTGCCGAGTTTCCAGATCATAGTGCAGATCCAATTTTGCATGACATCGTTAAAACACACATGGTTCACGGACCATGTGGCGTTTTAAATAGAGAATCACCATGCATGCAAGACAGTCGGTGTTCAAAAAGATACCCTAAGGCATTTACAGAACAAACTATATCGGGAGAAAATGGTTATCCGCTGTACCGGCGAAGATCACCTTCACAAGGTGGTTTTACAACTTCCATCAGGTTCCGTGGGCAAGAAATTGTATTAGACAATAGATGGGTGGTACCGTATTCACCAGTTTTGTCTAAAACATTTCAAGCTCACATTAACGTTGAAGTATGTAATAGCGTTCAATCTATAAAATACGTATGTAAATATATAAATAAAGGTAGTGATCAAGCCATGATATCGCTAGGAAACCATAATGAATATGACGAAGTCACAAGATACCAGGCCGGCCGTTACATAAGCTCCTCTGAGGCAGTTTGGCGTATTTTAAGTTTCCCAATACATGAAAGACATCCGCCGGTCATTCACCTCGACGTGCATCTTGAAGGTGGGCAGCGAGTGTACTTTCAGCCGGAAAATGTGGAAGAAAGGTTGGCCAACCCGAGACAAACCACCTTGCTTGCATTCTTTCGTCTTTGCGAAAGAGATCATTTCGCAAAGTCTCTTATGTATAATGAGGTACCATGTTATTATACTTACAATAAACAACAAGGTGTTTTTGTTCGTAGGAGACGTGGAACTGCTGTGGATGGCGAGCCTGGTATTTTTAAAGAGCATGTAATTGGACGGGTGTACACGATACACCCCAATAATTCGAGTGTTACTATTTACGCCTTCTTCTTCATACAGTACGCGGTCCTACATCTTTTGCAGAACTCCGTAAAGTAGACGATATTGAACACCCCACCTACAAGGCTGCGTGTCTCGCCCGCCATTTATTAGATGGAGATCAGCATTGGGATGATGCTCTAGCTGAGGCATGTGTAAGCGATAGTCCACATCGCTTGCGACATTTATTTGCCGTCTTATTGACCTTTTGCGGATTATCAGATGCTAGGCAGTTATGGCAAAAGTACCATGACAAGTTTGCTGAGGATTTTTTGAGACATGCTCAACTAAATACTGATGGAGAAATTCCTAATCAGGTACGTGAAATTTGTCACAACAGGTCCTTACTGGCTATTCAAGAAATCGTTATAAGTATAGGAGGAAATCCGGTCAGTCAATATGGTTTGCCTGCACCGACAGATGATGGGGAACGTATAAACAGGGAATACGCTTCAGAAATTAGTTACAATCCCGAGGAACTCGCACAAGTTTTACAAAGTGGCTTCGCAAATTTGACAGAAGAACAGCGCCAGACTTACGATAAAGTATGTAGCAGCGTAGATAACGCATCAGGTGAAATCCTGTTTATAGACGCACCAGGCGGAACGGGTAAAACTTTTCTTACCAAAATTATTTTGGCTCGAATACGAAACCAAAATAAAATTGCTCTTGCTGTCGCCTCTTCGGGGATAGCAGCCACATTATTACCAGGAGGAAGAACAGCACACACCATGTTCAAAATTCCTATAGACTTAGACAGTACGGAAAGTCCGGTTTGTAACGTGTCACGAAATAGCGATAAAGCAAAATTGTTACGTGATTGTTCTTTAATCATTTGGGATGAATGCACGATGGCAAATCGGAAAGCTGTAGAAGCTGTCGATAGAACTTTGCGGGATATAAGGCAGAATGATCGACCGATGGGTGGTGTTACAGTCCTTTTCTGTGGTGATTTTCGGCAAACACTCCCCATCATACCCCGAGGAACAAGAGCCGATGAAATTGCTGCCTGTCTAAAAAGTTCTATTTTGTGGCGCACTGTAACATCTGCCCACCTAAGTATAAATATGCGTGCACAGTTAGGAGGCTATGAAAATGCGCAGGAGTTCTCTAATTTACTATTAAAAATAGGTGATGGTACATACCCCGTACAAGAAGATGGAAAAATTATTTTGGTGCAGAATCTCTGTTGTTCTGTTACATCACAACAGGATCTTATTTCTTCTGTTTACGGAAATTCCACGGACATTGGAAATCAAGCTGGTTCTTGGCTATGCCAACGTGCTATTTTGACTCCCCGTAATGATCAAGCGGCAGCAATTAATTT
Organism: Apodemia mormo; assembly: GCA_036924255.1. Taxonomy (NCBI): domain Eukaryota; kingdom Metazoa; phylum Arthropoda; class Insecta; order Lepidoptera; family Riodinidae; genus Apodemia; species Apodemia mormo. The sequence goes on from JAUPFN010000006.1 coordinate 46,599,161, forward strand.
AAAAATATTGACACATGTTGCCGGAAATAGTATAGAATATACATCCATTAATACAGTTATTGAAGAAGAAGACGCCACGCACTATCCCGTGGAATTTTTAGATTCCCTTAACACACCTGGACTTCCAGCCCATAAAATAGTTTTGAAAATCGGTGTACCGATAATTCTTCTTAGAAATTTATGTCCTCCAAAACTTTGCAACGGCACTCGGCTCAAAATTACTAATCTGCAGCAAAACGTCATCGAAGCTGAAATTTTAACTGGTTGCGGTGCCGGTGAGATTGTTTTCATTCCCAGAATTCCTCTTATTCCCAATAATTTTCCTTTCTCCTTCAAGAGAGTGCAATTTCCTGTCAGTCTCTGTTATGCCATGACCATTAATAAAGCCCAGGGTCAGACATTATCCGTTGGTGGGGTTGACCTTAGTAGTGGTTGCTTTTCACATGGCCAGCTTTATGTGGCTCTTTCACGAGTCAATAACCCCAATAACCTTTTTGTATATGCTCCAGATGGGTCCACATATAACATTGTTTACAGAGAAGCACTTATATAATGATGAAAATGCCATTAAGTATGTAAAGTGTAAACTTCATTTGACGTCACTGAATTGACTACGCATTCTATGACGCTGTAAAAAATTAGCGTTAAATGGAGATAAGAATAACCAACATCATTTGTCTATTGTCAATTTATTTTCATCATTAAAATTAAGTAATTTTATGTTTTTGTTTGAAATTACGTAAACAATAAAAACATGATAGCTAATCTAAAAAAAATCCATACATATAATAAAATCGTAGGAAAGTCAAAACTGTAAAAAAAGAATACCTACTTGCGGCGTAATCTACAATATAGTTTTTAGAATATTTGTCCCTTGTCTGTATGTATGTCCGGGTTAAACTCAAAAAGTACTAAATGGATTTACATCAAAATTTGTATGAATATTACTAACAGGTCGGGTCAACATATATATATATATATATATATATATATATATATATATATATATATATATATATATATATATATATATATATATATATATATATATATATATATATATATATATATATATATATATATATAGGAGCGGAGTAAACGAAATCCGCGCGGACGGAGTCGCGGGCAACAGCTAGTTTTGATATTAAATAATATTACAAATGCGAAAGTGTGTATGTTTTTCACTCCTTCACACTGACGGTTCGATGAGTTTAGATGAAATTTGACATGTACCTAGTCAATGAGCGCGATTTTTTTTTTTCGAAATGAACTTAAGCATTTGGTTCACATGACCACGACTACCAATACTGTGAAACCGGGCGTTTATGAGCGTGATTAAAACATAAGGTTCCATTGTTAGCATAAGATTGACAAAAAAAATATTATTCACGAAAACGACATAAATAAAGGAAAACCGTAGAGAAACAATTAGTAACTGCAAAATGATAAGCAATCCAAAACATAAAATTATAAACATATTTTTTTGTCTTAAACAAGAAGGGTCTCCTGATGAAAAAAGACGATCATCGTCTAGACACCAAAGATGTTAATGGTGCGTTGCTATTGGGCGGGACGGTAATGGCACATGCATAGATTTACCGGTTACCTTACCCTCCAAACCGGAACACGACTGACACAAACATTGACGCTATTGTGGTAGGAAGAAGTAAGGCGGTACTATTTCCTGGCGAGGCGTTGCAAAACACTCTATCTTTTACCAACTGCCTGGCAGAAGGTCTGTTCTTCAAAAGGAGTCCGGACCAACACGAGGACCTTTACTGTCAGAGTAAAATATGATAGGTGTGTGATTTTTATCTTATTGCTCTGGAAAAAGGGTAATGTTATTGTTTTTTTTTTTGTTTTTACAATCATGACTTGTTTACAATGGGAAGACAAGCGCGGTCCCATTTAAAAAGGCAATTCCAGCGACTTTCCACAATCAAGGGAGCTTTACTTTTGAACTTTGAACATTGAAAAAGTCCTCCCGCCATTTGTTTCAGTCCACAATATTCTAAATTAAAGTCACGTTCTTTATAAAGCTCCCTTTGCAGATATTTTGTAAACAAACCAACGTTTATACGGTGGCGGCGGTGTTTGCTGCTTGATTGCTCCGTTAATGTTTTAAATGTTTTTAGGGATTATTATTTATTGTATTATTGGCATTTGTGATAACTCCTTGAATTTTAATTATTTGTGTTGATAAAGTACATAAAAAAATACAAGACGGTATTTGCGACGTGAAAAAAGAGAAAACCTTAAGAAAATGTATCTTCACGCCCGTATCCCGCCAGTTATCAGAGGTACAACCAGTGCACCCACGACTAGTCAAAGGTACTTAGTCCCACAATGTGATAGGCTTAGGCCTATCACAAACCGGGCACTTGCCCAATCGCGGACAACATTGTTTTTATCACAAAACTGCAAAAACACATTTTATGAATTGATCGATTCGAGAACCGAATTCGGGACCTCATGTGGTTAATACCGATACCGAACCACTAGACCACATAGTCGATCACTTAAAACCCAAAGTAATCGGTTATTTTCAATTATTTATACATTATACTTCGTTAAAACCGAAGTTTACTGAGATATTGAAGGTAGTTGTAGTCAAAAGATTCCCCATAGAACATAAGCCAAGATCATATTAATTTCTTTTCAAATGAGTGTAGGTCATAATTTATTTTTACAAATAGCTTCACCCTGCAGCCATAGCCTGCAACTTGCTGCATTAGAAGAGTTTTTGCTGAATTTCACGGGTACAACTTATTATTCCAAAATAAAAAGTATTCTATGTGTTACTCCTGGTCACCTGTTTGTTAAAATTCACCCAATTCGGTCAAACCGTTTTTGCGTGACTTGAGTAACAAAAATCCAAATATACTTCCAAGCTAGAAAGCCCATGTCAAAACAAAGTGACATTCTTTTATATATGAATTGAGTAATGTATTTTTTTAAAGTAGCTTCTATGGAACTTGGTACTTTTGCGTTCTCAGCTCTTTTCTTGGTGACAACGAACATGCGAACATTCCAAACACAATTTTTACTTAACTTACCACTTTATACATATAACTTTCCGTAGTTTTAAGTACTTTTGTAAAAGTTTTAGTAATGTAAATTGAAATAAATGGCAAAGTGCGTGTCGGGCTATGTAACCCCTACGCGTAATGTAGGGTTCCGAAGTTGGTCTTCACAATAATGCGGACTAAAAAGAAGGCTGTTATTGTTTCATACTATTAATTATCGTCAATGGCGAATGTACCCGCACCACAGGTTCACTCCATATAAAAACTTCCCCAAGTACATTTTGTAAGTTGGTCGTTTATTATTCAAAAACTTGTAAGGCTTTCTAAGCCGTGATAGGTCTCCTTTTAACTTCATTATATTTACTGATACCGTGAACTTTTTACAACCCTCAAAACCAACCGATTAGCTGGTAAAGGGCGGGGGAGGGGAGGAGATACTTGACTTTAACAAAAATTAGCACTTTAAACCTTAATAATTCACAAACGAGTCCCTTAATCGTTTTTTTCACAAGCTTAAAATATTCCCTAAAAGCCTATTCAACGATACCTCACACTATGGGGTACATGAGAAAAAAATAACATCTCCAATTTACATGTAAAGGAGATAGCCTAAAAATATTTTTTAATATTTTATATTACCACTATGTTGCCGTGACTAATATGTATATTCATGCCAAATTTAAAAAAAGTATCTTCACGCCCGTATCCCCGAGGGGTAGAGGTACAACAAGTGCACCCACGATTAGCCGAAGATACTTGGTCCCACAAATGTGATAGGTGGCAAACCTATCGCCAACCGGGCACTTTCCAATCCCGGGCAACTTTGTGTTTATCAGAAAATTGAAAAAATGTTTTTTTTTTTATGTGCCCGACTCAGCAATCGAACCCGAGACCTCATGTGGTCAACGCCAACGCTGGACCACTAGACCACAGAGGCCAAATTAAAGCTAATACTAACGATCAGATGATAGACTGCCGATGGATGGACGGACGGACATAGCGAAATTATAAGGGTTCCTAGTATACTTGGGAATCCTAAAAGCTAGAATGGTTCCTAGTTTACAGAACCCTAAAAAGGGTATTTGTTTTTTGTACACACCTCGTCATGACAAATTTAAGGTTTCTGAACTACCTAAAATATTTTAGATAACTTAATGAATAAGTCAGTGACAAATACAGCCGTTTTTCAATACTGGCAAGTTAATCAGTAAGCTTGAAGAGAGGATTATTACCTATATAAAAAAGTTTGAGTACGAAGGTCAAATAGTTTTTGGCTAATAGAGAGGTTGAAAGTAGGTCGACGTGGTTCGTGACACACTGACCGATGTGTCACCCCTTTATATATCGAACCTGCCGTATACATAACAGTGCCGCGTGCCAACATTACAAATCTATATAATTTCAATATTTATGGTAAGTAAATAAAAATAACTTGAATACAATACTTCAATGTTTCCACGTGTTATAAGGATTACGAATTGATTTTATTGTTTAATCTATACTATTTACATATAATAAAATCGTAGGAAAGTCAAAACTGTACATTGAATATTTTTTAAAAAGAATACTTGGGACGTGATCTACAATCGATACCGAAGCCAAAAATATAGTTTTTAGAATTTTTGTCTGTTTATCAGTATGTCTGTTTGTCTGTTTGTATGTATGTCCGGGGTAAACTCAAAAAGTGCTGCATGGATTTACTTCAAATTTTGCATGAATATTACTAACAGGTCGGGTCAACATATAGGCTACATATTATCACGCTACCACCTAAGGGGGAGGAGCTGTGCAAAATAAACGAAGTCCGCGCGGACGAAGTCGCTGGCAACAGCTAGTCTACATATAAAATATCAGCACACTTTTATCCTAGAAGAAGTAAATGGAAATGCGACTCGTCTTGCCATTATTCGATTAGCCAACGTTTTTAAGTTTCATGATGTGACAGACGGCCAAACTATGCAAGAACTGAGGAATTCCCCATGGTAATAGATTTTTACACTTTCAATCGTTGGTAATCCCCATGGTACCTAATCCTTTTTAAAAATACACCATCTCTCTTTCTACCAAGCAGTTCGTAAAAAATCATACGACTGGCCAAACAAATCATTTCATTGTGACTACGACATATCGATGTAATTTTGTGTTGTTTACCTTAAAATGTTTCACAAATAACACTGTACTTCATGGACGTGTAGTGATGTACTACACACAAGGATTACTATAGGAGCTATAGCGATAAACGTAACACGATAACAGACCCGTTTTTTTTTACAAAATGTAAGAAACTAAACTACTTTACTACACAACTTTACTACTTTACTAATTATGTACAAATTTATGAACTATAATATTATATTATATATAAGTATAATATTATATTTCATTACAAGATGTTACACGTATAAATTCTTGATTGATAATGCCGACTTTTTTAAAATTTTCGGAGCTGTTGTAAAATAAGTAGGTATAAGTAGGTACTCGACAATGAAACGAAATAATTAAAACGACAGGTAATCTTTATTTATTTATTTTAATCAAAATCTGATGAATCGTCACTGTCACTCGATGAGCTCTCCCCAACATTTATTATAAGTTCCTGTTCTTGTATATTGTCGAATGCGGCATGAATTTCCCACTCCGACGCTATAATGTTTTGGGTTCTTTTCATAACTTTTTCCCAGTTTTCGGCAGTTACTTCCGCACAAGTATTTTTTAATAAATTTGACATCTTGTTTTCCGTAAAAGGGGGATGGGTATTGTGTCGAGCGGCGTGTCCTTTGATTTGTGCACATATTAGTTCTATATCATTGTACTGGCAATGATACGGTGGAAGTCGAAGAACTCAATGACCACATTCGGCAGCTATTTCGTCGATAACATGTCTTTTAGACAGGCTTTTTTCGATTTTAAAATATTCACTAGTTCTACTTTTAATAAAGTACTGTAAAAGCTAGCCGGGCGACTCCACCAATTGTAAAGCCTTTTGCCCGGAAGATTTACTTTATTTGCTTGGCTGCTTGAGGTACCCGAAGACCGTCGGGTTTTAGTATTATATTTTAGAATAATACCACTTATTTTCTGAACTTCATTTATTTTGGGGCATATGTCTTTATCCGTCAAGATTATTTCGATCACTTATATTTTTTTACACATTCCATATAAAAACTAGACAGTGCTCTACGTTTAAAGGCAGACAAAGCTGCCAGTATGCATGTAATACCATAAAGGTATTATAGTACTATCCATATTTTCGCCATGACGTTGGAGCAAGTCAATTATCACTTGTTTTTTATGTTGACCTGCGTCGGCATTTTATCAATATGTCTGGAGTGACATGTGAATTATGGACGGTTCTTCCAGAGATTGCACCATTTCTTTAAACCATCCTTCGTGAATCTTCACGTTCATTTCTTCGTGATAGTCCACTAATTTCTTGGATTAAAATGGCAGTTAAGCATCTGACACGAATCCACATATAGACTTTGTATGGCATATGATAAGACGTTCACCTTTTCCTATTGGCACTGAATTGATGGAAGCGGTGGTGTCGTCAGTCCAGTTCTTTGATACTGTGTGGTTTGCATTTAACCAAGTCTCGTCATTAAAAATAACATTTGACCAATCTGATATATTTTTGGCTTCGTTCAAAAATTCGCAGCGAGTCATAGCAACATCGTGACGCTCCATCAATGTTTTACGTTTGTCCGATTTTTTATAAGAAAATCCATTTTTTTTCAAAACCCAGCTTATACATATATATGACGGCGAATAGCATCAGCGTCGAAATCGTCAGCCGATATCACACGACGTGGTTGGCGTTTTTGCATCTGCGTACGAAGCTTATTTCCCTGCATGCCGTTTGCACCTTAAGCTTAGGTAGTCATTTTTGAAACAGTAGGTCCACTTATTTCTAATGCGACCGCAACACGCTCTCGCACTTGCGATAGTGGTAAAATCGGGCCACCATTTTGATACTCTGCTTGAAAGTAATTACGAACCTTGATCACCAGTTCTCTCGCCTGCCTTTTAGAACAGAACTTTTCGGCATTTTGATATTTGACAGCTGGGCAGCAATCAACAATTGAGTTCACCGCATTTTTCTATCGCAATAACGTCAACACTTGACACTGTCGTGTTCTAGTTTAGAGGGTAAGGTAGCCAGTAAACTCGTTTATGAGTAACACGTGCTTGCTTTAGGGATTACGACGTACATAACAAAACAACATACAATTGATGTTAATGACGATGGTTGTCTGTTCCCGTCAGAGGAGTTATCTGCTTATTTTCTATTTTATGACAAAAATCATATTGTATGTCGGGCAAGTTATGGTTTATGGAAAATACAGATATAGTGATTCATGTTATGTTTTTATGTAAAATATGTTTTTACTAGAAATACAGATGTTACAAATAAACATAAAAAGCAAAACTAAATTTAAAAAGGAAATTTCGTGCAAGCCACCACAGCGGTTTCCAAAATGTACAAGAATTGCTCATTTAAGTATATCACACGAGTAATTATTCTTGTATATTCAAATTATCTCAAGTAGGTATACAGACATCGAACAATTACAATTTTACTATATGTATAGATCTCAATTACCTTTTTTTGTCGCAGTTTGATGGCAAGCTTGAGCCGAGACAAGCGCATTCGCTCCGGCGCTCCCGGCTCTATCAGGGGCGCCTGCGGAGAGCCCTTCTCATGGTTCAGCAACACTTGCAGCTCGTGCGAAGTACGCGTGTGGTCCAGCAACGCCGTGGCAAACTCCTGACATTGCACCCGCAACTCCTGGTATTCCGTTTTAAATTCGTGTTCGAGCGCGGATAGGCGCCGGAGTTCCCAGGACAGCTCGAACGCGGTGAGGATCGGGTCTTTGGAAGAGAGCGCGATGAGGGAGGGCGAGGCGAGCGCGCGGTAGGCGTTGATGCGGGAGCGCGAGTGCCGCAGCGAGTCCTCGGAGCGCGAGCGCACGCAGTCGTCGCAGCCGCAGCGCACGTCGTGCGGCACCGGCAGGTTGGCGCCGCGGTCCAGCAGCAGCTTGATGATCTCGTAGCTGTCGCGGTGCGCCGCCAGGATCAGCGGCGTGATGTCCGACGTGAACGTCGCCGTCTCCGGCGGCAGAGCCTCCCAACTCTGCTCATATAAACAACGGAATTTATGTAGCATTGCAACAATTATCCTTAAACACGTATACTGTTGTTATGGTGCTGTGTTCAGTTTCCCCGTGTTGATCCGGCCCTATTTCGAAAAGTTCTGCTAGGCATCTCGTAAAACATGAGAGAAGGCTATACGTGTCACTACTGACTACTAACTACGTGGTAGAGTTCTGCAAACGTCTCGACTGGGTGTTGGTACCAGCGCCTTACTTATTCCTGTCACAATAGCGTCAATGCATGTTGCTATCGATTTCCGGTTTAGGGGAGGGATAGTCGGTAAACTTATGCATTCGACACTCCATCTCTACCACACGGATAGCAATGCAGCATAATCGTCTGTGTCCATAGGCGTTGGTCATCTCTTTCCATCAAAAACACCAATGGCTTGTTAATGTGAAATACTTTTCCTTTCGTTTTCCTGCAATCTATGCGAGTGATATAGTGAAATGCAACGGAAGTGTAAGACAGGAAGCCGAGGAAACGCGCTGTTTGAATTGACCAATGAGCGTGCGCTTTTTGAATGGACCAATGAGCGCGTGCGGTAGCTATCCGACACATTCCGATGTTAAGCATCACATGCGACTATTGTAAGTCTACGTCCGCACAGACAGGAGACTTGTTTAGTGCCTGGAGTCCAGGGAATTACCTAGCGAATAGCTCAGTAAAACAAACGTTCTAAAATGTTTGTGAGCGGCCGCACTGCGCGCTTGGGGCCTAGGTAATATTGCTTAGCGAGCCATCAAAGTAAGCAACCGTGTTGGTTTTTTGACACAAGGCTCGAGGCACTAGGCGCTAACCAAGCCGCCTACGCGCCTTTTTATGCGGACGTAGTCCAAGGCTTGCTTGTTTTTTGTTGACCTATGATAAAAAGAAGATTCTTAAGGAAACCTATTACCAGCCACATGACTGTGTCGTTTGAAATTCGTAAATATCTTAAAACGTTAGTTTTATGGCCGCTAGAGCTAAAAATAACAATCAGTACATAGTATAAAACAAAGTCGCTTTCTCTGTCTGTCCCTATGTCCCTATGTATGCTTAAATCTTTAAAACTACGCAACGGATTTAGATGCGGTTTTTTAAAATAGATGGATTGATTCTTAAGGAAGGTTTTAATATATAAACCCTTCCGATATTCTTACGGAAAAAAAGCTACGCGGGTGAAACCGCGGGCAGATCGCCAGTATAATATGTAATAAAGTTAAAAATAAAAGGCGGTTGTCATTTAAAATGTCGACGGGTCATACGTCAGGTTTATGTGCGCGTCCTCAATACACGGTTTCCGAAAGAACCGCGACCGACACAGCAGCGCGCGAATACTAAATGAGACGACGATTAAAACATCCATTGTACTAAAGAAGATATTTTTTAGACATATTCGTGCTAAATGTTGTACAGATATCGCCTGCACATATCAAAACGCCCATAAAACGTTAGCATTAGCTTTGTAAGCTCGCAAGACTACGCGTGGTTAAGATTATTTTCGTGGCCTACAATGGTTCTATTCTATAACGTCGTGACTACTAGGTGGTAGAGTTTTGTAATGTCGAACCCGAGTATGGTGGTCCTATTTCTGCGGCAATAGCGATTAGCGATAAGCTTTAACGCTATTGCCACTGTCGTGTTCCAGCTTGGATTACCATCCCGCTATACGGATAGCAACGCAACATAACATACCGCCCCGTTGGAGCCTAACTACGCAATTGACGGGACTCGGGTTCGATCCCCGACGGGGACAAGCATTTGTGTGATGAGCATGTTTGTATTTCCGGGTTTGGGTGTTTATTTAATACATTCCAGTATTTATATATGTATTTCTATATATTAGTATCGTGGACTAACATCTATAACACAGCAAATAATTTGCTTACTTTGGGGTTAGATTAGTAAGAGTAATTTGTCCCGTGAATATTTTAATTTAATTTAATTAGGTAACGTCTTTGGTGTCTGCAGGCGATGGTTATCTCTTTCCATCATTGTAACTATCCGCTTATTTGTTATCCCATGATAGTAAGTGCCTGTAAAGGATCATTTGAATAAGAATATTTTGACTTTGATATAAAACAAGACTTAACAGAGCCCTGGATACTAAATAAAGCATTGGTTTATTTTTGTAAATCCCTATTTTATTAACCTATCAGCACGGCGGTTCGTTTGCGAGGCAGGCAGAGTAAATCAAACGTCAATAGACGCTGAAATTCACCATGATTCACCAGTTTATCGCCTTGCTAAACGGGTAGAAATATCTGTTGTCGCATTAGGCAACTGTAACGTCTACCATTTGTTGTAAAGCTGTAATCTTGATTACTGTGCAGTCATTTGTATTTATAATATTCAAGTGGCGAAGATATTGCAAAGGTATTTCCTTAGCATAAATAATACTCGTGATTATATCCAGAGACGTAAACCGTACCTGATAGCCATCTCAGACAAATATTACATTAAGGAGAGAGCTTAGTGGAAGATTCTTGCATTAATTCTGTAAATAACATAATTCTTTTTTAGGCTAGTACTTGAGGATATTTTGAAGGACACAGTAACAACCACAATCCAGAAAGAGATTGATTTAATTAACAAATATCAGTACGTCAAAAACAGACGACAAAGCAAGAGAATCTGTTTGGATTCAATTGTTTTTTAGATCTAGTAATTTCTAATAAAAAAGTTGAGAAATGTCGTAGAGTATCCGGTCGGGACATAGTACATGTACCTACCTATATATGAGTAACATGCATAATGTTGTTATTTTTGGCTAGCAATATTTCCTGTTATTACTAGTTGTCTGGAAGAAATCGCTCTGCTGTATCCCCGTTATGTACAGATTATTATTGACGGCTAGGCGCTTAACCAGCACCCTTGAGTGTACCCGATGATCCTCACTGATTTCTAGGGCAGTGCGGGTCGAATGCGAGCGAGAGAACACTTGCTGGAATTCTTTCATTCAAATGTTGTGCGAAAATAAAAGTTCCTTTTTTAAAATAGGCCTCGAGCTTTTCATTATAAAAGTTCCTTACCGATAGGACTGTCTATTTCTACGTTAATTTTAATAGTTTTATGTAATGGTATAAAACATAGCATGTAATAAAAATAATACATAATAATAACCAAATTCTATTACGTCACGCACGGCACGATAAACATATTTCTTTTTCTTGTGTCTGGATTTTGTTATAAGTTAGCAAACGAGCTGTTGATTATTCTGATGGAAAGAGACAATTGCCGCCTATAGATTACTGTGATATATATCAGAGATATTTATGGTGCGTTGCGATCTGTGTGGCAGGAATGAAATTCCTATGGCACAAGTTTACCGATTACGGTACCCTACATACCGGAACACGACAGTGACAAACGCCGACGTTTTTGCGGCAGGAATAGGTAAGGCAATGATATCAACTCGGGCGAGATGTTGCTGAATTCTACCAGTTAGTAATCACGGTGTAAGTGACACACATAAGCCTTTTAAGAGACGAACAGTAAGGCAGTTAGTATATTCTTCAAAAGATCTATTCTTCGAATTAAAACCGATATATGCAGTACAGTTATGCACAGCTGTAAAACACTATAGCAAGACTGTGTAGGTACCTCTCATACGTCAAACGAGTGATAAATGATAATAGTAATAATAATCATGCTGGACAAATTACACAAATTGATCTAATCCCAAACTAAGCAAATTATTTATTTGTGATATGATATGATTAAACTAGCTGCAGCGTGCAGCCCGCTGCATTATGAGTTTTTGGTGAATCCCGCGGGATCACCTAATTTTTCCGGGATAAAAAGTAGCCTATGTGCTATTCCAGGTCATTATTTACCCGTGTGCCAAATTTCATTCAAATCCCTTCAGTAGTTTTTGCGTGACTGAGTAACAAACATCCATCCAAACATCCAAACTTTCGCATTTATAATATTAAAATAGATAATATAGATAATGTTACACACATAATAAACACCGAAATACAGAAATACAAACATCTATGCTCATCACACAGATGTTTGTCCCTGTCGGAACCAGAGTCTATCGATTCGCAGCTAGGTTCGCTAACCACTCGGTCAACGGGGCGGTTCAAAGAATAAATAATTCCATTAAAATATAATAAATATTATCTTTGCAACCCGCGCTACGAATAACCATCAATATTTTACTACAACGAAACACAATCGGTATTAGTTGGATTTGAACCTTCAAATTATTTATTCATCTTTGGTTTCCATAATTCGAGCTAATGTCGCTCCTCCTTATCTTTTATCTTATCTATGACGTTGAATACAGTGTCCGCAAGTGAAATATTTCTATGTATATATGCATATTAAGTATATTATACATATTATATACATAGTTAAATAGTAGCTAGGCTATTCTGCCTAGACTAGTAGTACTGGCTAACAACTAGAATGTCCAGTAGGTCGCGGATCTATTGGTAAACCTATGCGGCTCCGTTCATTATGTACCAGGTTTGATCCTCAGAGTCGAACCAAAGTGTAATCAAGGCTTTTTCCGAGGTATCTATCTTTGAAAATGTAAATCTCAGTAGCAGCTTGGTGTTTAGGAGGTATGTTGACACACGGAGTGCTTACTGATTTTGACCCCTGGAATAGGATACCTTTTATCTCGGAAAAACTTATTGTTTCCGCGGAATTCGTTTATAAAAGTATCTTCACGCCCACATCCCGCAAAAAATAGGCAGAGGTAAACAAGTGCTATTCCCCGTGTTAGTCCCGGGCTCCTTTGAAGAATAGACCAACTGCCGTTCTGCTAGGCAGGTCGTAAAAGCCGACCGATTGGCTATACGAGTCACTACCATCGTGGCTACTAGGTGGTAGAGTTCAGTATTGGTTTGCCTGGATTTGATACCACCGCCTGACCTATTCCTGTCGCAACAGCGTCAGTGCTAGTCACTTTCGTGTTCAAATTTGGAGGGTAAGGTAACCGATAAACTTATGCATGTGGCATTAGACCTCGCCACAAGATAGCAACGCTCCAATAACATCTTTGGTGTGTATAGGCGATGGTTGACTCTTTCCGTTGAGAGACCTATCTGCTTGTTTGCCGTCTTATAACATAAAAAATTACATCCACGATTAGCCGAAGATACCTAGTCCCATAATGTGATAGGTGGCAAGCCTATCGCCAACCGGGCACTTATCCAATCCCGGACAACGTTGTTTTTATCAGAAAACTAAAAAACACACATTTTTAATTACCCGACTCAGGAATTGAAGGAATTGAAGAACTCAAGCGGGCAACATCGATATCGGACCACTAGACTACAGAAGCGACAAAATTATTTATATTGCAGTGAAATGTGGGATATAGCTAGTAAGCTCACCATTGCAGGCGAAAATCACATGTGTGGAGTAACAGTGATGGTGATGGACACGATGGAATGATTAATACAAATAATTAATACAAATAAAGTCCGCGGAAATTAGCAAAATAACTAGTTTTCTCCGTCTGAACAATGGATTTCTGCAAAGTAACCCCTGAATCTATAAAATATCTTAATACAAGACGTAATGATGGGAGAACACTGCTCAAGTAACGGGAACCCATACAATGCCTTGGCTATTATAACTCGCGCTCAGCAAAATTGGTGCAAGCGCTATTGATTTCCGCAAATCAACTTCCGATTCTAAAAATACGACTAAAATAAATTCACCATCGCCTCGACACAATAAAGCTAAATTAGTTCGTAGTCGTACATTCTGTCTCGCTCCACTTCTACCGTAATGATCCTGTTACACATATATTTTCAGCTGATTACTTATTATAAAAACACATTATATAACTTTATATTAAACAATTATTTAGTTAAAACGCTGAAAAAAAACGGATACGCTTGTTTCTTCGTGAAGAGCCATGTGCGATTTCCTAAGGTGGGATTAATCGATACAGAAAATCAAGTTCACCACTAATTACTATAGATTTAGATAGTTAGCTATTATATTTGCCGGTAAGTGTTGCCATGGGATCACCAATATCTGTTACTGTTTATTATTTGCAATACCTGAGACGGGCACCTGTGTTACTACATGCTAGTTCTAATATATTTTTGAAAACCTAGGATTTTAAACTAATATAGGAAGTGGGTTGGGGCCCATAGTTTACCTACTTGAAGTTACTACGTTGCGACAACTAGTTATCTATTGTACATTACGACACAGTCACACACTGTGGCACTAAATAAATTGATATTAACGTAAAAATATAATAAAAAGGAACATCGTTGCGTGCTCCCTCCGTCTGTCATTTACATTTACGTTAAGTGTATGAAGGTGACCTTTCTTTCCCTTTGTGTACTTTTCGATTAAGCAATAACAAATTGCGCAAACTTAACCTGAGTATGTATTCGCCTCTAGCACGCGTCAATACTACGTTTTATCCCGTAGAAAACGTGACCGCGGCTTGTTTATTTATACAGTTTCAGTAATATAAGCGATATTTAACGAATGTTAATATATACAATAAAATATTTAAACTTACGTGAAGTTCTCCAGGTTTCCTTGTCCTTTCCTCATGATCCAATAGAGCCTCCACAGCCTCGACGAACTCCTCGGAGATAGCATGTAAAAGTGCATCTCGAGTCTCGACGCCGAACTCCAAGAGGAGTTCGACCATTTCGAGGTTCTCGTTGTCGATGGCCATGAGCAGAGCGCTGCGTCCGAGCGGGTCGACGCAGTCCACGTTAATGTGGCCGGTGTCTCGGGCGCGCTGCAGCACCCGCCGGGTGCCCGCCACGTCGCCCCGCTCCACGCCCAACAGGTACTTCTTCTCCTCCAGCGAGAGCACTGCCATCTCTTGATGTGGACGCACCACATTTTCCTCTTCTGTCATACCATGTATACTATGACGCTATCAACAAATAACTTCATTAACAAGGTGATGATCTACCTATCTTTATGATAAGGTTAATATTATGTATGTGAATTGATGGTTTATATGAATATCGTTAAAAATGTGTAGGAACTACATGGTTTATATTACATATGGTATGGGGATGAAAGAAAGCACATTTGTACTGCGTCGATCTCGAGCAAATGGCACAGGAGTGTGAAGATGTCAACGTCGTCCTGACAGTGCGTCGGCTAACGTGATGTGACGGAACATTAGCACACATTATAGCAGTGAAATTCGAGAGCCGCTTGCACAGGGAAATTGACTTCCTGTAAATGTCGGACTCGAGATACTGGACTAGACGTACTGTCAATAATATCGTTGCATGCCAAACTTTATTATGTAAATATATTATATTATATGTATTGGGATTTATAAATATATTACACGCTAATATTTCGATACAAATGTTAAAAGTTTGCTGACGTGAAGATATTATAAGAGTTTGTCTCTCAAAGAATTATGTTAATGCCTTTGATATTGTCACTGTGACAAGTTTATTTATTTACTTTCACATCAAGTATTATAGGATTCTTCCTGGCGAAATTACTCGGAAATAAGTATTGTTTTTGTTAAGTAAGGCAATAAATAGTTTTAATGTAATTTTTTAATTAAAGAAATTCATATTGATAACAATAATATAGTAGTTTGTATTTGAGAACCTGATGTATGTTCGTGAAAATATTTGCTCACTCGTGATATCCATAAGAAAGAAGAAACAGGCTCAGATAAAACCCCCTAAAACAAAGGGGATAAAAAACCCCTTGTTAATCGGAGGGAACAGAAAGAATCTTGCTATATATGTATCTCGTCTCCCCTGAGCAACCAACTCTTTGTCAGGCAATATTTAAGCTTTTACCCGGTCCCGTCCCCGGATAAATATAAACTACTTCAAATTATCTAGACGATAAAATAAAAGTGTTTCTCTTACCAATTTCACATATTGGTATATTACATACATATCGTCACGCCAGATCGCTTACGGAGTAGGTAGAGAGAACCAAGTGCCATACGTCACAATCCTTGCAGATTTGTTTCGCGTCCTCCACATTCATTACTCCCTTCATACAAACACGCCGGTTGCGAAGACTCTTGACACCACCTTCGGACAGTACTCGATTAATCTGTAAGGATACGTCAGTCTCGGTCTTCCCCGGTACCTCCTTCCATCCTTCCGCATTCGCATTGTATATCTGTTTTGTTAACCTTTCATCTACCATTCTTTCTACATGCCCGAACCAACGGAGCGTGCCCTTTCTCATCTTTACACCGACACTTTCTTTCAAGCCTCTCTCTCACTTCAACATTGGTCATTGGTTACAGTAATATTCAACATTGACTATAGTAATATTTTACGAAAATTATATATGTAATAAATGTCTATATGTATTAATACGTGAAGAAAAATCTTTGGAACCCTTTTTAAGACAGTTGCGCGAACGGTGGAGTGTGAAACTTGGTGACGTTAAAGTTTACATAGCGGAGGACTGCAGTAACCTAATATTTTTAAATGAAATGCATTAGAAATACATTAAATTAATAAAAATAAACATCACCCCCATGTTGGTGCCGGGCTCCTTTGAAGAATAGGTCAACCGTTCTGCCAGGCAGGTCGTAAAAGACGACCGATTGGATATACGAGTCACTGCCATCGTGGCTACTAGATGGTAGAGTTCTACATTGTCTCGCCTGGGTCTGGTACCACCGCCTTATCTATTTCTGCCGCAATAGCATCAGTGCTTGTCACTGTCGTCTTCTGGTTTGGACGGTGAGGTAAGCGGTAAACTTATGGATGTGGCGTTAGACTTTACCACAAGATAGTAACCTTTGTTGTCTATAGGCGATGGTTGACTCTTTTCATCAGGAGACCTATCTACTCGTTTGCTATCTAATGATATAAAAAAATTCACACGCACCACATTCATGTAACACGCATGACAATATACAAACATTTACATTAATTAATTTCTTTACAGCTAAAGTCTTTTGTCAAACTTAAAAGCGATTTCGGCAACAGGCGATCGCTAGATTGAATAAAATGTTATGAAAATGTGTAAAACTACAAGAACCTGACAAGTATGTCCAGTCGGATCTTCTACGTGTGTGGCCGGGTCTACTGCCGGGGATAGAGATGCCTGACAGGAGAAGGATTTTGAATCTTTTTTTTTCATTTCTCATGGTTTAATTTTAAAAAACATGTATCGAACCATATAAGCCGCAGCCTCTTTCTCATTAATTCGATAAGTCCACACCATTTTGACTTATTTCATTTAATGGATGTTGAATGAATAATACATCCATGAGAAACTATAATTTAATTGAGTTAATTTTATGATTTAAATTATGATTTCTCGAGGGTTTAAGTTAAAAAAAAGTATCATGACGCCTGGATCCCTGTTACAGAGTAGGCAGAGTAAATTCAACTCTGTATAGACTTTTTAGTTCACCACGATTCACCGGTATGTCAGTTGGCAAGACGAGTGGTGGTCCTTATCGCTGCATTTCACCAACCTGGTAACACGATTATCGACTTTTGTTTAAATGATGACCTGGCAGATGAGCAAACGGGCCGCCTGATGGGAAGCGGTCACCGATGCCCATTGACATCCACAGCATAAGAGGAGATGCGGTGCCGACTCTTAAGAAATTAATGAATCCGGATCTTAAAAGATCCAATGTTATACTTCTCAGGAAATATAGACTTAGGGAATTCATTCCATAATTTGGTGGTTTAAGCTAAAAAGTTCCGACTAAACCGTACAGTTGATGAGCACCGTAAGTCAATGTGTGGGTGGAGGTTCCGGTTTCGGCGGTCTTTCTCCATTATAAATGAAATAATTGAAATAAACGAAATGAACGAAATAAATGAAATAAAATTTATTGCTCAGAATACGGTTACAGCAAAAAATATGCAGTTATTAAAATTAAGAAGTACCACGCATTCTACCAAACGGCATGCAATTTTTATTAGGTAAATTATTTATAATAATTACTTGTACCTTGTTTCCATACTTATTTACTAAAAATACCATTTAACATTCTTAGTCTTAATATTCTGATTTAAATAATTTATATAAGTACATATTTAAGTCATTAGATTTTATTAACTTTTATAATAATCAAATATTCTATTATAATATCAAATGGCAATGGCAAAATTGTAATATTATACATATATAGCAATTTGAAAAAAATATATTTTTAATCCTAAATACTACATTATTATCTATATTGTTATTGTAACATGTCAATTTGAGGATTAAAAAAAATATATTTTTAAGATTAGGAGTAATAGTTACAAAAAGTATTATAAAAACATTCCTATAGGCTATAATGAGATTAAAATTAAGAATATTAGTATTACCACTAAGTCCAAATAAGAGGTTAACCAAAAAATCATTTACAGTATAAAACCCTTTCTTAATCAAAAATGAATGAACGTATTTCGGGTAGGTTCCCGCGACTCTGGAAATCCGGTAAACTTATTTTGCTGCGAAAGGAGGGACGTGAGGCTGACTCACCATCTGCGTATCGGCCCATAGTTCTAAATGAAACCGGTAAACTATTTGAACGAATCATCGCTAACCGCATAGTGGATCACATGGAGAGAGAGGGCCCTGACTTGGCCAATTGCCAGTTCGGATTTAAGCGACAGCGATCAACCATACACGCTGTACTTCGCGTTAAAACCCTTGCACAGGAGGCAGTTGCTAGAGGAGAAGTAGTACTGGCCGTGTCTCTCGACATACGCAATGCCTTCAACACCCTTCCTTGGGCAATGATAATGGAAGGACTACGGTTTCACAAGGTGCCTAACTATCTTTACCAGATCATAGGATCATATCTATCTGAGAGGACGATTGAGTACCCCGGTAGATCGGGTTGGCAGCACCGCATCATGGCTCGCGATGTCCCACAGGGGTCGGTCCTTGGACCGCTCCTGTGGAACATCGGCTATGACTGGGTGCTACGGGGAGCTAATCCTGAAGGTGTTGACGTCACCTGCTACGCTGATGACACCCTTGTCACCGCTAAGGGGAAAACCTTCTGCGAGCAGTAACTGCTACGAATGGCGTTAATCAAGTGGTGAGCTGGATTCGAAGGCTAGAACTGGAAGTCGCGCTGAACAAATCTGAGGTCCTGTGCTTTCATGCGCCTCGGAAAGCACCACCTGTAGGTTCCAGGCTATAGGCTCGGAGGAGTTAATCTTGAAATTCAACCGGCGATAAAATATCTTGGACTTACTCTGGATAGCAGATTAAACTTCCATGCCCATTTCAAAAAAATTATCAGGAATTTAAGACGGCAAAAGAGGTTTATAACTTTAACCGTAGATACTCAAATAAATTATTCATGCCGCCTTGTAAGACAACACTTTTTAATAAAAATTGTAGCCAAATGATAATAAAGATATACAATAAACTTCCAAAGTTACAAAAGTTTACCAAAGGATGATTTGACGATAAATCTTAATATTGATAATTTATCATAAATAATATAATATATAATATGTATGACGACAAATCTATTCTTATATAGAGTTTGAATATAATTTTTTAACTTATTTATTTTTTCAAATTTTTAACTTGTTACTGGAATCAATAAATCAATTATTAAAGTCACTTATGAAATTGTAATATTAAACTTCTTTATAATATATTTATGACGTATATTCTTTTTTTTTTTTAATTGAAATTGTTAATTTAAATCTAATTCATTTTGGTTCTCTTTTGACACATTCATTTTAATTTAATTTTAACTTATTTAATTTTTTTTTTATTATATATATATATAAAAGAAAGTCGTGTTAGTTACTCGACTTATAACTCAAGAACGGCTGAACCGATTTAGCTGAAAATTGGCAGGGAGGTAGCTTAGAGCCAGGAGAAGGACATAGGATATTTTAGAATTTTTTTCACGCGAACGAAGTCGCGGGCACAGCTAGTTTTTTATAAGTATTAAAATGCATTTTGTTTATTTTTAGAAAGTTATATGATAGGCTTAATATATTATTTATAATTTTGTAGAAAAATGTATAATGTGGATGTAGATGATGTAATAAGATTTTGCACGCCATTTATTTGGTAAAACAGGCTTAAGTTACTGTATTTAGAAATAACATCGCATGTATACCCTGATTTATGCAAAATAAATAAGTTTGAAGTTTGAAGTTCAAGTGTTTGTCGCCGAAGTTGCTGCGGACAGCAACATTTCTTAGCAGGCTGCTGCCTAATTTGAAAGGGCCGAACACCGCCTGTCGGCAGCTCTACGTAGGTATTGTGCGGTCGATTGCCCTTTATGGGGCCCCCGTCTGGGCTGAATCCTTGACAAGCCGAAATATCATCCTTCTACGTAGGCCGCAAAGATTGATGGCGATCAGGGTTGCCCGGGCATACCGCATTGTCGCCTATGATGCAGCGTGCGTATTAGCCAGAACTGTACCCTGGGACTTAGATGCAAGGGCCCTCTCGTCACTTTTCCATTGGCGAGAGGAAGTGCGAATGAACCGGGGCTTCATGCTGGCTCCCATCGAAATAGAGTTGCGAAAAAAGCGACTTCGGAGAGACAAGCAGGGGTATGGGCCAGGAGGCTGGCAAATGCCGAGTCGGGACTTCGGACCATTCGTGCTATTTTGCCGGTTTTTAATCAGTGGATGGAGAGACAGCATGGCTTTCTTTCTTTCCGTATGACACAGATCCTGACGGGGTATGGCTGTTTCGGAAGGTATCTGAGTCGAATCGGAGCGGAGCCAAATGCTGCTTGCCACCACTGCGTTGATGCGGAAGACTCTGCTGAGCACATCTTACAAGTGTGCTCAGCCTGGACAGAAGAGCGATGTGCGCTTCGCGCTATAATAGGTAACGATCTAAGTTTACCTGCCCTAGTACGTGGCATGGTAAACAACGAAGCAGCTTGAAGAGCGGTCCTAGGGTTCTGTGATACCGTAATGTCACAGAAGGAACGCGCTGAACGCGAACGCGAGTGGCAAAACCGCGCGCGCCCCTGGAATCGTCACAGGGGCGCACAAGCGCGATAATTGCGGCTTTGATTTTGGTGTTGCTAAGTGTGCAGGGCGGGGGCTCTGCGTACTCTGTTAGTGACCCGAGAAGACCGAAAATCATAGTTACTTAATACCTTGCAGAGTGTGATAAGAAGAACTACCATCATCTTCTGAGAAGAATGCGTATAGCAACTAAGCGCTAGTGGGAGCACTGTGTGAGTTCCTCTGGAGATCCCAGGTCTTCCACATATCGCCGAAGGTGGCCATCGTGGGGTTTTAGTCGGTATGAGTCCGACATCAGATTGGTACCCATGACGGGTGTCCCCACGTAAAAAAAAAATTTAAAGGACTAGTTTTATAATTTTGAAAATTCACATAAGTTGTTTTATTAAAATTTACTTTTAAGTTAGGTGTTAGCGTTAAGCCAGTCTCCTACTGATTTTAATGTATTATTGCACTCATCTTGTATTTTTAATTTATGACTTGTTACCACAACAGATATATCATCTGCATAAAGATAGCACTGTTGATTAATTACTTATACCTATTCTAGGTATAAATGACTTGCCTAATAATACCTAGTTATTTATACCTAGAATAAACAATAAAAGTCCTAAAATGCTCCCTTGCGGAACTCCGTAATTAACAACTTTGCATTGAGATTTATATTTTTTCATTGTAAAAGTTGAGTCTATTTAAACATATATCCCCTTCTTAGTATAAAACTCATAAAATAGTTGACGACTGGCTTAAATCACTTACATATGATGAAATAGAAAATCTAATTTTGTAACATTGTATCATAATTTTTATCATTATTATTTAAACACACACACACACACGTGCGCGTATACATTACACATACACCCACTTACCCACACACAAAAATGCTTACATCTCTTCGCATAATCTTTCCTTCAACTACCTATTTCTTTTTATTTTATCCTTAATATCTAGTAAAATTAACTTGTTTATTCTATGGAGAGGAGCATTGATGGCTGCGACTCAGTTATTTTACTTTTGTAGCCATCATTCAATTTTATTTCTTAATGTATATTTTTTCTGTTGGCAAAAATAAATATTATTATTTTGTGTGACATGTTTTATAAGATTGAAAGTTGCTAAGATATAAAGATTTATTTTTTTGGAACCCGTTTTGATCTTTATCTATTAAATTATATTTATCTAACTAATTGAGATCAAAGTAATTGGTCTGTAATTATTTAATATACTTTTTTCTCCGCCTTTATATATGGGTTTTACTACAGAGATTTTAAGTTTATCATGAAATATTCCTTGCTCAAATGATAGATTTATTAAATAAGTCATTACATTTAAAATATACGGAGATATAATTTTTAAAATAGTGGTCAATATTCCATTATATCCAGTAGACTGAGTGTTGTTAAGAGACTGTATAATTTTATATATTCTAATTATATGGGGTCAAAAAAATGCTCTGAAACTGTTGAGATATTGAACCCGAAGTAATAATTTTTTTGCATATCTCATTTTTTGGCAAGTTTATAAAGTAATTATTAAAAATTACGACAATTGATTGTGGATCACATATTACATTATTTTTTTTGACACAGATATTGGCTATATTGCAATATGGAATCTCTATTTGGGGAAACTCAGTTGACTTAATTAGGATTTTAGAATTCAAAAGAAATGTATACGGGCAATATGTAATATTAATCAATTACATTCATGTAAACCCCTATTTAAAACTCTTAAAATACTACGTTTACCTTGTCTTTACATACTGTCGGTATGCGTATTTGTAAAAAAACATCAACATTTGTTTAAAACAAATGCTCAAGTATTAGGGAACTCATATTTTAGAAACAGTGAGAAGCTACATGTGCCAAGCCAAAGACTAAATATTTATAAAAAAAATGCATATTGTATGGCAATTAATATATACAATCATATTCCTGATAGTCTAAAATTATTACCTATAAATAAATTTCGCAAAAAATTGTTTGAGTATCTTCACGCCCATATCCCCGAAGGGCTAGGCAGAGGTACAACAAGTGCACCCACGATTAGCCGAAGATACTTGGTCCCACAAATGTGATAGGTGGCAAGCCTATCGCCAACCGGGCACTTTCCAATCCCGGGCAACTTTGTGTTTCTCAGAAGATTGAAAAAACACTATTCTTATGTGCCCGATCCGGGAATCGAACCCGGGACCTCATGTGGTCAACGCCAACGCTGGACCACTAGACCACAGAGGTTGTTTACTGTTTGATTTACTGTTAAATAAAACATACTATGATATTAGAGAATTTTTAGCAGATAAGATTAAATGTTAAAAAACATAAATATAATCTTGTACAATTTACCTTAAAATTTAAGTGTAATAAAAACTGAATGGCAAATTTTGTAAAATGGTCATTTTTGTAAATTGTAAAATTTGGATTTGCATAAGATCATATTTTGTAAATTGTAAAAATAACTTTTGATGTGAAATAATTCTAGTAAATTGTAATACATACAATTGTAATACGTGAAATAGAAAAAAAGAAGCCCGCTGAGTTTCTTCCGCCGGATCTTCTGAGTGTGTGGCTGCGTTCCGATCCGGTAGTAATTATAAAGAAATCGACCTAAATTAAAATTTTTGCACGCCATATTATGGTAGAATATGATGGTAATTTAATTTATTTTAATAACTTGTGACACCCATATTCTCATTCATTTCATATACAATTTGGCTGGTTTACTTTTTGAGTGTCATAATTTTTAATGATGTCCCACGTGGCTTTATTTTTATTTTTAGTATTCATTAACTCCTATTTATTTATGTTTCTATGTGAATTTTCTATACACTTTTTTAACACCTTTGAGTATGTTATGTAATTATTTTTATCCACAAGGGTTTTTTTCGCATAGTATTTAAATCTTAAAAATCTTTTTGTACGACAGGACTTTCTCAAACCCTTTGTAATTCAATTAGATTTTTTTTATTTTTATTTAGCCTTGTAGAAAGAAAAGCAAAGATTATATAATAAAGTAAACACTCATGAAACTCACTAAATGCATCATTTACATTTTTACATAAAAATACCTCACTCCATGATAAACTTGATAAGTAATTACTGAATTTTAAAATATTTTCTTGGGAGATATCTCTACGGTTGACATACCAATGTTTGTAATGGCCATTTTGCCCCTTAATGTAAAATTAAAGTGTTTGTCATGTGTTGTGATCGGAAAGACTGAGTTCATGAGTGGACCCTACAGCTTCAGTAATGTTGCTTAAAAACAAGCAAGCTGTCTGTCTTGTTGGAACATTAATATGAAATACGATTTTTTATATGAGATAATTTTTTTTTAAATTAACAGAAAATCTAGAGATTTTTGTGTTTCTTTGAGAAGGTCAATGTTTAAAGTCTCCTGTTAGTATAATTTCTTTTTCGTTTTTGTAAATTCATGCCACATTAATTGTAGTTTATTAAAAAATATTTTTAAATTTGATGACGGTATCCTGTATACACAAATAATTAAACAGTCAAATATTTCAACACCACAACATTCAAAACTCTTTTCTAACGCAAATTTATTTAAATTTAAAACCTTAAAATTTATTTGATTTTTTATAAATATGCAAACTCCTCTCTTTTCTTGTTTCCTACTAAAATATGTAGCAAGGATGTAATTTTGTATAGTAAGTGAATTAACCCCTGATTGAGAGATAAATGTTTCACAAAGGCAAATTACATCAATGCTACTTATACTATTTTGTACTAAGTTTTCTAAAGTCACAATAAGTAAATCCCTTTTAGAAAGAAAGCCAGCAATATTTTGGTGAAATATATATGAAGTACAAGTGTTATGGTACACTTTTGTCACGAAAAACCTGTTTTTTTTTGTTTTTTGAGTATTGCTAGCTTGTTTTTTTGTTAATTCTTTTATTCTTCACAAATTAAAGTAATAGGGAATAGTGCCTTTTTTCTAATAATTAAAGCTTTTACCATCAAATGATTTTTTAAATCTTAGGAATTTATAATTATAGTCTGTACAGTCTATTAAAAAATTAATTTTCTTACATATTTCATAGTGACATTTATTAAGAATTATAAGTTTTCTGTACATTTAGGAAACTGCAGTTTGAGAACTGTTTACACACTAAAGTCGGTAGACCACACTCAGAGCACCAACATTACTTCTCAAATCTAGAGGCATCAGATGTTTGGTCAGATTGGAATTGAATCTCTGAATGCGGTCAATTGGAAGAACTTGATAACTGTGTGCGTCAGCCCATAAGTATAAGCAGTACTCTATATGGGGATGGACCTGAGCTTTATAAAGTAAAAGTCTTTAACCAGGTGTAAAGTAATGTTTCGCCCGATTAATCATACCGAGTTTCTTGGGCGCTAATTTGACCTTATCTTCCATATGACTACGAAACTGAACATCTGCGGAATATTTTATTCCAAGAATTGTAATGATCTGGCCGACAGTTAGGGGGATGTTCTGAAACTGGGACACCAAATCAAAAGGGTTCTTTGGTACTGAACACGCAAACTTGTGTCTAAAATCTATTTCTAGCGATAACCAGAACCGACGGCTTTACGTGCCACGTGTTCATCCGAGGCACGGGTGTGGTGAGATAAGATACCACTCGCCAGACTCCGAGCTGCTATTAAGATTTTGGATTTTCGAGAAAAACCTAAAAAAATCTCAATAACAATTATGACCGACTCGGAGATTGAACCCGGGATCTCATGATCAAAGCCAAATAAGCTAAACCCTAGACCACCAGGCAGTTAAGGAACTGCTTTTTAAATATTTTTTGGAGCGTACCACTATATCAGTGTATTTTTCATATCTTTTAATTCGCTAACATCAATTTAGAAAATATTTAAGTCTGTTTGTCTGTATGTTACAACTCAAGAACGGCTTTACTAATATTGGTGAAAATTGATATACTGAGCGTCAATTCATAAGCGGTAGAAAACTTAATATGACCTATTATTGGCGTATCGTACGTATTGTGTATCAATTTTCTTCAAGATCAATTAAACCGTTCTAAAGTTCTAATCGGACTTACAGACAGACGGACATAAACTTTCTTAACCGTAAAATTCAATTCATGGTAAATCAGACAGTGAGACTATAAACTAAACTTGCGTAAGAAAGGTTATTATAAAATTTTGGGTTTTCTATATCTATACATATCATAAAATCGTAGGAAAGTCAATGTATGTCCGGGGTACACTCAAAAAGTACTGCATGGATTTACTTCAAATTTTGCATGAACATTCCTAACAGTCGGGTCAACATATAGGCTACATATTATCATGCTATCACCTACGGGGGAGGAGCTGTGCGGAGTAAAAGAAGTCGTGAGCAACAGCTAGTTTATTATAAAACTATTCACTTGTAAGTATAATAGTTTTTTTTTATATTATACCAATATAGCAAACAAGCAGGTAGGTCTCCTGATGGAAAGAGACAACCATCGCCTATAGACACCAGAGATGTTAATAGTGCGTTGCCATCTTGTGGCGTGGTATACCACATCCAGTTTACCGGCTCTCCAAACCGGAACACGACCGTGACAATTACTGAAGTTATTGCGGCAGGCGGATAATCGGTCGCCTTTAACAACCTGCCTGGCAGATCTCGGCGGGGCCTCATGTGGTCGACAACGGAGCACTAGATCCAAGAGGCGACTTTTTTTATAATTATATAAAATATACCGAATGGTACAATGTTAGTAAACACAAGTTGAAATGTATTTGCAGGAAATATTTTTACATACGGGTGAGCGAGAGATTCATACCGCACGTTGGCTATACCAGCCACGTTCACCTAATGGATATTTTTAACAAATGTTTATATGTATATATTTTTGCTTCGCTGCATGCGAAAACTTTATATAATAAAATAGCAATCATCGCTTATAAACAGTAACAGTGAATGGTACGTTGGCATCAATTTGGTGGTGATGTAATACTACATGTATCAAGAACATTGGTGGGTTTCCGTACAAGGATTTACCTTAAATAAATTTGGAACATCTTCAATAATTCGATAGTTTTTTACAATTAAAATAAATCGTTAATTAAATTGTGACATTAATTAAATCGTTTGTTTTAACCAAAGGTTCCCAAAAATTTTTTTCTCGTAGACCACTTTCAAAATTTTGCTGGTTCCGGTGGACCCCCTGAAACGAAATTTGTCATACTCCCAAAACTTGAAAAAATATGTAGATTAGATCTAATTACGGAAATTTGCGTTGCAGCTGAGTTCTAACCGTAAATTAACAGTTTTCGAAAAAAAGTGAGAATTGAATGGGTAATGAATTGATATTTATCATATTATTAGAATATTATGTCTACATTAATAGGTGAAGCCCAGCCAATATTTCAGTTTTTCACTATCAAAACCAAATAAATTTTCATGGACCTTCGTTTACGAATTGTGAACCTCCATTTTGGTCACGCCAACGTAGTCTCTCGTGGACCCCTGGGGGTCCACCTGGACCACTTTGGGAATCAGTGGATTAAACAAAGTTGTTTAAAATTTTAAAATACTTTAACTACTAATATTGATGTGATTTAGTCAAGTGAAAGTAATCAAGAGTGTGGGTGCAAGTATTTAGAAAAATTATAAGGTTTTATATAGTTGTTAACTGAACTAAACGCTTTTTTTTCTATACCAAGCAAAGTCTTACCGTTACCCTACAACCCAGTATGCGAATACAAAATGCACTGACATTATAGCAGCAGGAAAAGTAAAAAGGCGGTGATACCAGACACAAAAACTTTACATCCTACTTTTTTAAGTAAGAGATATTGCTGAGCTCTACCACCTGTCATTATGATAGTCACGCCTGTTTTGAGCAGCCTCGCAGTCAGTCAGAACTAATTTTCCTAACAGTAAAGGACCCGGAATAAATCGGGGTAAAAAATGATTAAAGTTCACATTAAATAAAATTTAGTTAAAATTTAGATTATTTATTCACATTTTTCTGGTCTCAACAATAAAAGATATGGATATTAAACAATTTGTAGAGAGTCTGAGATGTGTATGGAGATGTGTATATATTTTTTTTAGTAGAGGGGAGCAGGTGGTGTACCCGATGGTAAGTGATCACCGCCGCCCATGAACATCTGCAATACAGGGGGTCATGCAGCTGCGTTGCCGGCCTTTTAAGAATGAATAAGCTCGTTTCTTGAAGGTCCGTAATAAGTCGTACCCGTTCGGAAAAAACCCTGCGGGTAATTGATTCCCCAAAAATGTAGTGCGAGGCAAAAAGTGCCGACAAAAGTGCACGGTTGTAGATTTCCAGACATCGAGGTTGTGAGGATGGAACTGTAAATTTTGATTCGATATCCGATGATGGAATTTAGCGGCAGAAATTAGTCCGAACAACTCGCCGGAACGCTCCCCATGATAAATACGGTAAAAGATGCAGAGTGAACCAAAAATCAGACACCGTGCACCTCTCAAAGATTGTTTTTTTTATATCATACGAGTAAGATAGTAAACAAGCAAATGGATCTCCTGATGGAAAAAGTCAACTATCGCCTATAGACACCAAAGATATTAATGGTGCGTTGCCATCTTGTAACTAGGTCTAATGCCACATGCATAAGTTTACCGGCTATCTTACCCTCCAAACCGGAACACGACAGTGACCAGAACTGACGCTATTCCGGCAGGAATAGGTAAGGCGGTGGTACCAGACCCGGGCGAGACAATGCAGAACTCTACCACCTTTATATAGATAGACTTTTATAAACATTCAGAGGAAAAATCTGAAAGCTCAAAATTCTTGGTTGCTAACGATTTCGCTGGCGTAACATAATAACATTACTTTCTATTTTGTGTTATAGCACTCACCCCGTGCTTGGGAATCTGGAAAAACCTTAAAAACAGCAAAGAAAAGCGTAGCGAGGTGTAATGCCGCATGCCCGTTTACCGGCTACCTTACCCTCCAAACCGGAACACGACAAACACTGACGCTATTGCGACAGGAATAGGTTAGGTGGTGGTAGTAGACCCGAGCGAGACAATACAGGACTCTAACACCTAGTAAAGGTACTTACTATCAAATTTAATCATAATTTAATTTACGAGCAAGAACTTATCGTGTACTAAGTACCTAATATATACTCATATATTAACTGGTAATATTTCCCCATATGCCTTAGCGTATGCTAGTATTACTGTATACAAATCACAAAGACTTAACCTTGACGGCGCTCTTCTTGACGTAAGTTCCTCAATATTTAGGAAAAGGCAGCCTGACATAGCGCTCTCCAGAGTTAAAACTTAAAATTTTAAACAGAATACACTTTATCAATTTAGATCTAAGACAAATCAAGGTACAAGAAAGTTCTATAATAAAAATTAAAATACAGCAGCGCACGTTATCGCCTTGACTAGGCTAAATTAAAAACAAACAAAAAGCGAAAAAGAAAAATTATAATTAGTGACTTGGTCATTTAATCTAATATTTTAAAGGTACAAGAAAATATTACAAATTTTCAAAAAGAAAACGATACAGAGTGAACGTGGGAAAAACAATAATTTAAGAGCAAAAAGTAATGACATCCAGTCATAACATAAACGGTGAAATCGGAGCCAAGTTTAATAAAGAGTATGCGTCTCTGTCCACTTCGCAGACAGAAGAATTGAGATCTGTTTAGGTGCCAAGTTTTGTACAGAAACTATTAAAACTTAAGTTACAAGAACATTCTAAAATAAATATGTATAGGTAACAATTTATTGTTTAATGATACTACCACAATGTTTGTTACTTTAAAAGTAATATAAATTCTTATATTTTAACAGACAATTACTACACAATGCATTTATGTAACTTAGATTATAATATTCTAGCTCAAAATTAGACTTGGCTAGTTTTTACCATCAAGCCAAATTTCAGGAAAAATATTTATTAATATAAATTCAACAGTATAAGTACAGTATAAACAGTAAGCACACTAACGGACGTATGACTTACACTTATTGTCTATCCGCAGGAGAAAATTATAGTCAAATATTTGTTAATTAGATTAAATTTCGCGTTATATTTAGCGAAATCAAATACATAAGAAAATCAATGAAAGTAATATTTAGGACATCGATTGACAATTATAAAGTTACAATGTTTCTTTCTACTTTTGCTTTTTTTGGACGAGCCTAACGAAATCGTTATAACTTAAGCTAAAACTGTTGACTTTACTAAACGAGCTAAAGGTTGCGAAAATGACTGTCAGAAACACCCTCGATGATAATTGTCCTAAATATTACTTTCATTGATTTTCTTATACTAATTAACTTTATAATTGTCAATCGATGTCAATAAACTCTCGCATTATAGTGCACTATATAGGTACAGTTACAGTTTTTATATCACAGAAACCTAGGCGTGGTGTGCTTTAGAGGACGTGAGACGATCTTGGTGTTTTTCAGCCTGTTGCAAAAAAAAAACAAATCTTTGTCTTTTTTTAGTTTCGATAGGGAAGCGCTGGACTAAGATCTCATCTGATGGTAAGCTAAGATGCGGCCTAAGGTACACATATCTCACCTACCGTTGGTGATATGTCGTGAGATTTGCTTTTTGTAAGTATAGCAAACAAGCAGATGGCCTTCAACTATATAATTTTTATATCAATAGGATACAAACAGGTGGGTCTCCTGATGGAAAGAGAAACTATCGCTCGACACCAAAGATGTTAATGGTGCGTTGCATTCCGTGTGGCGAGATGACCATGCCACATGCATGCATGGTATGCAAGCAGCCCCGGGTATGACAATGTAGAACGCCACCACGTCGTAGCCACGGTGGTAGTGACTCGCATAGCCAATCATTCGCCTCTTACGAATTGCCGGGCAGAACGGCAGCCGATCTATTCTGCCTGGTAGGGGGCTCGGACTAACACGGGAAAACTACCAAGAACTACATAATATCACCAAAATGTTTCGAGTAATATCGGTACAGAACTTAAAATGTTTGAAAATTCTAAATTGCACTCCTCAAAAAATTTGTTTTCGTAATTAGCCTACATATCAGGGATTCAAATTCAATTTATTTTATATATATATTTCAAACGTAATTTGACCGCCCCGTTGGTCGAGTAGTTAGCGACCCTCGGGTTCGATCCCCGACGCAGACAAGCATTTGTGTGATGAGCATAAATGTTTGCATTTCCGGGTTCAAGTGTTTATTATATATAATATATGTAAAAGTATTTATATATGTATTTCTATGTATTAGTATCATTAACTAACACCCATAAACACAAGCAAATAATTTGCTTAAGTACTTTGGGGTTAGATCAATAAGTGTAATTAGTCCCGTGCATATTTATTTATTTATTATTTATTAATTTAAACAAAATATATGGACTAAATTATCTGATAGCCATACACAAAACCTAAAGGTCAAATAAAATAATAAAGAAAATTTAAGGCAGAATGGCTATCGATCATATACCTACCGATGGGACAAAAGTATTGACGGTACGTACATGATCGATAGCCAAGGGCCGAAAGCCAAGCGAAAGCCAATTTACACAGCCATTTGCAATAGAAAATTGCGCACTGTAATTTTGAAGCTAATAAAAGAAAAAAATTCGATATGTTTTTTTTTCGATCGTGATCGTGCCCGATCCATACATATATGAATCCGAACAGGCTTGGACTTTTTTTTAAATCAGTTTTTTACACTAAACACAATAAATGTCTTTTAAAAATATCACATAAATTAAAGCAAGTATTTTTTGTAACATTAGTGTATTCATATTATTCCAAAAGCACAATAATAATAAAAAGCCATTTTTAAAACAAAAAGATGCTTGATTTCGTTTAAGCAAGAGTAGAGCACTACCTAAGCGTTTCGTATTAAGGCATGCAGTAAAGGAACGATCATTTTCTTTATTGACTGTGTTATGTCGTTCTAAAGTCGTCGGATTCTATCAGCCCAATCAAACACACTCAAAAAGGCTAGCGATACTGAGTCAATATCTGTCTACTGATCGAAGATCAAGGGTCACTTGTCCTTCGTTCCATTGTCATATGCGCAGTTCCCTGAGGAGGCACTTATGTTTCAGATAAGAAAAGACTATTGCTTTATTATTTCCCGAAACTTTTGCATTGAAGCTTCAAGTACCTACGACATAACGGAGTAATTTACTACTTAATTACACAGTCCTCTCAGAGAGCCACGTTGAACAATGAATAACATCTTCCCGGTTCTCTTGCGAGGTAAGCAGAGGGAAAAAACGTCTAAGATCGTTAACCATTAGCCGTCCAGTCAGTCGCGACTGCCCCGTTGGTTGAGTGGTTAACGACCCTAACTACACAATCAATGATGCTCGGGTTCGATACAGAGACAGAGAAGCGTAGTTATGTTAATATATAATTAAGCAATATTCTCATATTTTTTTATATGATAAGATAGCAATTAAGCAGATGGGTCTCCTGATGGAAAGAGTCAACCATCGCCTATAGACACCAAAGGTGTTAATGGTGCGTTGCTATCTAGTGGCGAGGTCTAATGCCACATGCATAAGTTTACGGCTACCCTACCCTCCAAACCGGAACACGACAGCGACAAGCACTGACACTATTGCGGCAGGAATAGGCAAGGCGGTGGTACCAGACCCGGGCGAGGCAATGCAGAACTCTACCACCTAATAGCCACGATGTTAGTGACTCGCATATCGATAACCAATCGGTCGCCTTTTACGACCTGCCTGGCAGAACGGCAGTTGGCCTATTCTTCAAAGGAGACCGGGACCAACACGGCGAACATCATTTATTATACTTTTACTGTTTACTTGTGAGCATTGACTATCAAATTACAATCGTTTACTCGCTAATGAAACAAATACGCCGCCGACTATTATTCGGCGGCCGTAAATTCGGTATTCGGCCAAGGGTCTGACCGGATATTCGGTATTCGGCAAAATCACTATTCGTAGCTGTATTTTATACCCACACGACGGTTTCTGTGTTTATCTCTTCAACTACTGAGTTTATTGATGTCGACACTAGATTATAATTCTTTCAGCCTTCACCGTCAGACACTCGCCTGTTCAGAGCCACGTCATCAATATCGACGTACTCTCGCGGTTTCACCCTCGTCTAAATTCAATTTATTTCTCAAGTGGGTACAGTAGGCTGCGGTTTCCTTTTAATAAATAGCCGGATCTTCAAGTACAATTATGTGGTATTTTATTTAAAAAAACGAAACATGGATTTTTAATACGTACAGTAGGTCGCATTTTCCTTAAAATATTAGCCGAATTTTTATGAGGTCCAGTGCCCCCTAGAACGGTCTGGGCCTTTTTGAAGAATAGACCAACTGCCGTTCTGCCAGGCAGGTCGTAAAAGGCAGCCGATTGGTTATACGTGTCACTACCATCGTGACTACTAAGTAATAGAGTTCCGCAACGTCTCGCCCGGGTATTTGGTACCACCACCTTATCTATTCCTACGGCCATATGCCACAATACGGGACTTAATGCCGTTGGTTAGTAGTTGGTGCAGTGCACCTCTGCCTTCCTCTTCGGAGATATGGGCTTTTGGTATTTATTTAATTTAAAATGTTTTCGTATTTCAAAATATTTTAAAATATAATAAATGCCGCAGACCCGGTAATCGAACCCGAGACCTCATAAAATAAACTGAAGAGAGTAACCACTAGACCACAAGACACGATGCACAATTATATTTAAATATATTTTAATAATTGGATGATCTCTCATGTTTTTTTTATATCATAAGATAGCAAACAAGCAGATGGGTTTCCTGATGAAAAAAGTCAACCATCGCCTATAGACACCAAAGATGTTAATGGTGCGTGATTTTTAATAATTGTTGTCTCCAGTCAGCTGACACGTATACATACGAACACACCTACGAACACAGGAAGTGAACTGACCGAACACGGTGTCAGTGTTAGCAGATCCGGATAAATTATTATTGAGCTAGAGCCGTAAAATTATTGTACACTAATAAAGTTACATTTAATTTATATTTTTAAACATTGTTTTGAGGAAATATTTACCCAACATTCATGTCGGGATAATATATTATGTTTACAAAATGGTTTTATAATTTTTTGTTATACAGAAAATTGCTATCATTCGAAATTATTATACATTTTGTCAAGATTGTACGCTTAGGATTGAGTGTCGAAAAATTCATGAAATTATGGTACGCGTACAATAATTATTGTACGTCTGCTGACACTGCACGGTGTAATACTTGTACTGTGTATGCAATAACATAATCACGCTGGTCCCTTCTCAGTGGAGGCAGATTGAACCGAACATCTATAGACTTTCCGATTCACTGCTTTGTTGGTTGGCGAGATGATTGCTAATGCCCAGTGTCGCATTTTAACAACCTGATAACCATCGTCGCTAATTTTTATATAGATTATGTTTAGATAGCTTTACGTATTCATCCAAGGCACGGGGGTGGTACTCAAAATCAGAAATCAGATATCAGAAGTACTTTATTCAATAAAACTTTTTACAAGTTAGTTTGACGCGTCAACATTTTTTTAAACTACAACCGGATCGAAAACGCGGCCACACACTGAGAAGATCCGGCGGAAGAAACTCAGCGGACTTGTCTTTTTTTTATAACATTTTTTAAATAAAATATTACACATAATATTTAATTAGTAATTATCTAATTGTTACATTAATAATAAGGATTGCCGATATGAGGGGCAGTTAATCCCATACTCTAAAAATTAACTTTAAAAACACTATTTGTTAGACTCTAAACTGCTACTGAGATTTTGATTTTTGAAAAAAAAAACGCTCAAGATTTGAGTTGAATAGGTTTACCCTAGACTACGAGGTAGTGTCTGTTGCCCTCATGAAATAACAGAGCTACAAAAAGCAATAAGGTGTTACGAGCAGTATGTCGTTAGAACAAGGATATATTACGCGATGTCAGTCATACAATATATTTTACTTATTTCTCGTATGTTTTGTCTTATATACTTATGCGTTTTTGTGGCCCCCACTACCCATATCGGTGGCATCAAGATATAAATCTATGTAACATACGTTTGTTTACGCACACCATACGTCATGGAAGGTATGTACACAACGAGGGAAATACGGTTCACGCATCATGGTTAGGGAAGTACAAGCAAAATATTTGATTCTTGTTATAATCGAGTTTCCTTACACGTCCGTCCGCAAGGCGATTCTAAATCGTTCCATCTGGACCATTATAAAAATGTTAATGGACGATTATAAATAAACTAAGAGCTGTTTCACACTCAGCTGTTGCTTTCCGGAACACGCAAATGTTACTTCGACTTCAAAGTTTTAATTGAATTTCAAACAAACTGTGAGTTTTCAGTCTTTGCATCTACTTGGAACAACGACATGTGTTTTAAATAAATAAATATTTCTAGACGATTTATCCATAAATTTGTTTACCTTTTAAGTACTTAAATGAAGTAAGATTCTAAATTTAAGATTTTCACAAATATTGCAGGCTAATTATATAAATACACGTTTAAAAAAGAATCTTTGCGCCCGTCGCCTCGAAGAAGCAGGCGGAGGTACAACCAGTGCATCCAAGATTAGTCTCATAATGTAATAGGTGGCAGGCCTATCGCCAAACTGGTACTTATCCAATCCCGGGAAACGTTGTTTTTATCAGAAAACTGAAAAAAAAACACATTTTTGAATTGCCCGACCCGGGAATCGAACCCGGGATCTCATGCGGTCAACACCGACACCGAATCACTAGACCACCGAGGTGACGTAATAAATACACATACTTACATAATATAGTATATATTTGCGTTTCATATTGGGCCCCTTATGAAAAAAAGTCCTAGTTTTCTTCTAGGCAGAACATAAGAAGCAAACAAAGGCTACGCGGTTAGCTTCCACCGTCAACACTAAGCGGTAGGATTCTGCGACAATTCGCCGGCTATGACGCCATCATATTACACGAGATGATTGTCATCATAACTTTGTTGTCACTGGCGTATTCATAAATCGTAACTACATTCAAGCGTTTAGCTACAAGCCATCATGATATGTCAATGGATAGTTCTACTTATTTTTCACAAAAAATGTCTATTTTGTAAACCTTTACCGAGGTGATAATTATTTGATAAAGTTAATTTAATGATTATATTTATTTATGTATTATTTATTGATTTATGACAGCCATTACAAAGCAAGACAAATGTTGTCTCAATTACAGGCAATAACTACTCTCTTAGAATTAACTAAACACAATCCTTGAGTATTGTTATTACAGTATATTAATTATAAAATATGAAAAAAAAACATGAAATAAAAAATTCCGTGAAAAACTATATCGAAACATCTAGCAATGTTTCGATATGTTTTTCACGGAATGTTAAAATAAAAATATCGAACAAAAAAAAAATTGAAAAAATATGACATGTAGAAAAATAATTTAATTAAACTAAAAAAACAAATTGCATGGAAAAAAGCTGAATACTTAAAATATAATAACTATATCTTATTATAAAAATACAATAACTATAATAATTATAGTTATTGATAATTATAAATTGAAAAAAAAAAACAGTACAAAATTATAAAATTACATAAGAAAAAAAATATTAAGACTTGTGAGATGGCGGTGGTGGGTAATACATTTTGGACATGTAGGTAGGTATATTTAGCATGCACTTGAAACCAACACGTAGTTTTAAGAAAAACGGTTATTATTCATAATATGGTTTTACTAAGAACGATTTTTTTTGAGTATTATGACAATTATGCGGAGAAAAATGTTTCTACTTTAGTCTGACACATAATGACTAATTAATAAAGAATTATTCAAGCTGTGATAGATAAATAATGAGCCCTGTATTGGTACGAGCGCTCTTTGGCCTCAGCTGTCATTCTGACAGGCAGTTCGTGAAAGGCGGACGACTGGCTAAACGTGTCATAACTGTCGTGACTACTAGGTGGTAGAGTTCTGCATTATCTCGCCCGGGGACTGGTGCCAACGCCGTACCTATTCCTGCCGCAATAGCGACAGTGCTTGTCGCTGTCGTGTTCCGGTTTGGAGGGTAAGGTAGCCGGTAATCTTATGCATGTGGCGTTAGACCTCGCCACAAAATAGCAACGCACCATTAACATCTTTGGTGTCAATAGGCGATGGTTGACTCTTTCCATCAGGAGACCCATCTGCTTGTTTGCTATCTTATGATATATAAAAAATAACCTATTCCTGCCGCAATAGCGTCAGTGATTGCCACTGTCGTGTTCTTGTTTGGAGGGTAAGGTAGCTGGTAAACTTATGCATGTGGCTTTATCATCCCGCCACAAGGATAGCAAGGTACTATTAACATATATTATGTCTCTAGGGGACAGTTTCTCTCCCCATTAAGAGAGCTATCTGTTAATTAAAAATAAATACAAGACCAATAATACAAGTTGTATTATTGATACGCGAAACTAGTAGGCCATGAAAAATTTAAAAAAAAAATAGTTCAAGTGTATATTAATAATTAGAAGGCAATTTCAAGTGCCTACGATTTACGACATAAAAATAATAAACAGTAGAAATATTACAGAGTAAATAGTAGGTACAGTTTAGACGAATCCAATGATTTCGACAGTTTTAGTAATTCACACGTGTATACAATTAGGTACATGGGGAGAGACCTGTGCAAATTTGGGGTTAGATCAGTAAGTATAATTTGTCCCGTGAATATTTATTATATTTAATGTTGCCTAAGAAGAGAAAAGTCAAAAATCGCCATAATCATCCTTACGTAATTACGTATTCATTCATCATAATGGTATTAAAAAAATATGTTGACGTGTCAAAATAAGTTGTAAAAAGTTTTGTTGAATAAAATATTTCTGATTTCTGATTTCTGATCTCCTAATAACATATTATATGATTGGATAAAGCTTCCAAACAATGCCTTTGGCGATCGGACAAAGTTTTTGTACACACCGTATATGAATCGCACAAAAATTAATCTTACATAACACCTTGTTAAAAGCTGGAAAAGTCCCAGCGTCACATAAAGCTGTATCATCTCGTTAATTAAGCCAGCAGTGACTGATCCCTAGACTCGTCAACCGATCTGTTGACGACTTTTAATAAAACGTGTACGATTAACTTATTAAGTTTTTAACTTCCCGCTACGTATGTAGATAAGGAAATTACTGATTTTGTCCCGATTTTTGAAAGTCGAATTTTCAGCAGATGGCCACGTTTTGAGGTCCTAGGAACCTTTTCCAACTATTTTCAAGATGACATCAGTATGTCTGTATGTATATATGTGTGTGTATATGTATGTGTGTGTGTGTGGATGTGGGTGTATGTGTGTACGTAAACATTTGTACACTATCGGAAGATGTGAACGACTCGATATTGGCCTATTATTAATGATATAGTTATCATTAATATATAGTTTCAACAAGGCAGTGCCACAAGTAACAGAGCCACTGAAATAATTAATTTATTGCAAACCAAATTTCTCTATCGCATAATTTCACAAAATGCAGCTGTCAAGTAGCCAGCTCGATCATGTCATCGCTGGATTAGTTTTTATAGGGTTATGTTTAAGACAGAGTCTACACGGAGCCAATTGAATCGACTGCGTTCTTAAAACTCAAAGTTAGTGAAGTGATTAGCGAAACGGACCTCTATTTTTGTCAAAAAGTGATTAAAAACTTTAATGAAAGAATCGACATCTATCACACATAATTTTTAGGGTTCCGTACCTAAAAGGTGAAACGGGATTCTTTTACTAAGACTCCGCTGTCTGTTTGAGCGTCTGTGTATCTGTCATCAGGCTGTATCTCATAAACCGTGATAGCTAAAAAGCTGAAATTTTCACAAATTATGTATTTTCGTTGCCGCTATAACAACAATTAGTACTAAAAATAAAAATAAAAAACATTAAGGGAATAAAATACGGAAAAAAAACACGTTTATTTTATGGACACCCCCATACAATAAACGTGATTTTTTCAGATGTTTTTACTTAATATTAATAACGGTAACAGAAAAATTACATTACTTGAAATTGAATAACACTTAAAATTTTCACAGAATACTTATTTGTATATTACCTTTTAAAATAAATAATTAAATAAAAATAAAGTAAATATCAAAGGGGAGCTCCCATAAAACAAACGTAATTTTTAAGCAATTTTTTTACTCGATCGTAATAAACCGGTAGCAACTTAAATATTTTCTAAAAAAGTAAGTGTTTAACTATAAAAATAAATAACTTATACATAAAATAAATATTTAAGTATATATACAACAAACGTGATTTTCTTTTGTAGATGATGGTACGGAACCCTTCATGCGCGAGCCCGACTCGCACTTGGCCGGTTTATTTATTCATCCATAATTTCCAAACCTTATCAGGGCGAGCGAAGCGAGCCCTACACTAGGCCACTTTCTATGCACTTTTGTGGTACATTTTACTGAAAAAATATCGCATTTTTAGGTTTGAGCTTCGACGTGGTAGTTTATATTCATGTCTAGATTTGTTATCTACCATAAAAATACCATTTTATAAAAATAAAAAAATAGAAGGTAAAATTTGTATTAGTATCTTATTACTACTAACGCCATCTCTTATTAAATTAACGAGTTAAAATTGATAGAAGATACATTTTCTATTAGAATTTTTGAACTTATTAAGAGACCACCTACTTCATGAATTGTTTCTTCATATTTGGCTGGCGGCGCGCGGTTATCGTGCCCTAGTATAAAGGCGAGGTTCAAGTATAAACTGCAATAGCTATAGGGCCATTAGTTTGATCAGTTTGGCATCGAAGGTGTATGATAAAATCATTGAAAGGAGAATGCAAGGGAAGTTCGAAGTAATATTGTGGGAGGCACAAGGAGAATTTAGGTCTAGAGCAGGGATGTTTGCTGGGAACAGAGTAAATAGAGTAAATAGAGCGTTCGAGAATTTCACAATATGCTTATTGAGAAACAGTACAGATGTATTAATTGATTTATATTGTATTGAGATCAATTCCCAATCTTAGCCCGAGGGCGAGGGTAAAAAGCTAAAAAAAGGTATATTTACGCCCGTATCTCCGAAGAGGTAGGCAGAAGTACAACGTGTGCATCCACGGTTAGCTGAAGATAAATAAGTCCCACAATGTGATAGGTGGCCAGCCTATCGCCAGTAGGGCACTCTTCCAATCCCGGGCAAAGTTGTTTTATCAGAAAACTGAAAAAACACATTTTTTCATTTGCCTGACTCTGGAATCGAACTCCGAGGGTTTCTCTGAGAGAAAAATTCGAAAAATATATTCGCTGAGTGTCTACTGTCAATTCTTCGCACCTGCGTAGTCCAAAAATTTTGAAGGTTTATTTAAATAAAACATTTTTTGATTTCGTAAATCGACGTAAAACCAGGAACTTCCTGATTTTAGAAAAAAAAAACAATTATTTCAGCAAAATGTCAAAAATGTGTTTTTTATAAGATCAACCTTCATTTTTAATACATATTTTTCCATGAAAATACCAACAAACAAAAACCAAATATTCCTAGTCCAAAGCCTGACGACGCGGGCCTTTTTGCAAATGTAATGTTTAGGTGACAATACGCTGAGTTTTTTAGGTTAGATAAAAGTCCATACATTAAAAGACGTAATTCTCATAAAAATACTTTTATAACAATATTACTAGGTAGTATAACTTTGCGAGCCCTTACAAAGCTCTGCTTTTTGCTAGTTATTTTTAATACAATTAAAATTTGAATCATTGCCGTCTAAATTTATTGTTTATTTTGATGTATAAAACAAAGTTCTTGTTGAAAAAACCTACAGATTAAACTACGTCAGACATAAAAAGGGTGGATTAAATTCGCATATTGCCAATCGGCCGTCTAATACATGTCGGTCAAAATTTCGCTAGTATCTCGTGATATATGGAAATGGTGATTTATAGTGGCAGTATAAACAGTCCGGCGGCAGCTATCCGTGCGGGATGGGTGTTGCGTGCGCGCCGCACTGTTTTATTGCAAACACACGTGTGCCGCGAAATTCTCGATACGTGCGCCCGCTAATGAACCCGAAGGTAGTTATTTTTTGTTATTTATGCTACGAAAATAGCAAGCAACATTCCCGAGTTTGCATACTGCCAACTCTTGCATTCACTGATCCAATATAACTAAATATGATTTGGTATTTGTAACCGTAGAAGTTGTTGCATAGTTCTGCTTTTGTGTATAGAACTGTTCTATCCAAAGTTTTGTTAATCTTCATATAATTATGTGGAACAAAAAGTTTATATCCTTTTTAAGACAATTTACGGGAACGGTTGAGTATGAATTGAGCACAGTCAAAGTTTATATTGCCGAGGACTGTAAATTTCTAATACTAAAA
This sequence comes from Apodemia mormo, assembly GCA_036924255.1. NCBI lineage: Eukaryota > Metazoa > Arthropoda > Insecta > Lepidoptera > Riodinidae > Apodemia > Apodemia mormo. The sequence goes on from JAUPFN010000006.1 coordinate 46,640,609, forward strand.
AATATGGATTAAAAATAAATAAAAAATAAGCACTACACAAACTACATTCATGTGACATAATATATGATGATATACACACACGAGTACTACTTCCTACATCACTGGGACCCTAAATCAGATCTTTACCTCTGGGACCAAAATCAGAAATACATCTACTCTTTTAAACAAAAAAAACTTGAGAGGTCTCAAGGGACACCCGGATGGAACGAAGTTCCTTTTATTATTATTTACAAAAAACCTGTATACACTCAACAAAAATAATCGTCGCGACACCACACTGTTCAATGCGAAATAGAAATGAAAATATCTGGCTTGCTTTCTATAAGAGAGAGAGAGAGAGAGAGAGAGAGAGACAGACAGAGAAACATCCACACGCCGCATAGCTTATAATACCTTACTATAGCAAAAAGTATCGTGACAGCTTTTCGTAAGAATTTTTTCCTTCTAGCCCCCTTTCACAACGCGCGATAAGGAACTTCATAGAATTTCGACCCACGGTCGAATTTCGGCACCCGGTCGGATTTCGGAAGCCGGTCGAATTTAGGCACCAGGTCGAATTTCAACCCACGGTCGAATTTCGGCACCCGGTCGAATTTCTGCACCCGATCGAATTTCGGAACCCGGTCGCACTTCGCCGTTCACTTTCAACGCACGAGCTAAAGGGAAGTGGCTGGATATTTCTGTGCTTACAATACCTTACTATAGCAAAAAGTGTCGTGACAACTTTTCGTAAGAATTTTTTCCGTCTAGCCCCCTTTCACAACGCGCGATAAGGAACTTCGTTCCAAAAAATATATTTTGTTATTTATATATCTTCTTTTAATCTAAAAAATATTTTGCAAATCCGTCTATATATTATGTATGATAGAGTCGTGCCCGAACATACACAAAAACACATATAAACATCCGAGTTGAGAACTTCCTCATTTTTGGGAAGGTTGGCATCGACTGCCAGATCATAAGATCAAACTTTATGTTGAGTTCTTTTCTTTTAGTTTTATCTTCGAAAATTTCAGTTACTTACACCTCAAAGTCTGATGACCGGAGAACACGTAAACTGTCATTCCCTGTTATCAGATAAAAACAACACGGGATAATCGTTATCACTTCACAAAATACAGCAATAGGAGTCATCACCCATCTTATCAACAGAAAACACAGTGAATCGTGGTGAAACACAACGTCTATGAACGTCCGTTTCACTCTGCCTACCCCGTGTAAAAACCGCCGTGATGATTATACTTCATCATTCAACATCCCTTCTATTTTTAAATAGGGTGGAGAATTTTATCTTTAATGTTGTAAGTTTGCTTAAGAGTCAACGCAACTTAGCGGGGTATGGTGTCATCTTTATACCTCGGGGCCATGTCTACAGTAGTAGTGATCACTAATGTTATTGGTAAACTAAATACATTACATACTCTTTGGTAGAAATCCGATCAGTTGTAAAACTTATAAAGTAATACACATAACATAAGATTGCACAAATTGCTGTACCTGGTAAAAAAATTTCTAATGCAATTTCGTTTTAGAAATATGTTTTTAATAAATTTCTAACAATCACGCCTGATTAAAATGAGCAGCTGACGAGAAAGCTGTAGTCTGTATCACTAGGCAAAAAAAAAACAAAATGTGTCAGACATTCGCAATGGGCTATGTAAAGCGGATATGAATTTTCCAAGCTCGCCATTTGTGACTATTGAAAAGCTCTTTACAGAAAAGCTGTTTCAAAATGAAAGTCTTCATAAATCATTTTTATCAACTAAACGTTAGGGTGAGATATTCCGCTAGTGTTATATAAATAGGTATCAAAATAAACTCACTTGTACTTCCAGTTCAGGCATATTTTATTGTTCACACCCAACCGGTTTCGCTTGTTACAGCATCATCAGGGATGTTTTAGACATTTACAATTTTTTTAACCAAATTTATACTATTATACCATCTATATATAATGTATCTAATTGTAATAATAATGTATTTACTGAGACTAAATAATAATGTATTTACTGAGATGATTAAACCCTATCGATAATGGACTATCAAGCAGCAACACTATAAACTAAAGGATTCGACACTCATCCAAAAAATTTATGTCTATATATTATGTCTATACTATATGAAATTCAACGTCTTTACTATAACCCGATTCTTATTTAAATCATGTACTATACATTCTCTTCCAAATAGTAAGTGTTGAAGTACAAAACTACTCTCCTCTAAGCAATATCGAGATAAAGTTAAAAATGACATCTCGCTCTCGGACTATCTGGTCGCGGCGCAAAACGCTTCTTCTCGTGGCCTCTAAATCCGCGCCGCGCGAATTTTCGTTTTGCCGCCGCCGTCGCCGGTTGGCGTGGCCGGGCGGTAAGATGGAACGCGCTTCCCTAGAAGTTAGCTGTTCACTCTTCTCTTGAAGATCCCCAGATTGTACTCGTTGGGGAACACAGACGCAGGAAGCATGTTTCAGTCCCTTGCGGTTCGAATGAAGAATGTCGAGTCGAACCGCTTTGTCCGGGTACGTGGAACTTTCTCAAGTGTCTCTAGCTGGTATTTGGTGGATCCATCCCAGAGGTGAGAGCAGTATTCCATGCACGAATTGACTTGGGTGAGTGGGTTGAGTACTTGAACTGTGTGTTGCTGTTAATGCTACTTTAATGGGCGAAAGTGTGGTGGACATGGGAGGACGATTGTGCCGCTGGTGGCTCTCGTAATTTGCAGACTTTCGGTATGTCTATTACATTCGATATACTCATTTTTGCTTTGAAGAAGTCACATATGATATTTCACGGAAGGTTGCAACTTTAATTTCATCTTACAAATTTTGGATTTCAGTGAAGCCTGTATATATAAAATATCCACTATTTTAATGGGAGGTCGAAAACAATTAACATTCTAATTAGTTTAAGTTAATAATTCTTGTATTAGTATTCCCTCTTGGCACATCGACTAATTTATTTATTACTTGTTATGATACTTGTCCTAATCACGTGAAACGAATTACGTATAAGGTTTTTTACTTTACAGTCTGATAAAGCTCAAATATTAACCCCTGTAATTGACTGGCAGATGGTCTGAAAGGTAGCGAACCAGTCAGAACACCTCACACCTCTCACCATTTTTAAATTCATTAAAATTTTTGATTTTGAAATAGCCAGTAACTTACACTTTCGTAATCATTTGGAGGGTAAAGCTAAGTTAACTTTAAAGAAACTATGGATATCGTGCTCACCTATAGCTACCGTATGCTACTCAGCGAAATCAATGTATACTATGTCGATGATGCTACTCATACATTATAATAAATGCATTTGTTCGTATATGAAGTTTTTCACATATTAGAGGCAGGTTACCTCAGTAACAAACCCTCAATATTATAAAATTTAACGCAAAGAGAACCCTTTGTATAATTATACTTTAGCCAGCAATCTTGAACCCTCCAGTTACCGGACAGACATAAGAACATTATGTGTGTATAATGGGAAGTGTTCTTATGAATTGTTTAATTTAATGATGGTATCCATATTCTACCATCGCACAAAACGCCCAAGTATGTGTTTCTTTCCACCAACCAACTACCAACTCGACTACTGGTCGTGTCTTGGAAATACTGTTCGTACCTTCTTGACACAAAGAGACAATGGAACAGCTTACCACGTAAGTTTTTCAAATAACTTTGACATTGGGATATTTGAGTTCAATTCAATAATTTTAAAATAAAGTAATTTCAATTGCATTGTGTGCTGCAAATGTCTATGGTCAGTGGTAGCTGCTTTCTATCAGGTGGCCCTTTCGTGCGTATGCCTGCAGATACAATAAAACAAAACTCGTAATAAGGATACATATCTTAGAGCAAAGTACAATTTTATAATATTGTTTTTGTAATTTTTTTTCAAACATTTTGTTAAAAAAAAACTGTATTTAAAGGATTTCAACTTCTTGGTGCGTCAGCCTTATATATCCTATTAGTAAAAGCTTGAATGATTTTATTTAACAATCTGAAAACACAAGTTCAATTGCAGCATCATGATAAAATATCTACACACGTCTATATTAATTTGCTGACATGTGAGGTGTTATGAATACAAGTTATCCACTATAAATCGTTATGACGCCATACGCGGCCCGGCAGAGACTATTAAGTGTTTTGAAGTGTAGGTATTTAATATGGTCATGGTTAATCAGGACTTCAGGTTACTTTTTATATGAAAATATTTATTATTATATAATACCAACATAGTAAAATATTTATATTATATGACTACCGCCACCAGATAGCAACGCACCATTAACATCTTTGGTGTCTATAGGCGATGGTCGACTCTTTCCATCAGGAGACCCATCAGCTTGTTTGCTATCTTATATGATATATAAAAAAAATAATCATAAATATGTATTTGGATAATGGCAACAGTTTATTACTGCGCCCAGATATAAAAATAATATTGAGAGTCGATTTATTACCTAGTATAATTTGTATGTTTGTTATAATTTGAAAATGGCATCACCGGTGGGCGGTGTGATCGTTTTTTCCTTAAAATGTTTGTGAAAATCCAAATACGTTTAAGGGAAGCAAAATTGGAAAAGTTAACCGTAAAATTTGAGAAAATTGAGGAAAAACTGAAAGTAATTTTTATACGGGACCTCATATAAATTGATTGTAATTGAGACGGGACAACGTCTGTCGAGTCAGCTTGTATTTTAATAAATATATTTTGTACAATAAGGCCAATTGAATCTCATTTTCATGTTAATAGACCGTTACACAGGGTTTTGTTTTCACAGAGGTTTCAGAATCCAGTGAAAAAAGAAATTAGCATTAAACTATTCTTTAGTACGAAAACAGGGAGAATTTTTATTCGATACTTATAATAGAATTTATGATGTATAAACTTATTGCTGTTTAAATGCAAATATAATTAAAGTTTTATACATTGGTAACACTTAAATATCATGATAGAAGTCAATCAAATGAAAGTCTCAATATTTTTAATATGATTGTTCCTAGCAATATATTTAATTTAATTAATTTAAAAACGTAGAAAATTATTCTAGTTTATTTATTATTCGTCACTCCGAAAGATACAAAAGGGATATACAGAACCAAAACCGCCTGTGTTCTTTAGTCATATAGCTTTTAATATTCTGAATCTAGTAGAAAACGTTTGTTGGAATTATAAAGAACACATCAAACAAACTGTACCTAAGTAACCGTTACGTGGGCTCTACTGACCCAATTTCGATAAAATATTAGGCAACTTTAATTCGACTGTAGCCTGAGCAACGGTAACGAACTGCATTTACTATAATTTTATGTATTTTGTAAGACGAAGCTATGACGCTACGTTTTATTAAAATTATAATGAAATAAATAAAGTATTACTAGCTGTGTTTAGTTTCTGGCATTCCCACAGAAACAGAACATTTTACCGAGTTAAAAATTCAGCGCTTTTTTGCGTGATTACGTAACGAACATGCGAATATTATACATACAAGCACAAGTAAAAAGTGGTATAAAATTGACATTGAATTTGTAGGGGACGAGGCATCTCTGCAACGGACAAACTGATGATCGTTATAAACGAACAATGTTCACTCACTCCCTCACCTTTAAAATCCCGTAGTGTAATATTTATGTTTAAAACGTTATTTAACAGTGCTGTTGAATAATAAAAAAATATAGCGCGATATTTTTTCTTACCGAACGCGTTCTTCGTCTTATAGGAGCGAATGGCAATTATGTCATTACCAAATTGACTAGAAGATGGAAGAGTTCTGCAACGTCTCACTTGAGTATCACTACCATTCCATTTCATCTCGAAATAGCGACAGTGTTACGGTTTGGAAAGTATATGTGGTATTAATCTCTGTCACACGTATAAAAACTCATTGTTTACATACTTACTGTCCATATACGATGCTTAATTTTTTCAGCAGGGGTGCGTATGTTCCTTATTCAATGACATGTTAAACCCTTCAATTGTTTTCACTGTAGACAATACTACGACATGTCATATAGCGACATGTCATATAAATATTAATAATCTGTCAGATTGCGGCCTCAAAATGGAGCAGCATTCCACATGAGGAAGGACGTTCACGCGTTATGAAGGAAAATTGTGTCGGGCAAGAAATAGTATTTTGAGGAAAAAATATTGATAAACAGATTATGATGGTCTGTTGTCACGAGATGAGCGGCGATAAAGAAAAATAGGTCACTTGTTAACGTTGAAATGTCGCAGGGTGCTGTCGAAGTCGCGTCAAAGGCCGATACACTCATTATGCAAATGGGTCGCGCCGCCTACCTGCCAGCGACCGCCGCCGAGAGCCTCTCGGACTCTCTTCAACTATAAAGATACCGCTTCTATCTGTCCCCATATTTTATACATTCTATCCGCTCCTCTTATCTTTTCTTAAGGAAAAATAACGTATAAAGATGTATATTTATGACAAAAATGTTCAATTGTTTTATATCGATGATGGAAAGAGACAACCATCGCCTATAGGTACCAAATATGTTAATAGTGCGTTGCTATGCTTGTTGTCTTCTCGCACATGCATCAATTTACGGACTACCTTACCCTCCAAACTGCCACATGACAATGACAAGCGCTAACGCTATTGCAGCAGAAATAGGTAAGGCGGTGGTACCAGACCCAGCGAAACAATGCAGAACTATACCACCTAGTAGCTTCGATGGTAGTGACTAGCATAAGCAGTCATTCGCCTCTTACTAAATGCCTAGCAGAACGGCACATAGTCAAAGAGACTTCAAAGGGAGCTCGTACCAATACGAGGTGTAACACATATCGAAATGTCTTAAGCAGGCCATACACGCTAAGATGTACCTGACAGGTTTGCCCGCACAGGTAAACCGGAATGTGTGTGTCACACAGTTGTGCGGGTTTTGTTCTCTGCTGAGTTCAAGTTTACTTGTATAGTTGAACTGTACAAGTCTACCTGTCTGTATACCTTAACATGTATATTAGCCTACTTTACAAAAGTAGACACAGTGATCCAAATCCTACAACTTAGTATCTAGGTAAAATTTTCCGCCGTGTTGGTCCCGGCCTCCTTTGTAGAATAGGCCAACTGTCGTTCTGCCAGGCAGGTCGTAAAAGGCGACCGATTGGCTATCGAGTCACTACCATCGTGGCTACTAGGTGGTAGAGTTCTGCATTGTCTCGCCCGGGTCTGGTACCACCGCCTTACCTATTCCTGCCGCAATAGCGTCAGTGCTTGTCGCTGTCGTGTTCCGGTTTGGAGGGTAAGGTAGCCGGTAAACTTATGGATGTGGCATTAGATCTCGCCACAAGATAGCAACGCACCATTAACATCTTTGGTGTCTATAGGCGATGGTTGACTCTTTCCATCAGGAGACCCATCTGCTTGTTTGCTATCTTATGATATAAAAAAAAAAAAATCCTCGGAGTAGACATATCGAGCAACGTTCAATTCCGTGGTCACTTGAAGGTAAGGCCAAATTGACCTCCAAAAGTTAGGTATTCTCAGCAGGGCCAGGCAGTATTTCACACCGGCCCATCGCTAACAACTTTATAAGGCGCAAATCCAGCCTCATTTGGAGTACTACTCTCACTTACAGGACAGGGGCTCCTCAGTACCAGCTCTTTCCTTTTGACCGCATTCAACGTAGAGCGCCTCGAATCATCGACGACAAGACTATTTCTGATCAGCTTGATTCTTTGGAATTACATAGATATGGGGCTTCGCATCTTCTATCGGATCTATCATGGAAGTGTTCCGGGAACTGTTTGGATTAATTCCTGCCGCAGAATTTTACCCTCGGACATCGCGACAAAATTCGCACCCTCACTATCTCGATGTCTGGAAATCCACAACTGTGCGATTTTCGAAGCACTTTTTTCTCGCACTACTCCTCTGTGGAACCAATTACCGGTAGAGGTTTTTCCGAACGGATACGACGTAAAGACCTTCAGGTCTGTATATAGGAAAGACCACATGGTTTGTCTACTAGCGAGCCATTCGTAAAATACGAACGAGGGCTAATGTGTTACCGCTGTAATTACAATGAGGCTGTTACATGTAGTCTGGTCCTCTTACGCAACATGCTTTTTTATATCATAAGATAGTTCACAAATAGTTGGCTCTCCGGATGGAAAGAGATAACCATCGCCTTAAAATACCAAAGGTGTTAGTGATACGTTACTATCCATGAGGCGGGATGGTAGGCCCACATGCATAAGTTTACCGGCTGCCTTACTCTCTAAATAGGAACACCACAACAGTGACAAGCACTTTTTTGTTCATATTAGGAGAGTAAGGTAGCTCGTAAGATAGCCGGCCTGGTATGCAGAAGGAAAAAAGTAAGGCGGTGGTACCCAAATCCGGGCAAAACATTGCAGAACTCTACCACCTAGCAATCACGATGGTAGTACACGTATTGCCACTCAATTGCTATAACGAACTGCCTGCAGAATGCTTTCCTCTGTGTATTCTGATTTAAAAGGTAAGGGAGCAGTGGTATTTTAAACTTTTAACAAGGACCATCTTGTTTTACATAACTTTTAATACAAGGCAATAAATGCAAATTCATTGAATATCTTTCTAGAATAAAATAAGAGTGACATGCGAATGATAACAAATATTAATATAAACCAACGATTAATTCGCATGTAGCCACAAAATGTAACATGGATTAGACTGGAATAACGTGGGCGTGTGGCTATTATAAGTATCTCCACGCCAGTTATCTTATGAAGATATCTCAAGTGTTCTAATGTCGGTCGGAAGCTGGAATACAATAAATACGGAATCTGGGCCACTCCCAATGAAACAATAACAAAAATGGGGCTGTCACAGTTTTACTCTGAAAAGCACTAATGAATAATTTTAAAAGTAGAGCTGTACATTTTTAAGAATTCATTAAAAAAAACCACCGACTTCTATAAAGGAGTTTAAATTCAATTACTTGTTTTTCTATATGCTCTAGAGCGATTTGAGCATAGCTTTTCTAGTTTAATTATTGATTGGTTGAAATAAAAAAAATAGTTTTTTTTTAATTTAAATATTTTTTACACGTTCTTTTAACGCGCCTTGTTTGTCTTGTTCAGATTTTATAGCGCTTCTTAATATTTTTCTCATAATAAAAATATATTTGCATTTTTTTATATCACGGAATTACAAACAAACAGATGGCTCTCTGATAGAATTAGATTACTATCTAACAATTCTGGTAAAGTTACACCTATATGAAAACAGATAAAAGACGCTCGATCTTCTGATTTCTTTTTTAAATGAAAAAGTTCAGGAGGTTGATCATTTAGTGGTAGGTAACCTTGAACGCGGGTACGCGTGCCCATACAGGTCTCATAGCAGAAATACTGAAGTTCAGCTCATTGAGCACCTACAAACAGCTGTAGATTCCGTGTTACAACTGACCACCTCCGCTGAGATGGTGATCGTAGGCAATTTAAATGCTCGCTACGCCGTACAGCTATGTTCACACGCCACTGATCTGCGGGGAGGTCTGTCCACGACGCATTGTCTAACACTCTTGGTAACTTCGCCCACGCGAGTTCCCAATGTGGATGTCCATATACCTTCGCTGTTGGTACTGATCTCTCATCCGGACCATTCGCAGTCATCTGTGGATGTCCCTCGATCACTGCCTGATCCGGAACAAATTCAAGTCACGCGCATATCACGGTCTCCCTTAGCAGGCTGTCATCGCGTTTGGCACTATAGCTCAGCAGATTGGAACGGAATTAGATCTTTCTTCGTATTCTACCCATGACAGCTGATGTGCTTCTCGCTGGACGATCCGAGTGTCGTCGCTGATTTTGTCGTTGATGTGGTGCTGCAAGGCACAAAACTTTTCATTCCGTTTTCTGCAGCACACATTGGTAGAAAGTCCTAGACGTCCTGTTCAATTTCAGTTCAATTTATTACGAAAGAGGTAAAACAATTTTACCTCGAAGTTCTTCAAAAGAGTTAACGTCAAAGACAGTATCTATTTAATAAAAAATTAAACCAACAAAAAGTTATGCGTGGTCATATATTAAAATCAGTGAGTGAATAAATAAATATACACACCACACATGCTTGCATACGTTAAAAAACTTATGTAATACCATGATTCTTTTGTATCTTCCAATTTGCAATTTAAATGTGTTTAAAAAATATAGTACATATTTGAGAGGCGGAGGCCAGGAGATTGTTTGGGCAGACAGGAGTCCAAATTGCGTTGTACCCGTCTGTCCCGTATTATGAACCTCCTGGCCTCCGCCTCTCAAATAGGTACAATATTTTTAAACACATTTAAATTGCAAATTGGAAGATACAAAAGAATCATGGTATTACATAAGTTTTTAAACGTATGCAAGCATGTGTGGTGTGTATATCTATCTATATATGTTATGTGTGTGTGTGTGTGGTGTGTGTGTGTGTGTCACACTAAAAGCAGGACAAGAACATTGAGATAGGCAACAAGTGTGTGCATAAATTTTATTATCACTGAAATGTAAAGGATTTTCTCTCAAGGAAAATGTTACATTTAAAATAAAACTATAATTTGTTACAATTATTAGGTTTAGCGTAATCGAGGCACTGATAAACTGTCAGTTGTAGTGAATTAGTAACAATCATTGCTACTCAGATGACAGTACTGATGATGCTTTATACTCAGAATATGTCGAATAGTGCTAGAATCGGCTTGCTTATGACGTTGAGAATCGACTTACCAATGTTTTAGAATGGAGTCGTCAAAACTTGGTCACATTTAACCGCAAGAAGGCACAGAGCGTATGCACTGCCAAAAATATCCTTTGTTATTTCACCTTTTTTTAGGGATACTCTTTTGACTTATCTAAAACCAATGTACCCTGTTTTAGCAAATAAAGATATTGATTGATTGACTGAACTGAGCTGGGCTAAGGCTCTAGTATCTGTGAGTCGACATATCGAACAACATTCAGTTCCGCGTTTACTTTCTTTCCAGAAAGACTAAACTAGCCTCCAAAAAGCTCAATGTACTAAGCAGAGTCACTTCTTACCGGCCTATTGCCTCCAAATTTTTAAGGCACGAATTCGACCTCACATGGAATACTGTTGCCATCTCTCGGCTGGAGCTCCTTAATACCTTCTTTCAGCGGTTCGAATCGTTAACGACTAGACCATTTGTAATCGGGTTGACTCTTTGGCATTACGCAGAGAAGTTGTGTAAGTGCATCTTATATTGCATCTATCACAGGAATTATTGCGACAAGTTGTCCGAAATAATTACTATCGCTAAATTCATCATCGGAGTCAAATTACAAAAAATGTAAATTTAATTGAATTTTGCTATTTTTCGCGAACTATTTTGTGTGGCCTCCGCGATGCCACTGAAAGGAAAAACATAAATTTTATACGTAAGTTATATACATAGTAATTTATTTACACTTGCGTTGAGTGAAGTATTGTTCGTTTTTCCTGAAGATGCATCGCTGAAACGTGCGTCGAGTGCGTATTTTATGTGCCTTGTGTTTGCTGCCACAGTGGGTGAGATTGTGGTGGATATGGGTTAATGAATATGCCGCTGGGGTATTCTTTGTTTTTCAGCCCTCGGTAAGTTTTATCCAAGCATTAACGTGTTGTCTTTCCTTTCAGTGGCATCGCGGAAGTTACACAAAACAGTTCGCAGAAAATATTAAATTTAATTAATTTCACCTTTTAATTATGGCATCGTAACGCTTGCGGATGACACTCCACTTTTATTCAAAGTGAAAAGACAAGTTTGTAAGAATAAAGAAGTGAATAACGCGTTTTCAAAAGTTGTACTTTCATTAGATACAAACTATTTAATATTAAATAGAAAAAAACTTTATGCTTGAAATTTTCGATGCATTTATATAGATAACGATGTATAAATTATTGGGAACAAATAGGCCCTTGTAGATTCCACGGTGTTTTAGAGAATAACAATACAAAAAAATCTGTAAACCGGTTGACCCTGCAGACCATAATTGAAATTCACCACTATGCTCAAGGGAACAAAAACTATACCCAAGCATAGATTTTTTTCAGAGTTCAAAAAACTAAATTTTGTTATAAATGACAGTAATTCCATTTTGAAAATTAGTATAATTTGGAAACGATGATCAATTTTGATCCTGCCAATAGCATTCAATCTTTCAAATGGCATTCAACGCCATTTTTGAGCTCGAAAATGTTTTCTTAGCCATATCTATAGGCTGAAAAATGTCGAAATTATATGAAAAACCATTTTTTTCAAAATATTTTCGTTATTCATAAATCCCATATAAATCAACTGATTTTAATCCTATTTACGGTAATTTACGCAGTTTTTTAAAAAACAAAGCTGATTAGATTTCTAAGTCAATCGGTATACCTATCCTGATCCTGAAAATTATTTTAAAAATGTTGTGTAACTTTTCTGTAGACAACAAAATATTAACATTTAAAAAGTTGTAACGTTTGGATATAAATTCGATTTTGATTTTTAAAACTGCATTTGACGTAGTTTTTTAAGTACTAAAATATTGTCGAAAAATGATAGTTTAAAAAATCTTGAAGTTATGTCAAACAACACTTAATTATTTTTTTTGCTATCGATAACTTTTGAACGAAAATTCGTATTCTTTCGAACTTATTTTTTGAAAACTAACTTTCAAGTCAAATTTGTATATCGCTGATTCGATTCAAAAGTACCACAAATAAAAAAAATAAAAAATGTTTTTATTGCAAAAATGCAATCGTAAGCCTTTATATTTTCATATTTAAAAAAGACTCCCATTGATTTTCAATTTAAGATACAAAACCCACGCAACTGTTTTTTTTAAATTTTCATTTTAAACGCGCGAAATATAATCTAAACCGCCATATTGTTTGTTTTTGTTGTTAGTTGTTCATCGACAAGCGAGCTGAAAGCACGTTTCTTTTGTACAAAAGTGCCACATCTCGAAAATTAATCTGCGCTATTTATTTATTTTATAAGGAAAACGACCACATTTAGAAATACTGCAATTTTGAATAAAGAATTCACGTAAGTACGATATTGTTTATAAATCAAAGTGCCATATTTAAAAACTGTTTGTTTTGTATAGACAAATCTACCTAAAAGAACTTAATTTTTTAAATCGAAATAAATTTATTAGGCATTGTGTTCGTCTTTCATTTAAGTTATTTAATATGAAGTACAGTATTTCAAAATGGTTTGTTTTGAATTAAAAAAAAAACGACTTTATATTATTATAATTCAAATTAAGAGGGCTTTATTCAGGAATACACTCCTTTTGTTTTTAACAGAGTTGTTTTAGTACTATGTATTTTTTTAACCTGACCTTATCTAAAAATAAATTGTAAAATAAAGTTGTAGGTGTTTGTGTATTGTAATACTTTTAATTCCGACCAACGTCGGCCGGCCGTCCAACGTACCTATTGAACGGCCGGCCGACGTTGGTCGGTTGTAGGTTTTTTACGTTAAATAAATGAAATTTATTTTAGCGTAATTATTTTTTGTTTACTAGGAATTCTTTTCATGCTATTTTATGAAGTTTTACGTTAACTAATGAACTTTATTTTAGCATAATTATTCTTTGTTTTTTTAGGAATTCTTTTTATGCTATATTATGAAGTTCAGTAATTTCAAAAACACCAGGCTCTTTTATTACCATCATGTTGGTATGATCGTTCAAAGGAACCCACAGGCGGCTTTGGTCCAAGGGTGGAGATGGCTTAAGTATGAATTGGCCAATACATTATTATTTATTGTTTTTTTACAGAATGAATGGAAGACTACATAGAATACTCAGCATGGTAAGAGATAACAGTAGAAGTATTGGTGAAAATGTTCAAGCCATCGAAAAACATCCGCAAACTGACAATCCAATGTTAGAGGAACCAGATGTGTCTCTGAATGAGTCTTTGGATAGTAATTCTATACCTGACAGTCAGCACAGTGTTAGTATGTCTCTACTTGATGATGAATGTTTAGGAAAGAGACCAAACTTTGTTGTTCCAGAAAGCAATTATGATAGCGTGTCTTCAAAGTCTACCTGTTCGACCAGCTCTAGTTCAGATTTCTCTTCGGACGATAGTGTTAAAGACCCAGATTTTCTAATGAGGCAAGACTTCTAATGAGCATTAAGTGATTCAGATTCGGATAATGATTGCACTCAAATTGTAAACCACTTAACTAAAAGCAAATAACAACAATTATCTCCTCAGCCTGGACATTCTGGTTTTTATAAAGATATTAAAGAATCTGGCCATAGTAATCTGTTAGCAGACATTTGTTTTGAAGATGTACCGATGAGGCTGGAATCTGAAACTATTGATCCTCAACCAAGTGATTCACAATCAGAGTACGAAAACATGCAGGTTCCCAGCGTTGGTATATCAAGTATTGAAACAGCCTCTCCTTATAATGTTGAAAATGAAAACATTGAAAGAAAAGGTCGCAAACGGAAAGCCAATCCAAATTCATGGCGGAAAAATATGTCTAAACTGTTAAGAAACTGTAGCAAAGCATATACCTCGATGTCTAAAACAAAGAAAAACGTAGAAGAAAAAAATGGGGTTGGTTTGTTCTGATAAATGCAAGTTTCAGTGTTCTACAAAAATTACTTACCAAGATAGATTAATTATTTTTAACGAATATTGGAGTACTGGTAATCTGGAAGCACAAAGACAATTTATTTATAATAACCTGACTGAAATAGAACCAAAATATCGATATACTCGCGTTGGTAGTTCTCGAAAAAATCGTAGTAATGCTTACTACTTGCCTGTTAACAGCAACCGTACGAGAGTATGTAAAGTTTTTTTATGAACATGAACACCCTTTCAATTTCTGATAGTCATTAGAACCGTTGTTAAAAAATACCAATTTAACCCCACAGTCATCCAATTCAAAGAACAAAGAGGAAAACATAACAATCATTATCAGCTTGATCCATCTCTAAAACAAGAAGTCAGGGCCCATATCAATTCCATCCCACGAATTGAAAGCCACTTCTGCTGTAGTCAATCAAAACGCAAATACATTGAAGGTGGCCTTACCCTAGCGGCCTTACATCGCGATTATGTTAAAAGATGCGTGTCAGAGAATAAACAGCACATTTCTTATCAAATATATTATAATATTTTCATGAACGAATTCAATATCTCCTTTTGGCAGCCAAAAAAAGACCAATGCGAAGAATGCACTGCTTTTAAAAATTGCGAAGATAAGTCCACATTGGAAAAAAACACGAAGAACACCTAAATGAGAAAAGTCTTGCAAGAGCTACTAATAAAACTACTTAATACATATTAAGCGGCCTAAAAATACGCTTCTAACGAAGTATAATATGTATATATTTGATATAATTCGAAGAAAGTATTAGACGAAAAGTATTTTTTTTAAATTAGCTCTCCTATAAAAACTTGTTATTTTGATATGTGGTACTTTTGAATTGAATCAGCGATATATTGTACACATTGTGTCTGTTGTAAGTATATTGCTGTCTAATTGTGGAAACTTTTAATTGACTTATTTTGTTATCTAGATTAACAACATTATTGTGTTAAATTACTGTGAGTTTTTCTGAATAAATTAATAAATAAATAAATGAGCTTAGAATTACAATTGAATGTAAAGAAAATCAAGGTGCTGGTATTCGAAAGGGAAGTAACCACGATCGATGTAAGATTGTGGTTGTGTAAAGTAAGTAGTGTTAGAAAAAGTAGACGAATTTATGTATTTTTAATGTACTTCTAGTAGAGATGGAAGGTACATCGCAGATATAGCAAGAAGAATGTATGCGGGGAACAGAATGAATGGAGCGTTAGCGAAACTACTTCATAGCACTATCTTAAGTCGGGCCTGGGGATGCCTGTCTTGTCCTGCATAATTCTGTGCGTGCCCCAACGCTATTGTTTGGAAGTGAGATCCCAGATGACCCAGCTCTCAGAAAGGGTATGACCGTATAATTAATTGACGGGGCAAGGTTACAAAAAATCTGTGGTGTAATACGCGCTGACTGCGTTCGTAACACAGAAATGTGAGAGAGGCTGAGATTGTAAGACAGTGTCGGTGTAAAAATTAAAAAGGGTAGACTCAATTGGTTCTGGCACTAAAAACGTAAGGCATTAGTAGCCCCGGACGAGACGAGCAGAACTCTACTACATAGTAGTTATAAGGGTAGTGGAACACTTTACGAACTGCCTGCGACAGGGCGGGCTCAGTTAATACAAAACACCGATTATCAGCATCAGATCGATTAGGCAATTCATCCGTTAACTTGTTTTGTTATTCAATGTTTTCGTTCCGAAAATCATAACTTATTTGAGACGCAATATCTTAGGACCAACACAAAGATCTTTGTGTTTAATCTCAAATATTCATCTACCTAAGTACTTCTAATAAATAATTAATGATCTTCGCAAATTATTTGAATACACTTGATAGCGTACTCGCAGTCTGGTTAGCCTTTTTGACTTAAATCGTGATGTCCTGGGTTCTGGGATCTCTGGGTAGGGCAAAAGTGGTGTAACTTTTTTAGATTTCCTTTAAAATACAAGTCTGGTAGTGAGCCCATAAATTTGTCGGTTTCTGTTGTTTAAACAAAATTGTAGTAATTCTTACCAGGTCGTTAAAATATGGTGGTGGGATCACCACTCACGTGACATACCGGTGAATTTTGGTGAGCCGGAAAATGTCACACAAAATGTCAATCTATCTTTCCCACAGAAACTTTTATATTTAGTATCTTTAAATATAAAAGAAGTCTTTTGAGCTGATCGCGTGTACGTGCTGTCTAAGGACGAGGAGCCAAGCCACTGCTATGATAGATTGACGAACCATTACTGCTGTAGCCCAGCACCACGTATCAGGCAACAATAGCAGAAAAACGCCACCACGTGATAACTGGTAGTTTTATGATTTTAAAACTATTCGAATTAACTGTTGGGCTAGCTTTTGTAATGTACAATATATTTATTTAAAAAAAAAATCTAATTTTTATGCAAGACAGTATATTCCCTTATAAAGATATAGTCATATAATAAAAGTAATTTTAAAAATTAAACCGACTTTAAGTGTCTGACAACTATAACCATCAGGCTTAGGATAAGCACCACGAGATATATATCGATCGAGAAAGTGACGTTTGCTTGACATTTATTAATATCTCGATGGACGTTATTAAGCATGCCACGATAAACATTTAAAACGTCAGAGATAAATTAAACAAAAAGTTTACTCGAATAGAGAAATCAATGTTGTCACTAGAAGACATAGATATTATACTAATTCTGATTTTTAAGATACACCTTTGGTGCATTTAACTTGTGTTAATCATTATGAGCTTTTGTTTACATTTATAACTTCCTGTCATCATTTCTCTTCTTTGTCAGAGTGGAAGGAAATATAACCAAAGCCTAGTGAAGCCGTACCTATTTACAATTGTAATTAAAGATATTTTACAGGTTTTTGAATTATTCTCTTTTTTTAGTTTTGACCATCAAAACTAGTTTTTTATTCTCTAAAACTGAAACAATAAATTATGATTCATAAGATGTTTTAATGTAAAGGGCAATTAAGATGCCAGCGTGTATTTATTTCTGGGTGTATAACTGCGTAACTAATTATGCGTAAAAGTGCGTAACAATTATTATTAACAAGCTATTTTTTTCCACTATAATTATTCCTTTCAATTATAATTCTAACAGTATTGAGTAAATTAACATCTTCTTTCAGACTAATCAATCAACATTTTTGATTAATTTTTTTGATGAGAAACTTCCATAGAATTGTTGTGATTTGACAATGACACGAAAATGCATTACGATAAACAAACATAAATGTATGGTATTATGCCAACTAGAAAATAAGATAGAACAGAATACAATTCACAGTATTTTATGTTACAAATAATGTTATCTATTAATAGCTCCAAAAATCATCCAGATGCAAGCAGTCCAACCTAAGACTTACTGTTAGACCGTGGTCTCCAAGAACAAACTGAATTTTTGTGAACAGCTTCGTTTTGACGAGACAACCATATTTTCTATCTTTGAAAAATCTCGAATCGGGTAACTAATAAAGATAGATAAAATAGGGAAAGTTTAGAGTGTCAGACTAAGAAAAGTTTACACTTTACGTGTATGACAAAGTTACCGTTGAATTACAATAATAATTAACAAGCTGTTGTGAGAAAATTAGGTTATTTTTAAATTGATTAATATCAATTTAAAAATCTCATAAGTGGGATTGTCAGAAAAATCATCAAATATGTGGGACAAAAGTTTCATCGTAGTTTTCATAATATAATCAAGCGATTAAAGTCGAAAAATAATTATTGTTATTAATAAATATTTATTATTTACCGAACCCAATATCTTCAAAGCCATAACTTTATTAGTTACCCGATTCGAGATTTTTCGAAAATAGAAAAGACGGTTGTCTCGTCAAAATGAAGCTTTTCACAAATATTCAGCTTGTTGTTATTCAAAAAAAAGTTAGTTTGTGGGACCACGGTCTGTGATTTACATCTCAAGAACGAAAAACATTTTTCTTCGACTTTTCAGTTTATCTCTCTTTGATTCAAAGACTTACTCAAATAGTATATAAATTTTATTTTATTTTGTCTTCTTACATTTACTTCTAACGAAAAAACGAGTGTGAGCTACACTCGATTTTTTTGTTATTTTTGATTGATTAATTAATATTTTCATTATTATAATATGTTTTTATGTATTATTTTTCCTGAGTATATGTTATTAATAGTAACATTAAATAATACAAAATAAGCACCAGCTTTAAATAAACCTTTTATTTTACATTTAGTTTTCTACTGAATTTTGTAGAAAACCTTGTAAGTAGTTGTAATTTTGAATAGAGTTGGTAACACTGAGTAGCATGAGAATTCGTAGAATTATTTTCTCTACACGAAAAATTAAAAGTTTATTTACATTACGTCAAAAAGTATTGTACTTTAACTAATTTGTATTTTGTAATTAATTATAAATTAATTAATTATCTAACCATTACGTACAAGGAATTATTGATTTATACTGTTTGGTTCTCACATCTCTAAAATCATCATCATTCTTCCAATTCTAGCAAAATTAAATTGTGTTAGGTATGTGAAATGGGAACACAAAATAAAACGTAAGTAGTGTACTTCTTTATACTTATATTTTTTAAAAGCCTATATAGGTTATTAAAAATAATTATGATTTTCTTTTCAGGATAAGAAGTAATAAGCATAAATTAACTTTGTCACCATGGTGGGTACCTATGGATGTATATGGCTAATCTTCCACATTAACCTAATGGATTCATGGACTAGACTTGTGGCACCAAAGATTAAAGTCTTTAATATTGGGAAAGCATAATATAACACCATATATTCTACAAATACTTCATAAATTATAGTTTCTAGAGGAAGAAAGGAAAACAATGGAACACTGTGTAAGTATTTATTTACATACATATCTCCATGACAAATCATCTAACAAGGTAGACTGAAAGAATCAAATTTTAAACATATTTTAATATATTTCTTTCATTGTAAAAGTTTTGGTTTTTTACAAAATTTATATCATAAATTCAAGATTATATCAAAAACTTGATTCTTGTAAAAAAATCCTGAATAATATGAGAAGCTTTCTCTGGAGAATAGTATAGGCTTCTTTCACTCCCTTTTATAAATGTAACCAATTGTTTTTTCAACCCCATTATGTAATTTACAATGCAAATCTATATAACACTACACAAAATGCAACATGCAAGACTGGAGTCATAAGTCCTGAGTCAACTGACAAAAAAAATATATTAAGTAAACATACATAACAACATTTTGATAAGATATATTTGTTTACAGGTTGACTAAACAGCGAGTAATGGAAATAGAATAAAGAAGCATTTCTATTTATTACATTTTTTGAAATTGTTGATTAAAAAGATTTATAAGTTAATGCTGAATATTATATTTTTCTTCCTGTTTTTAATAGTTGTGCAAGATTGAAAAATAAATTTTAATTTGTAGAAAACAATTAAGTTTATAACATGATAGTCTTAATGCACCTAATATGTGTAATTTTTAAAATCTAAATTAATAGAAAGTTAATGTTACCTTAGGAAAAAATATTTTACTTGTTGATTTTTTATTTTCAAGTGAAATTCCATACTACTCATACTATATAGTAAACTAATTTTTGATATTGAATTTTCATTACTGATTAATTATGCGAGATAACAGTAGATATTTAAATTGTAGAAAACATTTAAATTTAAAATATAATAGCTTTAATATAGTGCGTGTAATCTTCTATAAGTTTGTTAAATTAGTGAAAATTCAAAGATACACGTTAATAAATTTAAGTCATAAGGTGATAAATTGTGAAAATTATTTATCTATTCTGAGAAGTACAAACATTAATAATAATTGTTAGTTTAGTAAAATAGATGTGTTTGTATATTTTTTAAAACTCAAATTTAATTTTCTTTACAAGACTGCTTCATATTACACACTTTTTATAATTATTCATTTTGTATTTTGTGTGATTTATTCATTTTGTAACTTTATTAAAGAAAATAAAAATTATTTCTCAAGACTTTTCCATATAGTAAAATCTATGTTTGGCATTAAAACATTAAATACTATGAATAGTGTGTCATTAAACTTAAAATTAGCCATTGATGACTATAAGTTTCATTTTTATTATATAAAATTATTTAATACTTAGATAGAAGGTTTGCCTAGAGTATATATTTTTTTAAATAAATCTTATACAACACTAAAGTATTTTATTATACCAATAATCCACTAAGTATTGTTACTACCAAAATCACTTCAATTAAAAAACAACAACAAAAGTAACAAAGTTAACACTTCTAAAAGAAAATACTTGTAATTATCATATCGAAGGGTCCTACGTATACTAGTGCAAGT
This sequence comes from Apodemia mormo, assembly GCA_036924255.1. Lineage (NCBI taxonomy): Eukaryota > Metazoa > Arthropoda > Insecta > Lepidoptera > Riodinidae > Apodemia > Apodemia mormo. Next base: position 46,661,530 of record JAUPFN010000006.1, read on the forward strand.
GCAATGACACAACTTTACTGGAGGCCGGATTAAATGTTCTGTAGCTTGTAATCTATACATTCATATAATAAAATCGTAGGAAAGTCAATGTATGTCCGGGGTAAACTCAAAAAGTACTGCATGGATTTACTTCAAATTTTGCATGAATATTACTAACAGGTCGGGTCAACATATAGGCTACATATTATCACGTTATCACCTACGGGGGAGGAGCTGTGCGGAGTAAACAAAGTCACGGGCAACAGCTAGTTTTGACATAAATCAATAGAAGTATTTGAAAATTTGTACAAATTTTCAAATACTTTACTACATTAGGACAAATATAAGGTAATTTTAAGGCTTTTGAGGCAAGAAAATGGTTTCCGTTGTTGCACCAGTATGCATAGGACCCGTCAATATCTTCTATTATGTAGTCTTCGCATTTCATTCATTTCAATTATGCCATATGAGGGCATCATTTGTTCGTCTAGGATATTTGTCAGTAATATTAAAAATTCTGCAGTTGAAGTCTTATCTGCAAATAATTATATTTTTTATTGACATATATTATTGTAATAAACAATAATAACAAGAACTGACTGCCTTCCTGTATGGTAAATTATCTTTAAATGTAGACAAATATAAAATAATAATGTTTACACATGTAGGTACCTAGGTAATTGAGAACTACATGTGTCATATTGGATATTTTAAGTTAAGAATATTACAGAAAATAATACATCATAGTTGTATGTTAATCATACATGGAACTTGGTCTGAAAACTACTGATTAAAACAAATACTTTTTTTGACTAAATATAACTTAAATGGGTAGTAAAAACTCCTTAAATACATAATCAATGCAAGCCTTAGAGGAATAACACATTTGCATCATTATTCTATGATGTAAGCATTGTTGTTGTTTGTTGGTATGTGGCTGTAAGTATTGTGAAAAGTTGACCACCAAGAAAAGGATTATTACTTGTATCCAGCTGAAATTTAACATACACTTGACATGTGTATGTAATATATTAGCTGTTTAAAAAAGAAACTCGAAAAACTACAGATAACTTTTGAAAAAATATAACTTTATTGAGTTCACCTAAGTCAAATTAGTATTTACTACAAAGATATTCTGTTATTACAGTTAATGAAGTTGGATGGCTGTCATATCTACTAGAAACTGAATTACAAGTCTCTTATGTTCACTTACCTTTAACTAAAGAGGCATGCCTTGATCGGTGTGTGGCTCTAAACCTCAAAATTCACAAGGGTCTATATTATTTAGAGAGCCATGGTTATTGGGTTTATTGAAGCGCTATAGTGATTGGAATGCTCTGTCCGTTGTGTAAAAAGATCACACAAATTTCCTATGTGCCTTCTTTGTATTTTGCAGGCTTGCCGTTATTCGTAGATATTTAGCACATAATAGGTATAATATGGAACTGCCGCCACTATTAAATACATATATGCCATACTGCCTGCCTGCCTGCCTGCCATACATACTACTGCCAACACTGGACCGAAATCTATATTTAATAAAATGAATAGAAATCAAAAAGTTTTGTAATTATTGTATAATTATTAAAGTATAATAATATGAAATAGTTGGATAAGGTTATTAACATTTTAACGAAGTGTCAAATGACAAATCGATAAAGTGACAGCAAGACGTTTCGATCGATAGAGAAAATAACTACCGTCGAGTAAAATTGATCATTTTCTCTTCCTTTGAAGTATCATGTCGAATCAAGTGTCAAATGCGTTAGCGAATCGAGAAAGTGACATAAAAGTCGAGAAAACGGGTCGATAAAATTTTATCGTGTTGCTTATCCTAAGCCTGCATGTCTCAAAAGCGACTGAACCGATTTTGAGAAAACTTAGACTGTTCCCTAAATTGGAGTATACCTGATTTAAATCAAAAATAATTATCTTGATATGGCTTTTAGTTCCCTAGAAATTCGTGGACAAACATACAAACATATATTATACACTTACGAAATTAGTACACGTGCTTGGACGCAAAGATTATCATATTCAATTATTATCCAATTCCAATGGAATTACATACACTCCGTATTTTTGTCAGTTGAATAGAAACTAAATTTTCCCGTGGAGGCAAGTGTAGTCATTTAATATACATTATTAAATAGCATCACGTATTGCATAATGTGCGGACCAGTACCTACCTACCGTCGACAAATATAAACGTAAAAGTTCCTGAGGAATACTTTCTTTTGTAACCATTTGATTACTTCCGACACGGGCACAACGAAGGTCCCGACCTAGACAATGGACTGGAATGATAGACTTTATGTAAATATTAGTTTTATAGTTAGTGAAGTGACGAATGTTAACGTTAACACTTTTGTAGTCTTCGTTTTATAGTTTGTTGTGATAATGTAATAATTGTTTGACACTAGCTGACCCGCGCAGCTTTACCCGCGAGTAGAGTATCATTTTATTAATGTAAGATATTCCATATAATATTTCCTCCTATTTTAGCTCTTTAGGGGTTGATTTTTGAGTAAAAAAGCAGCTTATGTTTGACCCTGTCTCTTCAACTATCTCCTTGCTAATTTCATCAAATCCGTTCTGCGGTTTAGTTGTGAAAGCATATCAGACAAACAGACAGGCAGACAAACAGATAGAGAGACAGACATATATACCATGGCAAGTGGTTAACAACCTTGACTACGTAATCAAAAAGGCACGGGTTCGATTCCCGACATGTGATGAACATGGATGTTTGTATTAGAGTGTTTGAGGATTTATTAAATACATTTCTATATTTATATAATATATTCCTCTTTCCTACTTAGCCATTGCTATACCCATGAAGGACCCGACAGGGTCCATGAAGATCTAACTAATACTTCAATTTAACGTTTTACAAACATCGTGGAATGCAAATAAATAAATAATTATTATAAGTATCGTTGACTAACACCCATAACAAAGTGAATAAGGTTTACTTTTTTTAAACTTTAAGGGTTACATCAATTTGTGTTGATTGTGCAGATATATTCCATACAGTCTATATTAGAGGTATCGAATAAACTTGTTCTGTACGCTCTACCAGGATGTTATACTTTAGTTCATGTGGGGACGCGTTACATTCTAACTGGCTTCTAACAAGAGTGTTGTACAAATTTTTGATGAGAACAACACTAGTGAAACCCCCTGCACAACGAAGTACAAAGCCAAGTTTTTTATAAGCTTTTTTGCAGATCGCGACTTTGTGCTCTCGACACGTCAGCCCCACATCCATCCGAACACCTAGATCCTTGTCCACTTTCGTCCTTGTCATAGGTGTACCTTCCATTTTATAAACGTAATGTAACGGTGCCTTGACTCGAATGAATGTGATGATGTTGCATTTGTCGACATTAAATTGGAGTTTATTTGCTCTACCCCACTCCAACACGTTGTTAATATCACTTTGGAGATGTCTACAGTCACTTCTATCTTTAATGGCCAGTAGCAACTTAAGGTCGTCGGCAATCAAGAAGCATTTGGCACTCTTCACTACTTCCGACAGATCATTAACCATAAGAGTAAATTCTAAAGGTCCCAAATTACTGCCTTGACTGACACCCGGTCTGGTGTAGTAGTAAAAGTAATGCCTAATGCGTATTCTACCATAAATTCCGCTTAAGGTAAAAAAAAATCGATTGGCATAGGATAGCAAATACGCAATCGTTCCATTAATGGTAAGATATCACCGCCGTCTAAAGATGTTAATAGTGCATCACTGTCAGCTTTGCTGGGATGTTAAGGATCGTGTCTGAGTTTATGCCTCAAAAAGACATTCAACAATACTATATTTACAATGATATTTCGACAATGATATATGTATATTGATTGATTAAGATAAAATAAGCCATGAAATTCTAACAAGGAAACCATTTAACCATAAGCTATTAGAGTAATCTGCTTTTTGATATATAACTTTTGATATATAGATAGTACTATCACGCCATTATCTTCAAAGGTTGATGCAGAGTTGCAATAAGTGCATCCACGAGTAACCAACGGAATGATGTGACAGTTAATGCCTGACATGGGATCTAAAGTCAGGACCTCATGCATCTATACTAACTCCGAAACAACTATTATATAAGTGAGGAGAAATCTAAAACTCTTTACTTAATATTTGGAAAAAAGATCAGAAATGTAGTTTTTGCATGTTAGATATTACGGTTTGCCCCGAGTCAATAATCCGAACCCTTTCTGATAAAAACGATATTTGATTTTGTAGAATAGAGATACTCTACAAAATAAACTACCTCACCGCTAGGCAGTAGGCATCTCGTAAACGGTGACTAAAAATTAATACGATTTACTATCATCGAGGCTGACTAGTGGCTAACTAGATGGTTAATTTCAGCGACGCTTTGACCGGGTCTGTTACCACCAACTTACTGCCGCAATAACGTCGGTGCTGGTCACTACCTATGTTCCGATTTGGAGGGTAAAGTATCCAGTAAACTTATGCATGTGGCATTCTGACCCTGCCAAACAGCAACGCACCATTAGCATCTTTGTTGACTAAAGATGATGATTATCTTTTTCCATCAGAAAAGCTTTTGCTTGTTTGTTATCCTGTGAAATGAATAGAATAACGTCTGAGACTGGTAGCGCCGCTCCGTGGATTGAAAGATTTCTTAAATTAACTGAGCGAATTTCATTATTCATAACATTAGAAGATTAGGAAATGTAAAAAGTGAAATATAGTACGTAGTTAAACGATAGGTCGGATGATGGTGTGTATGATGCGGTGATGACGGCATGGGGATGCAGTTTGTGAGGTGGTGTAGATACCTTGACCTTGTTGTCGAGCGGGCGCGGCTCGGAGGCCAGCAGCGCGCCCAGCTCGACGCGGCAGACGGAGGGCCGCCGCTCAGGGCCCGCCGCGCTGCCCGCCGACATCTCGGAGCCGCCGGACTCTGCACACACAACACGTCACTCCGGCCGCGCCCGCGCACCGCACTCGCCACCGCGGCGGGCGCGGTGGGCGGGCCGCCTTCACTACACTCACCGGCCCCGTCGCCGCGAGCGCCATCCCGCGTCCGCTCCGTGAACTGAAACAACAGACGCACCGTGAGGAGATGCGCGCACCCGCGAGGGCGCTGTGCGCGTTAACTTACGCGGAACCACCTGTTGAAGTGATGTAGACGTTACATCGATTACGTTAGGCAATCGATGTCTCGAATGCAATCGACTTACAACAGTGTAACTGACGTAAGAAAAGTAGCATTTGCTGAAACAGCACCCTTTAAGTTTAACGATCAATACATACTTTTATCCCAAGATAGCAAACAAATAAATAGCTGTTTTGATAGAAAAAAAATCCATCGCCTATAGACACCAAAGAAGTTAATGGTGCTATCTAATGCCACATATATAAATTTACTAGCTACCTTACTCTCCAAACCTTAACACGATAGTGACAATCACTGACCCTATGGCGGCAGGAATTGGTAAGGCAGTGGTACCAAACCCGGATGAGAAGTTGCAACATACTGTCACCTGGTAGCCATAATGATAGTGACTCGCATAGCCAATCGCTCGCCTCTTACAAACTGCCTAGCAGAACGGTAGATGGACTATTCTTTACAGGGAGCCCCAACCAACACAGGAAAGAAAATTTTTGAAACTTCGTAAGAGATTTTTATATATCGAGTTTGTCAAAATTCCTCTACGAAGCATTTTCTAAAGAAATGCTAAACTTTATTTTTACCCTGATTACGTCATCTATAACAACGCAAGGAATTTGTCGGACACTATGACCACTTGATTATATTAATGTTATTAAAAAAATCCATAAAAATAAACTACGAGTAGGTAAGTATGTAGGTACTGATTCTTGTCCCAAACAAAATGCTTAAATACGGTAGGTTCGCAATAGTAGACAAGCTCAGAGGTGCAGTATTTGTGTCGGGCAAAAACCATTTCTAATTTCGTATTGAATTAATTATCTCATAAATGCCTTTAAACTAAGTAGTATCCCATCGAGAAAGAAAAACTTATGAATACGGTATATTTTGACCATGCTCATTCGAAAAAATGCAAAGCTTTCGAAAAGAGAAAATTTTCAAGTTTCAAGTGTATTCAACAAATAGTGTGATGTTCCGCGGACTATTAGCCTGTCTGACTCGCGCTGTCTACGATATTATAGCCTCGAAATTAATTTATACTTTCCAACGTCGGCATTTCATAGATTTGCATCATATTGCTTTTATAAACATAAACTCTTGTACTGGTTTACATACGTAATTTAGTTACATTACAATTACTTTCTAACTTTAAAAACAAGCGGTTTCGCCTTTAGAGCATTATCACTCATCAGGACTTCTAGTATACATTTAGTAGTTTTAAAAACATAATTATTGTACACATACATACGCAACATCTAAAATGTAAATACTGATTTATTTACATTTTATAGACATATTGCAGACAGACAATTATTATTAGGTAAATACCGTCATAAAAACAATGTTTTTAGAAAACCAAATGAAATTGATACAGTTGAAATGAATTGAATTTTTTACAAATATATATGAATAATATAAATTCCATAAAAAACATTTTCACATAAAACTAGATGGCTCGTCTATAAATAATTTATCAGATCTCATTGTAGAGCCAAGATTCTAGCGCTAAACGCCCTAACTCTACAAAACTCTAACTTAACGAATACATCTTAGCCAAAACACCTAGCTTGGCTGTTACTACAAGAACTATTTTATAACAGAAAAGTAACATCATTTTTCATTCTACGCCCTTACGACGGTAGCGAAGCCACGCCACATATTTTAGAGCAGCAGCCAGGACGGGTAGAACCATTTAAAATTGAAACTTTTCAGATATATGTGTGTGTGTATGTGAATCTGTTGCTATAGTTCGAAAAATTAGCGTGGCGTGTTGTGGACTAATCTAAATGTAGGCGAAGTCACTTCAGAGAGGCTCTTTTCTATGAGTAAACCTGTTCCTAAAATCTATCCAAGTAACCTTTTCTATAACCTATGTGTGTGTGGACTGCGGATGGAGAGAATTAAAAATATACTGATTTGAAAAAAGTGTTTATTTTGTGTTGTTCATTTTCCTCGATAAATGTGTAGCCTATGTGTTATTCCAGGCTATAATCAATATGTATGCTAAATTTCATCTAAATCCCTTCAGTAGTTTTGGCGTGATAGAGTTACCAACATCCATCCATCCATCCATTCATCCATCTATACATACATCCAAACTCTACCTCTTTATAACATTGGCATAGAATATGTATAAAATGTATTATATGTATATTATCTATCATAAAATCTATTATCTACTATCTATTATCTATATGTGTGTGATAGAATCACTGATCATTTGTTTCGATTATCAGTAAACGGTTAGTTCTATGAAAACTAAATCGTTAATATGATTGGTTAAATGCTTAGATTATTATAAGTCAACAATAATTAGCTTAAATAGTTCTGTTCACACAATGATAACTGACACATAGCTTAATCCTATCTCCCTGTGATAGTTAGGGTTCCTTGTGAAAACTAAGCCATCTACCTTTTATATATCATAAGATAGCAAACAAGCAGATGGATCTCCTGATGGAAAGAGTCAACCGTCGCCTATAGACACCAAAGATGTTAACGTTGCTATCTTGTGGCGAGGTCTAATGCCACATGCATACGTTTACCGGCTACTTTACCTTCCAAACCGGAAAACGACAGTGACAAGCACTGACGGTATTGCGGCAGGAATAGGTAAGGCGGTGGCACCAGACCCGGGGGAGACAATGCAGAACTCTACCACCTAGTAGCCACGACGGTAGTGACTCGCGTAGCCAATCGCCTTTTACGACATACCTGGTAGAACGGCAGTCAGCCTAATCTTCGAAGGAGCCCGGACCAACACAGGGAGTTCCTTCCCACCCATCTTCCCACCGGGTTTCGCTTGAGTAGCATAGGTATGAGCATAAAAAAATCATAAAATAGAAAAAGTGGAAAACTCAATAGTAAAAATTGGTTTGCGGGCTGTGTAAGCAGAGAGGCTCAGTTCTTGTCCTACTTAAATACCTTGGTTCACCACAAATTACTTATTGTGAACAGATGAAGTGGGTGCGTGTTCCACTTCGCCTTGGTCCGCTAGACAACGAATGCAACACTACAGTGTCGCAAAAATATCGCAGCACATTGTAAAGTCTGAAGCGCAAGTTCACCGGCTGGCTCGATATGGAGAGCAAAAATCCGCACCGGCCATGGTAAAAGAAAAAAGAGTAAAGAAGTAAATACGACCCTGGCGTATCATTATAGAATTCTATTTAATAATTAAATAGCATTTTAACAATATTTTTTCTTAATTTATCTTTACTAACATAATCTTTAATTATGTTAGCTATAATATGTATGTACATTTATAAGCTTTTGCCGTTACCTACTGTGCTATTGAAGGTCGTAGTGGTCGAAATATCAAAACACTCTTTCACCTACCGCGGTAACAAACGGTTATTGAAACTAATTATTATTATGATGAAAAATATTTTAAACAATAA